>NKCI01000123.1:0-118849 GCA_003946985.1 Fusarium duplospermum | reverse complement strand
GGAGTTAGATAGTAGTTTAGGTAGCTTAGATATAGAATCTCGGCGAATTACTAAATTATAATTAGTATATATATTAGCTTTAAACACGATGCATCACTAGCCTCGATAAGCTTCTGCAGCAGGTCCTTGTGTTCGCTCGAATCTAGCTCCTGACAACACCCGTCGACGATGTCGTACGTAAACTTATCCACGTAAGGATCGCGCGTAGGAAGAAAAGGAATAAAGCGGATCCAGGGGATCAACTGCATCAAACCGGCTATTCTCAGGCCAGCCTTGAGACGTGATGGTAGAGGGTGGCTTCCATTGTCAACAACATTGAGACTGCCTCCAAAGGTGGTAATGCCGATAATGTCGATAGCAAGGCTGTGGATGAGATGCTGCATGTCCACGACGGCAACACCCTGAGGAGCTTGATCACAGAACTTGTTCAACTGCTTGACGGCAGCTTCAACGCAAGTCATCATAATGGGCTCCATGCTGCGGATGTACTTGATGCCAAACATGGACGATAGCATACGCTTGCGCTTGGCATATGCCTTCTTGTCCGTGTACGCAAGGAGCGTCGGACGCTGAGGGTCTTGACGGAAGTTGCCATATCATCGTGTTCAAAGTTGATGTGTACGCCAATTAACAGTAGTTTGGCAATTCGCCGAGATTCTGCATCCAAGCTGCCTGAACTACCGTACAACTCCTCCACAAGTTTCTCGTACGGAGGTCAGAGCAGTTAAATACCCATTGTGTAGATAGGTATGAGTCTTCCACTGCCTGCAGCCCGCAGGTGGCAGAAAGGCTAAAAAAAAGGCCACTGTGTTAGCATCGGGTTATGATGCTATGATGTGCTGGAAATGTGTTCTTTATCATAGTTGAAGTCGGGATAACCGATAGAGAAGATCGGAAGTTGCCATAGATGGCTTCAGACTTGGTCCAGTCCTCGGTCTGGATGATGCGCTTGATCTCCTTTGTGTCGGCCACGGCAATCATGCCTGGCGCGAGGACGACGATGGGGCCATATTTCTCATGAAGAGAGCGGGCAAAGTGGTGGCTGGAGGGGTGTCAGGTCAATACTGATGGAGAGTTCAACAAGGGTAGCATACCTCGTGCCTTTGATGGTTGCAATGGTCAATGGCCATGGGCTCAGCTTGTTCAGCAGGGAACCAGGGATAGAACTAATGGGAGAGAAGGCATTCTTGATCACCTAAGAGAAAAGTTAGACCATGATCAGACTAGATTTGCATGAGGTTGCGCTCACAGTCAAGACTCTTGGGACGACAATAACAATAGTAAGAAAAGTGACCAAGACCTTGGTCGCCGTGAGCTCCTCGAGAGACACCAACGATGGCATCGACTCGGGCAGCTTCAGGCGGCCCACAATGGGAGAAGGTTGGGAGGCCATGGTGTCAAGAATTAAAAGAACAAGTTTTAAGGGGAATACAGAGGCAGAATGCCTAGCATTGGCATTGAGGCTACTAAACTAGACCAACAGAGTGGATGTGATTTTCAATTATACGGCCCCGAACAGTCTCACCAACAACACTCGTCTCATCCCAATTCAGTTCGCCTCTCTATTCCCCTGTAACGACAAATACGCCGAATCGTTCGGTAGCTAAAATCATCCGGCGGGTACCGGAAGAGCAGGGGGACGACACAAAAGGTCCACAGGGCTGAGTTGCCTCGTCTCACGCCATTTCTCACGGGGAGTGTATGGTAGATCAGATAATCTCCCGCACACCCCTGCACGCCCTCGCAGATCCCCATGTGCCGCATCCTTTGTACCTCACTTGTACAGGTACACGGCCTTGGCCTGGCAGAAGGATAGTAACCCCTGCAGCCCGTACTCCACACCCAAACCGCTCTGCTTATGACCCCCGAACGGCACTCGTGGGTCCGGCTGCGGAGGACCGTTGATGTACACGCTTCCCACGTCGAGCTGTGAGGCGAGTGCCTTGGCGGCGGTTGAGTCGGTCGTCCAGATGCTCGCGGCGAGGCCCGATTCGCCGGCATTGGCGAGGCGGACCGCTTCTTCGGCATCGGAGAATCTGACGCAGGTCACGATGGGGCCTGTGTGTTGTTAGTTCATTAAGAAATAGGCTACGCAATCGAGTGGGTGCTACCGTACCAAAATGCTCCCCGCTGACGATGCTGGACTCTGGTGAGGCGTCCTTGATTATCGTCGGACGGAGAAAGAAACCTCCTGTTTCGGACTCGGCTAGTGGTCCACCTGTAACCATGTCGTGTCCGGCGGATTTAGCATCATCCAGTGTCTTTACGAGTTTCCTGAATTGTAACTCATTCTGCACTGGACCAATCTTGGTCATCTCTTTAGTTGCCTCCATGGTAGTCTCCACCAATGCGTCAACAAAGGAATCAAAGATGTCGGCGTGGATATACAGCCTACGGGGTACGTTGCACACCTGTCCGGCATTGAACCATAGCCCGCCCGAGATATGCGGCACGGTGGCTGTGACGCTGATATCCGGGAGAATAATGGCAGGGTTGTTTCCAGCGCTTACACTCAGGATCAGCGATTGCAACAAGGACGTCAAAACTATACGTACGTTTCTACAGTGATCCTCTTCATCGTATCAGCGCCAGCCTTGAGGATCTGCTTCCCTGTAGCCGTAGACCCGGTGAAGGAGAGTTTCTGAATTCCCGGGTGTTTGATGAGTGCCGGGCCAAGCTCGTTTCCGCCACTAAGGACTTGGATCACCGATGGAGGGAAGACTTCCTGGGCAAGCTCGACGAGCTTGAGGGACGTATACGGCGTGAATGGGCTATGCCTACAGTTAGTGGAGCATTCATGACTGGGGATGTGTTCCTTACGAAGGCTTGAGGATTACACAGTTCCCAGTAGCAAGAGCGGGCGCAATCTTGCCGATCGCTGTAGCCATGATCAATATTATGGGCAGTTTTTAGAAGCAATTCAAAGTACCTAGCATGAGAGGGACTATGACTTGTCAGCATGGTGTTGCCTTGATTCATGTGAGGGAGAAGTACAGTTCCAAGGGCAGATGGCGGTGACAACACCAAGAGGCTCGTAGGTGACAATTGCCGTCTTTGTGTCATCCTCGATCTGCTCTTCAGGTAATTTGTAGTTTGCTTTCCAATCGATCAGCGTGACAATTCGTCGATATCTAAGAAGAAACGACCCGTAGAGTTAACTTACACGGATATCTAAGCCATTGGGCAGCCCAGTATACTTCAATGGCAGCATTTTCAACCTTCAATCATCAAGTTAGCCCATCTCCGCAACATTCCGTAACTGGACTCACTGTCCGCCCACATTCCGAGGCGAGCAACTGACAGAAATCGCCAGCACGTGAGAGATACAAATCTGCAAACTTCTCCAGAAGCCTTGTTCGTTCATCGTACGACGTCTTCGACCAGGTGGGAAAGGCTTGCTTAGCTGCCTCAACCGCATCGTCGGCATCTTGGGGTGACGCAGTGGGAACGGGCCACAGCGGAGTACGGGTGAGAGGATCGACGCCAGAGTGAGAATGGTCACTCCCACGAGGCTTACCGCAGATAATGTTGTTGAAAGTAGTAAAACCCATGGTTCGACGAGGTGAATAATGTCAGATTGAGATTTGTTTGACTGATATGATCGAGTAAGGTGGTGTTTTTATACTAGGTAGGCGTGGGCAAGTGTAAGCAAGCCGCTAAAGGCCATACAAACCCACTGTAACCCAGGGAAATCAGCTGCAGAATTAGCGGTCTTTGCGGTTCCCACAGCGGATCAAGGCTGCCATAATCTGCTGCGAGGACATCTCCAGCTGGGAGTCAGATTGAGAGAAAGACATAATGCGTGGACATGGCCCAGATGAACTAGATTATTATGGACTGTACTCTAATCTTCCAAGATGTAAAAAAGCAAAGGCAGTGGTATATGTCGTGCTATTCAGTAGAAAAAAAAAGGGCGGTTCTACCGGAAATATTATTGTAAGTGACGGTTGACGGCACTTGGTCCAGTGTTGACTACACATTCACGAGGCATTTCCCTCCTCGCTTGACTTCTCCTTGGACATCTCCTTATCCTCCAGGCCATACTCGGTGTTGAGTTCATCACGCAGCGTCAGCGACTTGACCAAAAAGGCCAGAACAAACCCAAGCACCGAAAACCCAATTGAGACCTGCCAGACTAGCTTCAGTCCATCCATGTAAACCTGGACAATCTCTGCCTTGAGTCTGGGGGTGTTGTTGAATGCCTGGATAAATGTCTTGGTCGCATGCTCGTAGGCTCCGCCGTTGACAAGCATTGCTCGAACGGTACCATCCGACACCTTGTCGAGCGACGAGTTGACGCGGGTGTTGAAGGCCGCGGCTGGGATGGCGATTCCCCAGATGGAGCCAAAGTTGCGTAAAAAGGTCCACGCGCCCGTGGCCGTAGCAACATCTGAGTCAGGAAGACTGGCCAAGATGGGAGGTAGACAGCTGGTAAAGACGAAGCCTGTGCCAAAGCCGAAGAGCAACTGGAAGCCGACCCAGCGACCAATTGACGATTTATCGTCAAGGAGGGTAAAAAGGCCGCAGGAGATTGACATGAGAGCGAAGCCGACAAAGTGCCAAACTCGATACTTGCCCGTCTTGGTGATGCAGATGCCAGCAATGACACCTCCCGGGGCGCTGGTGGTGGCAATGGGGAAGAGCATGACGGCAGAGCGAGCAGGGCTAGCTTCTTTGACGGCTTGGAAGTAGACAGGGAGGAAATAGCAGACCCAGAAGAGAAGCATGCTGTGGACAAAGCTGATGACGAAGAGAGTGGATGAGGTACGGTTGCCAAAGAGGCGAAGAGGCATCGTCGGTTCCTTGAGCCATGGTGCACCTTGGTAGGCAAAGAAAGCCAATTGACCGACGAGACCGAGGATGAGAGGGACGAGGGTTCGCCATGAGGACCAAGGATGCTCAGAGCCTCCCCAGCTCAAAGCGAGCACGACGGCCGTGACAGAAGCAATCAAGAGAACGCTTCCGCCCCAGTCAATTCGCGACATCTGGTCCTTGAACGTGCCCGCCGGTGGACGTGCAAGTTTGAGGAATACGATCAAAGCGACGAGGACAACGCCCGAAATTGGGAGATTGATGTAAAAGATCCATCTCCAGGAAACGTTCTGGGCAAAGGCGCCACCCATGATGGGAGCAATGACTGATGCGGTAGCCCAGACACCACCGATGATTCCAGCGTACATGCCTCGTTCGCGAACAGAGACCATATCGCAGACGACAATCTCTGACATTGTCAAGATGCCGCCACCGCCAACGCCTTGGACGGAACGACCTCCGATCATCATGGCGGTATTGTGGGCACCACCACAGAGGCCGCTGCCGAGTGTGAACAGGCACACGGCGATGAGTGTAAGACTGCGTCGTCCATAAATGTTGGCGGCTTGTGCAAAGATTGGAATTGTTGCTGTCGAGGCGAGTAGGTAGGCATCGACGATCCAGACGTAAAGAGAATTGGAGCCCAGGTCTGAAGTGATGGTGGGAAGGGCCGTGGAAATGATGGACGTGTCGAGGGCGGCGAGGAAAGTCGTTAGAGCGATGGCGATAAAGACGAGCCAGAAGCGGGCGCCTTTCTTGGGAGCTGCTGGTTCAGATTCGGGGGGAGTGCCGTTGTTTTCCTGAGGAGGAGACGCAGTTGTAAGCTGCGTATCGTCTAGAGATTGACCCATTGCAAAGACTAAACACAATGTGCTGTATTCTTGAAGTGGTATTGTTGTTGACGCTGTCGTGAGAAAGGCCAAGAGAACAAGACAAGACAAGCGTCGAACCTCCTTCTTTTCTGCACCTCTTCATCTTCCCTGCAAATGATCGACCTCTAACCCTGGCCAAGCGCAATTGAATTGCCTTTCCGTTAATCGGCGACAGAACCGGAGGCTTCTGACAATTAATGTTACCCAGTGTTTGAGGAGCCGTAAGCTGAGCCCCGCCCGCAGCGATTAAAAACCCTCCGGTGCTGCATCGCATGGATTGAATCAACCTCTCCACCGTCAACAATCCTTTATGTTGATGCACTGGTTTTCTCAAGACATTTTGTTGTACGATTTTCACGTCACAGCTGAGAAAAGACGATCCCAAAAAGTCTTGTTTCCTCACAATGGATTCCGGGCTGTCATTCGACCCCCTTGTGGCCCTTCGCGCCGCTCCCCTTGTCTCTACTACCTGCTCCCTCCTCTACGCTTGGGATCAGCACTTCTTCCTTGGTCTCCTCAATCGACCAGAGAACCGCGCCACAAGCAAGCCCCTCCTTCAATCCTACTTTACCACCTTCTTCCACCGCGGTTTACCTACCATTATCAAACAGCCACTACCACCCAACACTCATACGATCAACAATCATCAGTTCATCCACATCAATGCGTCTCTCTCTTCTCCTGCCCTTCCTGGGCTCCGTCTGGGCCGCGCCCACTGAACCCTCCCACATCCCAGACGACTCTCAACTCGACCGAAGAGCCACTGCGGCTAGTAGGCTCAACATCACTACGTGCCGGGTCACGGTCAACGGCTGGACTGGGTTTGATTTTGAGGTCAGGAGACTAGACGGGACTCTTCCCATCACTCGGGGAATCCCAGCACCTAACACCAAGAACGGCCAAAATATTTACGACATGTCTCTCAAAACCACCCAGCAAGGGCAGATCGGATCAGTCAACTTCGTTACCAACGGCTACTTGACGAATTTCCCAGTCTATTCTCCTAGCCTTGTCGACTATGCAACCGTTTCACGCACACCGACCGGAGCGGTCAAGGCCGATCTCGATATTTCCCCTACTATGCGGCCCACCCCGCCGCTGAGTTTTTCCACGAGATTTCTATCGACGGGAGGCCCAACTATCACTTATGTCCCCACTTCTGGGTGGCTCAACGTCATCCTCACCGGCACGGATGTTTACGGCTGGGTTTGGCTAGAGAAAGGTATCAATGTTAACAAGCCAGATGCTCGCCTGGGCCGATACTATGCTGAAATCACTGGAACGTGCTTCAACAGCACAATGGGTTTCATTCCACCTTCTTAAGGCTATGGGGTTGACAGATAGTTCAAACGGGTGGTCGGAACTGGGACTTGGAGTTGGTGGGATAGTGCTCAAGGTTTATCAGCCTGTACGAATGCGCAGAATGTTCAGTTGAATGGTAGTTGTGTCTAGGTACAGAGAACTAATATGCTGTGTATTACCTAGTACATATAGCTGCACACACCATAGACGTATTCCATAACCCCTCAATTATAGAGCACTTATCCAATATCTCCATAGCTTTCTGTTTGACGCCAGCGTCACGGCACCTTGTAGCCACAAAATAGAGGGCCTCGACCAAGCCACCGGCAGGGGTGAATATTACCCTTGTCTCTGAGCATCTTGATTTAATGATGATCTCATCAGCTAGTCCCATAATACGGCTGGCCCAATTTGAGTCAGGGTATGGACCCTGTCCCATTTTGCTCCTCCTAGCCTCCAGGTTTGCCCCGGCCAAAAGTCTTCGGATCTGCAAGTATTTGATGGGGATACCATCCTGAGATAGGAGCCCATCGAAGTCAGCATCCCAGGTGTGTAGTTGACAGACCAATTCCCTATCGAGATGAAGAAAAAGACTTTCATCTTCTGGCAGACTTGACGGTATTGTCATCTGAAGAGAGACATTGTGTAACCTCTCCAGCTGGCTGAAAGCCTTGGTAATGACACCCAGATTCCCACTGCCCCAGCCATCAAGTACAACGGAGTGTGGGGGCCACAGTCTCATCTTGTTTGGAGAGCTTGATTCCATAATCATGCGAGCTTGTGTATCCAGCTGAGTGTAAAGAGTCGCCAAAAGCTTCACGGGGGTTGGCATGGATTCTAGCCCATAGGCCTCCCCATCCCCCAGCTGCCATCCACGAAACAGCGCCAGGCCATTACGGAGATGAAGACATGCCTCCTCCCGGAAGCCTTGTACGGCACATAGGCATATGAAAACAAGATTAACCATCAAGATGATAACCTGATGGGCTCTGGTGAGGAGCTCAGGATTGCTCAGGCAGTGTTGCAACGAGCTGATGGATTTGTTGTACTGAGTCAGGATAAACTGTTTTTCCTTCGTTTGGCATCCATGCTCAGATAGGATTGATGAGTGGTAGGCTGTGGCCAGTGCTGCAACAGCGTGTTGGACAGTCCGGTACGCCTCGGCCGTTTGTAAAAGATCGTGTGTCCAGAATTCAAGATCAAGGGCAGAAGCCATTGAGATGGCAATTTTGGTCCGGAACATGTACAGGGCCTGCCTCTCCTCGGAAGGTCCTCCTGATATTGGCTGAGCAAGTGGCGGTTGTGCCTTGGATATAACAGGTCCGGGCGTGACGTATCCATCACACTTACGCCCTGTCGACATGCAGCGATGGCAGGACGGCTTAGCTTCATCGCACTTGATTCGTCTTATCCTAAAGCAGAAGTTTAGTTGCAGATATATAAGCAAAAAGCCGAGTTACTCACCTGCATGTGACACACCCAGTCCGGGTCTTGGTTGCGAATCTCCTCTGTCGGCGGGGCGTAACGTTACGGCATGCTCCGAGAGCTTCCGACGATGACATGGATTCCTCGCTCATAGCCGTGGCCTGATTCAGGTATTAGGAATGACGCGTTGGACAGGTCGCCCTTTGGAGGTTGATGTGCAGAACAAGAAAAGTTGAAGCATCTCCATAACGAAAACTGCTTATTAAACATCAAATCGGCTGACCACCAGCAGATATGATTTGTCGGTTCGTTTAATCCTTCGCTCCACTCTTGAATTTAACGCAGTTGATTGGTGTGTTATCCTTGTCTTCCCATGCTTCCCCAACCAAACGCCATTACGAGCGGGAGCACAGCATCAAGTGGTGGGAAAATAGTCCATTAACGACATAATTTTTGCATTAATCTAAATCATTCGGCCATATCTTCCAAATATTTCATTTGGAATTTGTAATCTCACGATCGATCATATGTATAAATAGGTAGGTGAACCGGCGCTTTGCTATGATTGAATCCGCATATTTTACCTCCTATGTTCCCATGATCACATTTTTATCAAGTCCAACCACTTACTATGACACTGTCTCATTCAAGACCGACTCTGCCCGCGGTGGATGTCCCAACTGGAACCGCTATCAACCCAGATAAAGAGATCCCAACCCTCTTCACCCCGATCAAGATTCGAGGTCTGGAACTCCAAAACCGCTTCGTTGTCTCGCCCATGGGAACTTGGAGTGCTCGGGATGGCCACTTGACCGACTTCCATCTGATGCATCTCGGAGCGTTCGCATTCCGAGGTGTCCCCCTGACCATTGTCGAGTCCACGGCCGTGGCTGCCAATGGCCGGACCTCACCTCAAGACTCAGGTCTTTGGCAAGATAGCCAAATCGAGCCGCTGAAGCGCGTGGCTGACTTTGTCCATGGGCAGGGTCAGAAGATTGGCATTCAGCTCAACCATGCCGGCGTCAAAGCTGGCATGGTTGCACCGAGATTCTTGCTCAAAGGGGAGCTGAAGGTGGCTGCTGAGCCGGATGGAGGGTGGCCAGACGATGTGTGGGGGCCCAGTGCGATCCCTCATACAGAGTTACATGTGGTGCCAAGGGCTTTAACTCTTGAGAGAATCGAGAATTTGATCCAGAGCTTTGCGGACGCTGCTCGAAGGGCCATGAAGGCCGGTCTCGGTGGGCAGTGCTATTCACCTAACAAAAGCATCTAACTGACCGACAAACAGACTTTATCGAGATCCATGGCGCCCATGGTTACCTCATAAACCAATTCCTATCTCCTCTAACAAACAAACGCACGGATGAATATGGTGGCAGCTTCGAGAACCGCATTCGCTTCCTTGTTCGAGTAATCAAAGGGATCCGGGCAGTCATACCTGACAGTGTTCCACTATCACTCCGTATATCTGCAATTGAGTGGATGGAATGGAGCGGCGAACCGTCGTGGAACCTTGATCAATCCATAAGGCTAGCCAAGCTCCTACCCGGGCTTGGTGTCGACATCTTGGACGTGTCATCGGGTGGCAACCACAAAGATCAGAAGATCGACGTTCAACCCAACTACCAGCTTGACTTGGCTAGGACTATCCGAGATGCGTTGAGGAAGGAGGAAGTGAATCTCTTGATTGCTGCGGTAGGGTTCATCCATAGCCCCCAAACCGCCCACGATGCTGTGCAGCTTGACAAGACAGACGGTGTGCAAGCGGATTTAGCATTTGTGGGCAGGCAGTTTCTCAAGGAACCTGAGTTTTTGCTCAAGAGCGCCCAGGAGCTGGGAGTTGAAATCCAGTGGCCGTATCAGTACGGCATGATTGGCTTGAACACTCACTGGGGACGGTCTTACTTTTAGTAACAACTCCTAGGTAGACACTGTACAAGAGAGCCAAGGTCTCAACTTAGAGCATACCATAGAAGACGTATATTTATCAAGCACCTCTCACAGTAAACAAAGATCATCATTGTCATAAAAGTGATTCTCACTCTACAGCAGGTCTCCATATGATCTCAGACTCTTGGAGTCAGAGGGAAAGCTCCTATTTACATTATCCCTTTCAGACTCTCAATAACCTTGGCATATGCCATTTTCTTCTCCTCTGGCTTGAAA
Organism: Fusarium duplospermum; assembly: GCA_003946985.1. Classification (NCBI taxonomy): domain Eukaryota; kingdom Fungi; phylum Ascomycota; class Sordariomycetes; order Hypocreales; family Nectriaceae; genus Fusarium; species Fusarium duplospermum. The sequence goes on along the minus strand of NKCI01000123.1, from coordinate 108,272 downwards.
ACACGTGCCATAGCATCCTTGTCGAATCCGTGGCCAGCCCCTTCCAACTTGACGACCTCAATGTCGCAACCAGCCCGAGCCAGCTTCTGCCCAAACACCTCGGCTTCGGGACACAGGATATCTCCAGAACAGACAAAGAGGAGGATATGTGGGGGAAAGGATGATTCTTTGGCATAAACTGGAGAGGCTTTTGGTGACTTTCGATCCTCAAGTCGAGGAAAGTAACTGTCGGTGAAAACGTGTTGTGCCCAAGCAGGAATTGGCGCAATCGGTTCCGGAACGACTTGATCTCTGGGGGAATACTGAGATCGATCCCTGGATAGAATGGGTACACGGCCTTGATGCTGATGTCCTTAAACTCCCGTCTCAACTCAGAGGACGCAACGAGTGCCAGGTTCGCCCCCGAGCTGAATCCAGAGAGAGCAACGTGGTCGAGGTCGAAGATGAGAGGCTGGCTCTGAACCCATCGCAATGTGTCCTCAGCATCCTCAGCAGCACCGGGGAATGGATGCTCGGGCCCTTTGCGATAATCTGCGTCCAAGACGAGAACATTGGCCTCGCGAGCTACCTGTTCGCAGAACGAGTGGTCCTGGCCCAGGTTCGGCATAACATAACCGCCTCCATGCCAGTTGATGACAAGTGCTCGGGGCTCATCTTTGGTGTAGTTCGGTGGATAGTAAATCCAAGCGTCGATAAACCGACCAAGTTGTCTAGACGGAATGCGAAGTTGTTTACGGTCGCAAGATGGAGACGGTTGCAAATGACGACGAGTGCCAAGGTAGTTGAAGAAACGGATCAAAGAAACAATGGCCTTGAGCCTCAGATACTGCCAAAAGCCGTGAGGTGCCATTTTGAAGAATACCAAGGGTTTTGCAAAGGTGCTGTCGATATCAAAAGAGACTTCCTTGCTCAGATTATATATCTCAACCGTTGTGGGACAGATCATCGTAAGCGGCAGCGTATCGCGTATCCCCGGCGACCCCCCTGGCCCGACCGAGTGAGTCATTCACCGTGGATCAACGCTTTGTCTTACTTGCGTGATCTCCTCGACGACGTCAGGCCATCTGTTAATTGGTGATACAGACGATCAACTTTTTCCCAGCATACCCTACTGCGAGGTTTTACTTGGTGGCACGCGGGTCAAGGAAAAACGAGACAGTAACACAAATAGGTTAGCGTATTACTCTCTAAATATGATCAATAGGACATAATAAGAATAGATAAAAGTTCTCTAAAATATCCCTTATATTTATTATATTTAATATAAATTTAATGATTATAGTTAAGAACCCTTAGTTTACCCTTTGAGGATTTCTGTTGTCTCGTCAATTTCTTGACTGACGCGGGTGGGTAATAATTAATAACTGGCATTCTAGCTCAGTCAGTCTTGTGAGTACTGGCAAATTATGCAAATGAGATGTGACATAGAGAGATGCGAATGAAATATTGAAAGACCAGTCGCTCAGTGATATGTATGCGTTTGTAAGGTTACCAAGCAGACCCAATCCCTTCCTTATCTTTCGTCACTAACTACCTAAACACAGCGTGTTGAGTCTCGCGCATCAACACTTCAGCTAGTTCTCGAGCCAAGCCCTGATCGCATCGACCGGATCCTCTTCCGAGAAGCCCAACACTTCCCGAGCAAAGTTCTGCCCGGGCTGAAGCGCCAGGTCAGCGCCATCTCGGAAGAGTCGACCGTGCAGCAAAGGATAAAATGCTGCGTCGAAATTGCCGTCGGCCAGCTCCTTTTCAGCAACTCTCTGGACATCGTCAACCTTGCAAGACTTGACAGTCCACTTCTTCCCAGAGATTTGTTCTGCAAGTTCAAGGATTTCCCTTTGTGAAATGTTGAACGAGGCGATCGTGATGTACTTGTTTGAGGCTTGAGCTGGATTCTTCAGAATAGCGGCCACAACCTTGGCCACAAAACTGAGATTGGTTGTCTGGAGCCGTTCATTGCCTGAGTCAGAGATTTCTGCCGTCGTGGTGTTTTTATCAAATCCCAAGGAAAAGTGTTCCAGTCCCTACATTGGGTTTGTCAGTACAGCCTTCAAGACGCAATCACATAGCGGTGAATGCTTCATTTACCCAGTCAAACCACAATCCAGTGGAAATACCTGTCCAGGAGAAAAAGTCATTTTCCTTTGAAAGTTTCTCCAAATGGGCTTGCGTAGATGTCTTGTCGGAAAGTAGTTTACCAAAGATGGTGTCTCCTAGAATCGTCGTATCCATTCCCCATTCTGACGGGATGAAGCGCTTCACCTTGGCAGCAACGGCAGCGTCAGCCGCCAGGTTTTGATCGTCTGTGGCCGGCGGTACCAGGAAAGAGATGAAGGCATCCTGCCCTTCCAGAGCCGCCCTCCATGAGTCAAACGAGTCATGGATGACGCTCCGAACTTTGACTCCATCAGGGAAAGTGGCCGTGGAGGTTGGTCTTTGTAGGGCGGTGACGTTGAATTCGGAGGCCAAGAGTTGTTTCACCACGACTCTTCCAATGTTTCCGGATGCCTTAGTCCTCAATCAGTACTATCTTTGCTTCTTCCGATGCCTACTTACTCCGGCGATGGCGATGTTTTGGTAACTGGACATGGTTAATTCCTCTGTTTTGATGCAATGAAGAAAAGGACGAAATTGAGCCTTGTGTCAAAAAGGATAGTGTTCGATCTATTAGACCTGGGTGTGAAGAAAAGTGAGACAAAGCCATTATATAGCTTTCAAGCTAGTGCTACTTTGAACCATGCCCTCGTCTTCCTAATCCATTCTGCCCATAATCTCTCCGTTCCACGAGATGAAGCTGGCCGTAATTCTTTGGGTGATTGACAAACAATACATGGCTATTCCATAGCGGCCAAGCGACTGCGAGCTCTTTGGGATTTCGCCCCACGTCTAACCCTGGGGTTGAAGATGGAGATGGGTGTTAATTCTCCCGAGACGGGCCAGGGTTATATCCGGAGACACCCGCGATTAATAATAGACCATCCTCGTCCCACTCACGACCAACGTTATCTGCTTTCTTGATCACACGAGTAATTTTGATCACCTATTATCCAAGATGAAACGCAAGTCCAGTGATGGTCAACCACCAAACTCAAGCACGACGTTACAGAATAAGCGACCACGAAACTCTCGGCCTTCAATTCCTATACAAGATAAGTCAGACTGCTTCTATGATGGCAGGTCTGATCAACATGAAGCGGAGGACTACCGCCTCACAACAGCCAGGATACCCTTAGATGCTCTATCGTGTGTCTGGGGAAGAGGCACCAATCGACACCTCAACCGCCGACATGTAGAGAAATTGTGCTATCTCTTCAAGCAGGGTAACTTGAAGCGGCAGGACGCTGAAAACTATTTGCTAGTACAATGCAGTGCGGGAGCTGTGGGCCGTATGATGAGCCATCTTGGACAGCCGGGGCAACACCCCAGCTGCAATCAAGTACTTTCGTTTAAGGATTGGTTGATAGTCAACCCCAATGAGAAGGTAGAGGTCATGGCAGGCCAGCACAGGATAGAGGCACTACGTGAGTATGCGAAACAGACGGGAGCGGATATCAACGAGTTATGGTGGACCTGCATCATCTATGATCGAGGTAAGTAGCCGTAGGAATCGTTGGGTAGATGGAATGTTCACAATTTATAGACAGAATCCCAGCTGAACTGGATGTCAAGCTGCGAGTGAACCGCCGTGACCTATCTCTACCTGATAGTCACGGCCAAATCTGGATGCAGCTCGTTCTGGCAAATGACCAATGTGATTCTCTATTTCAGGGGAAGAAGTACGACGTGGAAAGGCAAATGATGGATATCCTACGCCTGACCTCGACTGACAAATTTCCTACTGCTCGACTTGTCACTCTGTGGAAGAACAACCGTTGGAGGCCAATGATTACTCGTTGGTGTGCGACACGACTTGGTAGGACGACATTTAACATCTCAACTTGGGACTGGATGGCGAGTTACCGAATTGATAGCGTCAGTGTCCTTCTTCTTTCTAAATCATGGGTGGGTTACTGATATTTTTCTTATTCTTAGTACTGGTTTACGACTTTTGAGCAGGTTCTTAAGTCGCTTGCTGAGCTACCTGAGGAATGTGCCGACAGCCTTCAGGCTTCAGATTGGGCCAAACTGACAGAAGCACTACCTATCGGTCATACGAAAATGCATGCTCAACAACTATTTTACCCTGGCCAAACAAGTGACGACTTCGGCGCCGCCCGTCGCCATGGCCTCCCCTCCTGGAACTGAATGACAGTGCTTACAGCCTTGTCTACCGCCGCATCGTGGATAGCCCAGGACTGGTATTTCCAGATGTCCAGAAGCTGCTCAAGACAACCAAAGAGGAAGGTCGGATCATGATGCAGGTCTTGACTCACGTAGTCTCGTGGTTGAATACAAGTCCTACTGTCATCATAGACAAACGACAAAACAACAAGCCCCTTATCCGGGAGGATCTCAAACCAGCAATTCGAGAAAGACAGCTCACTTCGCGGTTGAGAGATGGAAACAACAGCAGTAAGGTGGACCTCGGGACAACAGTGAAAGAAGACCAATCCACCCAGTTGGAGACGCTCTCGATTCAGCTCGAAAAGGCAGTTCTCGACGCAGTCAGGGACCAAATACTTTTGTTCAAGTCAGTGGCTATCAAGGATTATTTGTCCATCTTTCCACACAACGACAAGGATGGTTATCAAAAACGGTTCGCCAACAAGCCATGGAAGAAGGTGTTGGACAAGGTCGAAGAAATCATTGGCCCAGTGTTTGGGTCATCACTTCTACCAACCACCTTCCAAACTACCTCCGATGATACAAATCATTACCAGCCACCATCCAATGTTGCTCGAGAAATCTGTGCGTTAGTTTGCCAAATTCCGGAAGTCGCACGAAATCCAACTCTTCAATCTCCAGAGGCACATCAAGAGTTGAGTGCCTCGATCGACCAGGCTGTTCATCAGTGGACACTCCGATGGTCTCGCCACCAACAGAAACATCATGGCACCACAAATGAGGCGGTGAAGATAACAGAAAATGTTCGCCCTTCGTACGAATCACAGCAGCCTTCAAACTCTGTCACAGCAACCTGGAATCGAAATGACCAGGATCAGATGGACTCTACTATCCCGCAAGGTCCGCTTCCACATAGCTCAACAAGCAGCATACCACTAGAGAACGGACAGAGAAGATCAAACAGGAAAACAAAGGTGTATTCCCAAGTTTCATGGCCATCTTTTCAGTCTTTGTTTAGTAGGAACGAGGGGTACTTATCTTGATAGTTAATAGTTTACAAGTGATGGCCAGAACATGGGGCGTTGGTGGGTACGGCACTGTGACAGAAGCTTCGGGCTGCAATAAAAGATGCTAGTTAGGCGAATGAAACTGTTACTTACTTGCACTTGCTGCTAACTAAAGAGCCCCTCTCCCAACAAGAACAAAGGCTTAGAGGCGCAGTTACTCACCTACCTAGGTATGTTAGCAAAGTCTGACTGTAAGTTGTCAGGTCTGTTTGGTTCTATATGTATGTTTGAATAACCAGTCATTAGATTCATTTCCTAGCCCTATCACCTGAAGTTTCCTCCCAACCTGTCCCAACCCGTTCCCTCAGTGGGATCTCACTATTTGAAGGCCCGAGTGTCGGCAAGCTACTGTTGCCGTTTGTCGTTATAGTAGGTACACTAAGGTCAAAATGGTCGAAAGCTCGCGAGGCTCTCGGGGTATAAGAACTGCTTTGGTTCGAGGTGCTGATGTGCATAACTTGACGGACAAGAGGCCAAGTCAAGGGGAGGTTGGCAGCAATGAGTGCCGTTGAAGATTCGCGAATATACCAGGCAGTCCAATCAGCCCCAAAGGGGTCGGTGAAGGAATAGTATTTATTCAACACGGCGGAGACAATCTGCGGCACGAAAGGGTTAGCAACATGGGTCACCTGGTTAGTAGACGAGGCATCTCGCTAGGTTGGCCGTTAGCAGTTATCAATATGCACATACCGTAAAGATTCCAACGGTGTAAATGCAGCACAAGGCCACTTTGATCTTGGCTGAAGCATTGGATTTCAGAAATAGAGGCATAGGAAGTATAATGATCATAATGTCGGACGAGATGTTGAGGGTTGCATTCGTGATGAGGTGATGCGTTGCAGTTGAGCATTGGACTGCGCAGCATTAACAACAGAGGACTTCGTGTAGAACGTAGGGGGGGCATATATACCGTTGTCTGTAGGGACAGCCCAGTACTGATTGAAAGGGCGACACCATACTCCAAAGTATAGGATCTCCATGACAACAAACCCGACAATCACATACACACCGACCGCCTTAACAGCGCGATTGTACGTCAAGTTTGTCCTGTTCAAGGTTAGAAAACGACCGGCAGATTATATATGCAACGCAACCCACGTTAGTCGGTTATACATGAGAAGCAAACAGCACTTGACAAGCCATGTCACGGTGCATTGGAGCTGCTCTACAACAAGGATGAGTTTGGATCCGAGACGGCGTTTATCGATCTCATCTGGCGTGAGGTTGACTGCTTGGGTAGGGTCTATGAGGTTGCTGCTTGTGTGCGAGACAATGTTGATGCAAGCAATGAGAACCGCGTCACAGGCCTGGGAGACCAGACAGACCATCAGTCAGAGAGGAGAAGAGCACGAAACATGACTGCGAACACCCACCATGGCAAGAATCATCAGGTAATCATCAGTTTGATACTTCCTGATTGATCCCACGACCAGCCGACGAGACAGGCTGAACACACACGCAAAGTCAGCACACCACAAGTGAAACCACACTCCAGGAAGCTTACAGCCGGGCAATGACGACGAGCCATGTGACTCCGTACCAGATCCACGTCTCGATGGCGAGACGCGTCATGTCTTGGAGAGCGAAAGCATGATTGAGGTCCAAAGAGGGAATGGGGTTGCGGCTCACGCGGGCGGAGCACGGAGAAGGAGGTTTTTAAATGAGGTGCAGGGGGACTCGAGTCAGGGGATACGCGATAAGCTTGTGATCCAATGACGAGCCGAGGATGACGTAGTTGTGTGTCCATCGAATTGGAGAGTGAGAGCCGAGTATTTTCCGAGGATGTGAATTGGAATAGATATTAACTGGTGATAAATGGGATGAGTTGGGCTTGTAAGTGCAGAGTTGGCTTGGATATTCGACCGTTGCATCGAATTACCGTTACAACAGTCAAACCGCCAGCACGTGGAAGACAATGACAAGTGGCGCCTAAGAACAAAAGGCAACCTTAACATGTCCTTAACAAATAATCTCGGTTAGTCAGCCACGCTTATTCTTCATTCAGCCACCGAAAAATTGCGGCTCCGACTGTCTCACAAAACAACAAAAACAAAGAAGACGAGACAATGGTGTTGACCAGGACAAATGACCGAATCTACCTCGGTAGCTATCTATTTGGAAATTTTCTCATAAACTTCCTGTCCAAGAGCATCATGGATTCCATCAATCCATAGCACTTCCTTCAGGCTCGCTTTAACCTCACACCACGACGAGCCAAGACAAGGCACCATCATCTCAGACAACATCATCGTCAACTCTTCATCTTGCAAATCCAACGCTGACATGAATCCCACAAACATGGCCCACGCAAATATTCCCCTCTCCTGTTCATTCGCTGGCTTGAAGGTTTGGCAGCTTGTGCGCAGTTGAGACCCTAAAAAGGGGTACTGCAACTTGACCTGAGGAAGGCGGAAGAGAACAACGGTAAGATAAGCCAACATGGAGAGACGCAGAAGCTCTGCAAACCGATTTTCGATTCCAAAGTCGAGCAGCAAAATGCGATACTGCAGAGAGGTAAGAAGGTCCTGGAAGATTCCTGGCTGAAGCTTCTGGTGCGACTGGAATAGGAAGTTCACGAGCTGCGAGAAATCTTGAACATCTTTGAAGATACAGTATAACCGTCTGTCAATTGGTTTGATCAGACGCCGAGTGCGCAACATGGCGGTTGAGGGGGTTGGTCTCAGGCGCTTCAGGACTGGACAAGATTCGAAAAACGAGTCCCACGAGATGCTATCTTGGAAAAAGTATGGCCGGGAGCCTTGAGTAATAGCCATGCTCAAGTCGACACTGTTTAGTAACGCAGCATTAGCATCTGTAGTCACCTCTAAAGTGTCAAGTCCAGACACACACTCACCGACAAATCTTGACTTGGAGCTGTTGGGCATGGCTGAAAGAACCAATTCCCCCACGCAACTCAACAATCCGCTTCAGTCCATCAGAATGGGCTCTTGCAGCCTCAACGTCTCCAGCAATTTCGCAAAGCATGGCCATGCTCATGACCACGGCAACTGTCGAGTCGGCAAGGGCCATCTTGCTATCGGCTAAGCGCTCGTTGAGGAGTCTGATGGCTTTGAGGACATGGTAGTTGGTGCGAGGCTGTGCGGTACGTCCAGCTGCAATGTCATGAAAAGAGCTGACGGTGAAGAGGAGGGCGTGGAGGTATGCGGCATCGTTGGTCATCCAACCGAACCAATTGGTTTCGGACGCGTTGAATTCGCAACAGAGATCGATGGGATACATGAGCTCTCGGATCGTCCCAAAGACTACCAGCAAGTGAGTTCATGAGTCAAGGCCAAAGGTTGATGCACTTACAGCTGGCGATCATTTGACGGGCAGGCCTATCAACCTCATCTGCAAACTTGACTGTGTCCAGTACACCTATCGAGAAGGGGAACCACGGACAGGTGTCCCAGCGGCTTCCGTCGGTGCATCTCTTGACAAGCCCACTGTGACCAAGAGTGTCAGATGAAGAGGTGGGTTGTGGTCGACCCGCGGCAGCGGTGTGAATCCAAGAATCGGGAAGCTGAGGGGGTTGGTGTCCGCGCGTATTCTTCCCTCTCATCACATGACGTCGGATGAGTTTGCGATCCGACGCTTTGGGATTTCCCTTAGAATCGCTCAAGACGAACTCGAATCCCTTGGATGCTAACGGAACAGTTTAGCCTAGATGGTGTGAGCAGGGGATAGAGTGGTGGGACGTACCGGGACGTGGGGCCGGACGTCTTCCTGGGGCCATTTCCAGGGGCTGGCAAACTGTTCTTGGTTCCGATGAGATGTTGAATGAGCGACCCAGCAGTCTTGGGACGAAAGAAGAGCTGCAAGTAGGAGGCAAACGCGGATGATGTGGAAGAGAGAACGTGTCCATGTCCGAGAACTCGACTCATCGTCAGCAACATTGCATAATCACGATGAGGATGCGTGCCAAGACCTTCATTGTTTTCCTATTCTGGCTTAGCCCCCAGCCCTCAGGATGAATCCCTGTTCTGATCGTTCCGATGACGTGATTCGTCTCTCCGAATCGGACAGCGCCAAGACAATATTGTTTGACAGAAGAGGTTGTAGTCTCTATCCTATAAGGAAATAATCGAGGCTTGGCATGTTAAAGATCTAGAATCCTCATCTTCAGTTCTTCCAGGCCAACTAGAACCAAGATAGCAAAACCATGACCGTGAAGGCCCTGCATGGCCGCCTCTTGCAGGTTATAAATGTCCGCAACCAGCTCTTCAATCTGTTCATACTTCTATATTCTTATTCATCCTTATTCGGGACCTATTTCCTCTTATCATTCATCATGACCGCCTCATCTGACCACCCCATGCTCTCACAGAGTTCGATGGGACTCTTCTTTTCTTCCCAGCGTGAAAAAGCTCACTTTCCTCCCAAAGACACCAACCTCAGTGGTCAGACAGCCATAGTCTCTGGAGCAAATGCCGGCCTTGGCTTTCAATGTGCTCGCATGCTCCTTGAGTTGAAGCTATCACGTGTCATCATCGCCAGTCGATCCCTCCAGAGAGGAGAAACAGCCGCCGAAGCACTTCGAAAGGAATATCCTTCCGCCTCGGTTGACGTGTGGGATCTGGATATGGCTTCATATCAATCTATCCAGGCATTTGCGACCCGCTGTGCCACCCTTTCCCGCATCGATTTTGTTATCCTCAACGCGGGTATCAGCAAGCAGAATTTCGACCTGGCTGCGACCGGCCACGAGGAGGCATTCCAAGTCAACTATTTATCTACCGTTCTCTTGGCCATTCTTTTGCTTCCTACCCTTAAAGAAAAGGCCCCGGATGGTCGTCCAGGTCGGCTCACTGTCGTCAGCTCTGGCCGCTCAATGCACGCCAAGTTTCCGGAATCCAAGGCATCACCCATCATCCCTGCATTTGACGACAAGAACGCTTTCGATGGAGCCGAGCGCTACAACACTACCAAATTTCTTCTTCATCTCTGGATTTACAACCTCGTCGATTATGTGAGCCCTGATGATGTTGTGGTCAATCTTGTGGACCCAGGGTTTTGCAAGGGCACGAATCTTGAGAGGGACTTTCACGGTGCTGTCAAGGCCTTCCTCTTAGGCATGAAGTCCATGGTGGGACGGCCGATTGACGCTGGGGCCTCGACCTATATCGATGCTGCTGTCATCAAAGGTAAGGAGACGCACGGCAGCTTCATCATGGATTGGACGATATGCCCGTAAGTGTTAAAATGAAAGCATGACTGTTAGAAACACCTAAGCTAACTGACTCCCAGATATGGCCAGTTTTTTTATGGCCCTGAGAGCAAGAGAATTTCGGAGAAGCTATGGGAGGAGACCATAGCAGAGCTTAGCTTTGCAGGCGTACAGCAGGTTCTCGACAAAATGAAAGCAAAGGCTTGAAAGCCTCCCGTGCTGCCGTAAGCTCCCTTCTTGTTGCCTGCAGCAGAAGACTTATACCTATTTGCATAATGAAAAGTTATACCTTTCAAGGGGGATTTAACTGCTCTGACCTCCGTACGAGACATAAGTGAAAATTATTACTTCCCATCTGACCGAAAGACTGCAATTCCTAAATATCACATCTTCCGATATAATGATAAGAATAATATTTATCTAGCCACATGACCCTAAAGACCCTGCCGCTGTAGTCGAGGCCATAGCTATCGCCCTCATGGCGGCCACGTATAGGAACCAGCACCCTCTCCCTCCCCGATAGGTATCAGATAATCGACAGTTGCTATCGAGACGAATGACCCCAAAATATCACAATCTCTCAACGACTTATGTGCTACTCCCAGGTCAAACTCCGCATCTCTTTCGCATCTCTGCCACTGCTTCCACATTGTTTCGTAGAGCCGTGAAGCCAGCTGTACTTCCGAGAAAAGAAATGCGTCCATTGTCATCCTCATAGCGCTCTGACTCCCCTCCCCACCTGACACCCCCGTCTTTTGGCTGGATTCGTTGCTCAATTGCGGCCAACAAAACTCGATCAACCTCGTCAAGCAACTCCAGGGCGTCCTCGTTCCGGGTGTTGTGGCCGCATGCCATTCTCACTCGTGACGCAAGCGCATCGCTGCCAGTGGTCCCTATAACTTCCGTCAGTTTGAAAGACTTCGAAAAAGCCAGGTTCCTTACCGCTTTCTTGATTCCATCCCTGAACCAGTTCCTTCATTTTACCGATGGTCTTACTGTAGGTCGTAACATTTCCTTCCAGTGGGAACAAGATAGCTGCCCACTCATAAATGGAGTCGCCGACAAAGAGAAATCGCTCTTGGGGATCCCATATGGCCAGTTGATCCGGAGTATGGCCAGGCGTATGATACAATGTCAGTCCCAAATCTTCACCTTGATTGGTAACCAAATTTTGGCCATCATTGGCCCATCCTGTGACTTGGTAGTTTGGTGTCTCCATGCCAACCAAGCGACAGAGAGAGGATTCTGGGAGGCGGCCTGGGCCTTCGATAAAGTCCTTGTCAAACGAGCTTGCCCAAATCGCGCTCTCTTTGTCTGTGAATTCTTCTATTCCGCCTAAAGAGGTCAGTATTTGAACAATCATAGGAGGCAGTCGGTGGAGGACCAACCGATGTGATCATAATGGCAGTGAGTGCAAATAACGACATAGTTCCTAGTGCCATTCTTATTCAGTGGCTTGTCTTTGTTCTCAGCGACTGGATAAGTCTCAATAAAGGTTCGCAGAGATGTGAGTTCAACGGTTGGATCCTTCGCGGCGCCGCCACAGCCAGTGTCGATCAGCACCAAACTGCTCGGAAAGAGTTTCGCGTAAATGAGTGGATTCTCGCTCCATTTGTCGTCTTCACAAATGACAAAGGTTGTGTCGTTGAGTCTGCTTGCAGAGAAGCAGGTCGTCAGGTTGGTCGGCGCCATAATGCTTGCTTGGAGGAGGTTGTACGTCTCAATTCACGAGCAGAGTCACAGACGAGGCCATGAGTTACTCCTACCGGGGTTAAGTATGATTGCCGGTTTTAACCGGCCCACTCCTAATACCGTAAACTTACTAGCGGTTGGCTTTCCTAAAGAGGCTAGTTTTACCCTTTTCTTTTATTAACCCTGGTGACAGACCCGAGCACTGGGGTCAGCTGGCAGCCACCAACAGCCAGCATGGACACCGTTGCTGTACCTACAAATGGGAGACCTCTGGTGGGAACTGTGCATCTTTAGAGGTAACTTAGTCCAGTGCTGTTCTCGGGGGGCAACATACTTTAGAACAAGTTGGCAGTGCAATTGGAGAGTGCCACACTCGTATTGCCGTCAGACCATCACCCGAGACCGGGCGAGCATTGTTAATGTGATCTTACGGACCCTACCCGAGTTCTCACAGTTTATTTCCCACGTGGCTATGGTTTTTTATCTATGGCTTTTCTAACACGTGGTCATTCAGGCAGCTATTTCAACTTCTCATAACTTTCAACGCAATGTAGGCTGGTAAACAAAATTGACAACTTCAAGCCGGACCGATTGGAGAAGAAACAGCAACTGGAAGACCTAAAGAAGAATTAGCAATATGACACATGACATCAGACGCAACCCTTGCTATCAATTTCCATGTGATAACATAGTGCACTAGGCAAATCAGATGTCAAAGACGGTGATGTTTCAAGATCAAAATCTTAAAGGTACGTACCTCTCCGGTGGCATCTGTGTTTGAGGCTTGCGTCAGATTCAGTTTGTTGATTGGTCTGTCTGATCCAAGTGGAGTTGGCAACAGCCACAACGTTGCAACGCACATGATCCTCGAGACTCTGTGTGATCCATCAAACTGTCACCATCAACATCACTTGGTCCTGATCAGCTGGACCTTCAGATCGAATTCCACGATCTTTCTTGGCCGACACACTCTCATGTAACGCATTCTTCTAGAGAAAATTTTCTTTCTAAGCGAAATTTTCTCGATCGTGCAAGGCCGGACCGATATGGAAACCCCACTCTCACATTCTTTAGGGTAGTGCAGAACTAGGAGTAGGGTCTAAAGACCCTCTGGGAGGATTGAATGAATGTGTAACGCCCTAAAAAGGTGTTTCTTTTCTCCAACCACGGTCAGGAAGGCAGTAATTAATATAACAGAGACGAAAACAGTAAGTGTTAAAAGGATTCTCGACACAACGGTAAGTTCAGGTCAATGTCTCGTCTCCACGTCAGTACTTTATGCCCAAAGTGAGCATATATTCTCCCGGCGCGTAGGGCGTCAAAAATCCCACCCAGCCAGGGCTACAACCGTCTTTAAGACGTCCTGAAACATACAACTACAAAATAAGCAGGTTCTTAAAGAGACAGGCGACCACAGTCAGCCTCTGCTTCCAGCAAAAAGATGGCCATCACGGCAAAAACATACAACAGCGGGGATTCGCTGGTCGTCACCGACCCAACTACTAATCCGCCCCTCACCGGCTTATCTATGGGAGAGCGGACGGGATCCCGAGTTCTCCGGTGGGTATGGTCGTATGTGGCAGGTGAGGGCTCAGTATCGAGTTATCACTACCCCTTTCTGGCCAGCTGAAAGCAAACTCCTGCCCAGTGATGCTGATATGGTTTAAAATCCGTTGGCTGGATCCTCATATTCGGCTTTAATCCATCCTGCGGCTAGTTCTTGTTGTGTTACAATACCAGAGGCAGTTTGTGTGCGGTTGTGCAACCTCAACACCAAGACTTGCATTTGTCAGGGGTCTAGACCAACACAGCCCGGACTTGACCTGCATCAACGTCACATCGGCCTGCTTTAGTGATCCAGTGCTTCGAGAGTGGGGTAATCTGTAATCAGCCTTGCTGCCCATGCTGACCGCTTTCGTAGAGACAAGACATATTCCAATTGTCAGCTTGCAGGTTTCAGTCAGACATAGCATTTAACACCCTGATGAGTACCAAGATGAACGAGGAGTTATATCAGACCTACGCTGGGGAGATCCTGGAGGAAGAAGATTCATTTCGCCTCATTTCTCTGCAACCTGGCGATTACGACGAACTCTTGATTTTACGCCTTATCAACACCAGACTTCAAGATCCCCAACCATACGAAGCCGTTTCTTATGTGTGGGGAGACGCATCACGGAGAGTCTTGGTACGAGTTGTCGATAGGCATGGTGAAGAAATCACCATGGGAGTCACTCCTAATTGCCACGCTGCGCTGCGGCGGCTGCGGAAGAGGGATTCCGCTCGAACCCTGTGGATTGATTCCATCTGTATCAACCAGTCGTTGAACGCGGAAAAGAATCACCAGTTGATGCTCATGTCACGCATCTATCAGGAAGCAACTCAAGTCGTGGTGTATCTTGGCGAGGGCACCAGCGACACGGACGCCGCCATGAAGTACATCGGCGAAGTTGACGATCCCTCCGACTTTGGGAGTGGAGACTGGCACCTGCAGTCGGCAATATGTGATAAATCTTCATTGGATGTTTTCTTCGAACGGCCTTGGTTTCATCGGGTTTGGGTGTTGCAAGAGATTACGTTTGCAAAGCAAGCCATCGTCGTCTGCGGCAGTCAGGAACTGGATTGGCAAAGTTTCCTGACGTTTTATCAATGGAACGTCATTAACCGAAGTGTTGATAAACTCCCATACTTGGTCCAGTATTCAACATCACCTATTGCGAAGCAGGGCGGATGGATCTGGTATGTGGAACGACTCTTCAAGATGCTCAGAGACACCAGGCACTGCGGCGCTACCGATCCGAGGGATAAGCTGTATGCCATTATTCCTCTTTTGAACCGAGATCACGACCAATTGTCTGTGGAGATAGGTGAATCGATGGAGAGGTGGGAATACGACAATGAGGATGAGGTCCAGGACATGCAGGCACGCCGACAGAAGACTCAGATTCCAGTTGATTATGGTCTCTCTGAAAAGGCCGTCTTCATGGATCTCGCCGTGTTACTCTTACAAACTGTCGGTTTGGATATCCTCAAAAGCGTCATCGGACAGCCACAAATACCTGGCCTTCCATCTTGGGTTCCCGATTGGAGCTCGACCAATTCGAACTGGTCTTCAAGCAACCCACCGAGGGAGATGGGACATGCCGCCGGGTTTAATGGAGAGCCCGACTACGTCTTTGGCCGATCAAGGTACAAACCTGAACGGCTCCAGACTTGGACCGTCTCGGAATATTCATCTGTCTCGGGGGACACGTCGACACAACTTCACATCGATGTGGTCCAGGTCGGCCGCATAACGAAGCTCGGCGACGTCTGTGACATTGAAAAGAACGTCTTTCCGCTTGCTCAGTGGGAGAACCTTGTACCAAGTAATATATATCTCGAGAGCAAGAACCCTCCAATGGGCCTTTCATCTCAGGAGATGATGGACTGGGACAATGGGCCCAGAAGACTCTCAGCGTTCGTAAGAACGGTTTCTGGAGATGACGTAGTCTATCCCAGAGTAGTCACCGAGGCTGTCGAATTCATCAAGCTATATGACGCCGAAAACTTGACCAAGAAGCAAGAAGAGGCGAGGAAGGACAATATCTTTTGGGATGAAAGCCAAGACAAGGATAAAATTCCACTTCGCGAAATTTTCAAGAAAGGCTCTAGTTACGAAAGGCAAGCTAATTTCATCCTACGGATGTGCGATGGCAAGCGATTCTTTGTGACGGATACTGGTTTCATAGGACTCGCTCCTGAACGAACTCAAGTCGGCGACGTGGTGGATGTCGTCAATGGGGCTTCTGTCCCCTTTGTTTTCCGGCGTATCTCATCTAAAGGGACGGACACGGGTCGTGAGGGTAGAACAGTGGAGGGAAACGAGACCCCATGCTTTGAGCTGGTGGGCGAATCTTTTGCATTTGGAGTCATGACGGGTTCTATCTGGCGTGATGTGGCGAAGGGGACCAAGAAAGTTGACAAGATTATCGTTCGATAGTGAATTCATTTCATGGACTAGCAATATGCGACCCAACTATCCAGGTTCATCTTCTTGATAACCTTGCTGAACCCCTTTGACCCATTTGCGGCACCAGTGATTGAACAGATCCTCTGTTTGTCGGCAGCCTTCACGTTGGGTGCACCCGCTGGGTACTCGATATTGAAGACAGGTTTTCCGGCTTTGATGTAAGGGGCGTATAGGTCGCACTCTGAGTATTGTATGCAAGACTCGTTGATGCAGAAACCAACATACGGGAGAACCTGCTTGGTGATGCTTCCACCGTTCTTCATGCCCGTCGTCATACGATACTTTGCCGCCTCTTTGGAAAGAAACTTGACGTATGAGATTGTGTCAGCCTTGGTGAGACCCAGACCGTTATCGGCTTGCTGTAGAAGACGTCAGTGATGAACTTTGTTGCTCCGCGAGCCGTGACTTACGTAGCCGTCCAGGTTATCAGGATCGATGGCATCACAGCCCTTCTCAGCAGCCAGCTTTATTCGCTTCGCCATAATGGCACGTACTGAAGGACTGTTGATGTTGACGTACTTTTCGTCCGGCCATCCACTCAACGTCTTGCCAAGATCCTTCTTCTGGAAGCTTTTCCTGTCATCGCGCCAATTTTCCCAGGACCCGGCGCTGAAGTAACAGATGACATGCTTGTCTGCCTTGTGCAGAGCGTCAAAGGTCTCCTTTGAGTTCTCAAATAAATCCACGTCGTAAATGGGGACGTTAGGCTTCAGTTTTTTGGCGCCACCTTTGGGAATTGTGATGACTTTGGAGAGAACGATTTGCCAAGGAGTGCCGACTTTAGGCTTCCACAACTCTTTGCGGGTAGTAACACCACGGGGAGAAAGCACTTCAGCTGTCTCAATGTTTGCGCTAGAAGGGACCGCGAGCACGGGCAGAAAACATGCCGCAAGGAGAGCGCCACTACCAATGAGGTGATTCAGTTTCATGGTCGATGTCGCGGTTTGCCTGAATTGAAGGCTTCAAGCAGTCTTGTCTTGATACACGGGTAGATATTGAACACGGCACGAGATGTTTGATATTCTTATTTATTGCTTGTTCCTCTGGCAAAACGCGAACGGTAAGCTATGTGCCACCCAATGCCATCACATTCCAGTGCCAATTACACAATGAAGCCTCGAGTGTTACGAGGTACCACTTCCATTCCACGGTTTCCGTGAATCATACGAGTCTCGACTAAGAAGATGATTTGTACCTCTATAAGCTATTAATGCACTTTAGAGACTGCCCTCGAGGTCGCAAAAAAACACCAGACGGATTTGCCTGTAATGCCCACTATATCATTCCGGCGACCATTTTTGCTACCCTAGAACGCTGGCCAAGACATGCTTCATAACTCAACCTCTGGGCGGAGGAATGTGATGACGGCTAGAATGGAGTTGGAATGTGATCGAAGGTTCTAGCCATCTATTTAGCTTTGGCCGTGAAAGACTAAAGGAAGCCATTGATAAGCATCATGAAATAAATATTCTGCTGACAGTGACTTTTTTCGACAACGTACAGAACGGAGTACATAAAGGCAAATTGCTACTCTCAGTTTTCAACACAATATTGACCTAATACCGTACATGGCAGCACTATTATGCAAGACATGTCGTCCAAGGCCAGTTCTGACACTGTGTTTGCAAAGAATCTTGTTGATTGCAAGGGTTGTCGGCGGTCACCTGAACTAAGTGGGCTTTGGAGGAGTAAGTCATCTCGCTTCAGATTATCTTCTCATTTCCGCCTCGGCAACTTGTCTCCCCCCTGGTCATAGATCCGCTATTCTCGTCTCAACAGATTAGGCATACGTAAGAAGTAACAATAAGCTCCTGCCTCACCGAAATCCCGAAGGTTATTGGCCGACGCCGCCGAGAAGGTAATCTCCAGGCAACCTCCCAGCCCCAGGCAACAAGGCATCAAGATGGCCCTTCAGCATCTATAAATTGACTCTCTCCCGCCATCCTTTGTTGGTTTTCTTCCTTTCTTCTTCATACTTACCTTGTTCCGGTTTCCCCAGCTCAAGATTTGGGGACACCAGTTTGGAGGGCCTGCATTGCACAGCGCGGCGTCATTCCATGCTCCATTGTCCTTCGGGACCATGGGGGGCGTAATTTTTGATTTACCACTTTTCATTGTACTGGACGCTTCATGTGGCCATGCGAAGAAGAGTTTTACTTTGTTCAATGAGCCCCAAATATCTGTCAATTCACCCGCTGCTGTTCCTGCGTCATGTGTCACAGTTTTACTAAGCACTCACTCAACCACGTTCCTCCGTCGCGGCAATGTCGTAAGTACCGTCGGGGCTTGGTTACCCATGTGCTAGGTTGCATGATTGATCTGCTCCCTATGGCCCTGCTCTCGTAAGCCCAGATGACATTCCGTCTTTTCCTACCCACGAGTCCCGCTTGCATCTCACTTCGCCAGTTCATGCTCGATTGTCTGAGTGCGATTCCGTCGCGCTCTCTTGACCCTGCCCTGACTCAATCGACGCATTCCGCAACCATTTTAATCTATCCTCAAGCAATTCCCTCCCTTTCTGAGTTGACGGAACATTCTGCCTTGGTCCATCCTTAGTGTCATCCAACACTTGCATATGCAGCTGTAGCCTGTCCATATTTTCGAGTACAACCCCCAAACAGAAAGACAGTCACTAACGTCTCCCTGTGATCAAGTCCGTAAACCTTCTCCTTCTTCTGGATATTGCTTTTGAAGATGTCGTAGGCTTCACTGTACGTTTCTTGGTCATTGCTTAGCATGGAGGCGAGGTTACCCTCCGCCATCAGCACATTGATATGTCTGGGTCCAAGCACTTCAAGCGTGGTGGTGAAGATTTCGCGCTGAAGAGCTGTTGCCTCAGCTTGTTTCCCTTGCTGATGAAGGACCTGGGCCAAAAACGCCATGCAATCTATGGTATTGCCATGTCGTCGGCCCAAGACACGCTCACTACGAGCTACCGCCTCGCGTTGCATGGCCTCTGACTTTTGCAGGTCGCCCGTAGCAACAATAGCGCGAGCAAGGTCACTTAACGTGTCGATTGTTTGTGGGTCATCTTTACCGAGCACCTCAGTTCGAAGTTGGACGAGATGCTCAAGCGTGGGAACCGCGTCTGGGTTGTGGCAACGATGGCAAGCGACCACCCATGGAGGCCGGTGCTGGTCATTGTATCGACATGCCTCTCACCGAGAAGTCTCATGTTGATTTGCATCGATTCTTGGAAATGAGACCGTGCTTCATCATAACTACCCTTCTAGTGAAGGTATCGTCCTGATGAGTTGAGAAGCCTTGCCCTCGCAAGCTCCACCACTTTTGAAGGTATCTTGAACTGATGTTGCAACACGAGCTCCGCATGAGGAAGTAGAGACTCGCCGAGGGTGAAGTACCTCGCATCAGGGTGCGAGGTCGGTCTAGGGAAGTGTGTTGCCACAGAGTTGAGAGCCGCGAACGCCCACTTCTCCGTCTCAGAGGGCACCTCTTGGTCAAGCCAGCACCTTGTTTCTAGTTGTACTAGTCGATGCGTGCTGAACATGGTGTCTTCTTCATTCGAGTCAATAAACGAGAAAGCCTTCAACATTGCAACAGCATCTTGAAAGTCAAACTCGTCCTTGAGCAGAAACGCAGGAACTCCTTGATGTTGAAAGAAGGGTCATCAGACACAATAACTCTGCCGCTCTAGGATTCGACTCTCTGATCGCTTCAAAGGATAGCATCCATGTTTTGGCGACTGACTCCATTGAGGTCCCTGGACGGCCGTGATCTGAGAACTCGTAGCTGAAAAGCCTCATCTTTGTTACATCGCTCTTTTGATATAAGTCCAAGTACGGCTGCACCGTCTTTCTTCTCTTTGCCATGAATGCGCTTGCTTGAGTGATTGCCAAGGGGATGAACTCAAGTACCTCGAGTAATTCAATCAGAAGTTCTTTAGGTGTATCGTTGGGCAATCGCTTCTTGGCCAGCTCAATACCCTCGGCCATTTCCATCTCCTGGATCATGATGGGCTTTGATGGGCTGACCACATCGAAGGCAACACCGCTGCTTCTGGTGGTGAATATCAGTGACCCTCTTGCACAATGGGGTATACAATATGATGGTATCTTTCCAGTTCGCATCTGTTTGTTGAAAAAGGCATCTTAGCCATCAACGTTATCCACAACCATCAGCCAAGGACCTTGGTGTCGGAACTCGAGCCAATCTTTCAACACGGCGAAAGAATCTGTTGCTTGTTCTTTCGAGATGAGGCCACACTGACTTGCTATGCGATTCAACGACTCCTCGAAACGTGCCACTGTAGCAGCGTTGCACCAGAAGATGCTGCACCGCGGATCTTTCTTCCTTTTGCGATAGCAATACTCCAGGGCAACTTGTGACTTTCTGTCATGCGTTAGAGATATAGCTCCACGAGAACCAGATGCGACTGACCCAATTCCCCCTGAACCGTAAAGTGCCGTTTTCGGTTGTACTCCTAAAAATATCATCTCTTCCCACAAAAGATGGATTTTTGTCGTATGGAACTAGCCAATAAGCCTGTTGGTACGAGGGCGGCTTCTCAAACTTGGAGTTGTGCGAGAGATCAACAACCTGATGCAACGTCAAGATGCCGACATAACTATTCATAGCTGCCGCAATTTTGTCGATTTTCTTGTCATATTTTAGACTAATCAGAGCTTTTTTCCGTCTCTCCCAACTTGAGTCTTTGGCAGACGGTTATGCCTTCTCAAGTATCATGTCTAGTTCTTGAGTCTCCGAGAGGCAATCTTGGACAACACTGTGGAGGGCAGCTTGATCTCGTGTAGCGGCATAGTTTCCGTCAGCCTGTATGCGTTATATATCGGCTACAATGAGAGGGAGAGCAGTTTTGATCTGTTTGAAGGCTTGAGGCATATCATCTTGCAAGGCAGTACTGCTGAGGTCGATAAGACGCTTAGTCTCCTTGGTGCTGAGTTCGACTAGTTGGACGATGCCCGCCACCACTGTTACCTCCTTGTTAGCTCTAGGTCTGGTATGAATGAATATTGGTGTACAGACAGCCGATTGCGCTGACCGGGTCCATGGGCACCGTTGTGTATGACGAGAGCGGGCGACGAGTTGAAGGTATTCTGCAGGACTAAAACCTTGAAGGTTGATGCGCTGTCGGCTTATTTACTCCGGGTCTGAATCTTTCCTTTTCTTTCCTGAGAGAAAGCGCAAATAGGATACACAAACGTGGCTTGGCTGTAACCAAAGAATTGAGGGATTTTCTTGATCAAAATCGCATGACAAGCTGCGGGTTCTCTATTGGTAACGTCTCCGCAACCCCTGACACCTTGACATTCGTGCGTCCCGGTTATGCTTTAATTCAGTTGATTGGGCGGTTTCCGGGTTTATAGCAGCTCTCATCACCCCGCCCATTGCTGGCCGTGTCTCAGGCTGCCATGAGCAAGACCCTCATACCCTCACTGACATATCCGAGGGTCCTTGGAGTTTAGCATAGTCAAACTCGCTCGGCTCGTAAACTATCTCGGTCAGTTAGTTATTGCATGCTCAGAGTATCACTACCCGTGTCTACAAGTCTATCTGTATCACACTCCATAAGAGGAACTAGCCGATATGTATCATGATTTATACTATCATAAATTTTGCTCTATTGATCCGTGGGTCTATGGGATGCAAATATCGTAAGTATCGCCAATAATGTAGCTAAAATGCAATTTCAAACCGGGTCATTAACTGTGACCTCTGTGTTAGAACTTCCTAGATGCCAATGCTCCCATTCTGTATCTCGGTGTCGTCAATCTCGTCAATGCCCATGCTATAAACAAAGGAAAAAGATAATCTGCCCATCAATCCAGTGTGCTTATGCACGTCGCCGTGATGTTAGACGGCTTTTACCACGCTTATGCAGCGGTGTAGAACGTTTCTTAGTTGCTTGAACCAACTCGAGGGAAGACTCATTCGAGTGCCTCCTCACCAGTTCCGTAATACCGTCTTCTTTGGGAGCTTCCTCAATCATGGCCTTGCCCTTTTCAACAGTGATGACTCTCTCCTCAGTTTCGACCTCGCCCTCAATTAGGCCTGGCTGAGGCCCCATGCCTAGGATTCTGGGTGATCCATACTCTGGTGGCTTCTCGGTAATGCCGCACCATGTCATAGCCTGATTCCACCATCCGAGGGGTGGTGGTGTCCAAAAGCCCACGTCCGATGTATAGTACTTTTGGTCCTCCGGGAGGTTTAGCCATACGAAGGGCCTGTTACTGTTGATCCGGCCCTCGATGACGAAGTCACCAATCTCGTCTGGGATCCGGATACTCTCGGGGATAAGGATAGATTGATATGCTGGTATGATGAGATGTAGCTGAATAGGGCGACAGTGCTGCTTCTTGCGTCCTTTTCGGAGTTCCCTCTCGGTGATTCGTTCCCGGGCTGCTAGCATGAACATGAAGACCGTGTCGAGCTGGTTGGTGTAGCCGCAAAAGCGAGGGTCCAGGGGCTTCTCCTCAACGAGATGGAAGAACTTGGGGTACCAGTCGGTATCTGGGTGGTAGAGAAAGAACCAGTGCTCGCGATCTGGATCGACAGCAGTCTGGCTCAACCGCTCCCGGATCATGTCGTAGACGTATTGCGGAAAGTCTCGCTGAGCAGTGAGGGCTGTCTGAGCTTCAAGACTCTTTCCCATATCTCCTAGCTTGGCAGCTATTAGATTAAGGGCTTGAATACCCTGGTATGTCTGAATAATGTTGGCACCCATGCCAAGTGTTGTAGCTACCATACTGAACTTGCTCAGTAGCCTTGCCGTGTCCACCAAGGACTGACCCATGATGTGCATCTGGGGAAGGATGGTCTGGGCGCTCCTGACTGTGTCGGATGCATTAAGGAGAAGATTATTAGTGTTTTTGACGACATCTCCAACTTTGGTGATCTGATAGGCGGCTTGGACAGTCTTGACGACTGGTGACTCGGCGGCGAGAGTGGTGGCGGCCTCGAACGCCACTTTTTGTAGCCTCTTGTCGCGAAGCGCTCTCGGTATTAGATCTTCCAGCCCCATATTTGAAGAGCCAGAAGTCCAAAAAGTAAACAAGGTCGATATCGGTCTCGAACGAAAGGACTCACGGGCGTGGTGTAAGGATGAAGATGGAGCAGGGAGCTGACTACAGGCGAAAAGGCGGTAAAAATAAGTCATGCATGATTGGACTGTAAAGGCTGGGCTGGAGTGCTCTAGCCAATGAGAGGACGCCATGTAGCTGGGGTGGCGGCCCAAGGGGCTTACGACAGCCCAGCCAGGGGTCAAGAAATAAACGAGGCCAGGCACCTCTCGCTCTCAATGCTTATTTATGACTTTGATGACGAGCAGATTTGTACAAGAGACATGGTATTTTCCTTAACATGAGATGACATTTGATGCCTTTTCTGCGTGATTCCTACACCCTTTTTGTGGTCCTTGACGGGTTGTTTTTCTCTTGACCAACGGAATCAGGGTCTGGGATAAAGCATAACCTCACTCGAACTATGACGTGGATCGCATTCATGCACTATTAAGCACTTCATTCAACCTTGTGAATGTCATTATGGAAACGGAGAGAGAGGCACTGCAATTGAGGAATACATCAAGTTTCTCAGTTATGGCCTTATTTCCTTTTCTTTCACAACTCCTCCTCGGCATCCACGGCATCACCGATACCCAGGACGCCCACCCCTCCGTCTGCTTCCTCCCACTCGCTATCATCCTCGCTAGCATTGCCATCCCCAAGGTTCCCGTTCCCGATCTGCAAGCGGTTCAGACCAGAGGATATATCCTCCAATTCCCGAAGGTTTGTCGAGTTGAAGAATGCATGTGTGGCATGAAGAGCCCGACCCTGACATACATACCCCATCGGAGTGTGCAGAATATCAGCCGTTTGACGACGATAGGTCAACCACTCCAAGAGAAACTTCAAGGGGGAGTGGATGAAGAGACCCCGCCTGACCGCATCCTCGGAGTTGGACTCCCTGGCGACTCCTAGCCACGCGAGTAGCGGCTCGTACTCGTGGTATTCAAAGTAAAGGCGCCCGGCAATGATGCCTACCTCGATAGAGACCCAGGCTGGTAATGGGTCCTGGTCCGCCGGTATGGTCAAGTACTGGAGTGTGTTGAACACCTGCATCGACTTTGCAACCGGAGCGGCATAAGCGATAAGCCGCACCCAGCGCTTTTTAACCCGAATGATCGGCAAAAGGAGTTCAGCCTCCTCGGAGGTGACAAGGATAGCAGTGTCGGTCCTTGAACTCCAGAGTATCCACTCAACAGGTCGCTATCTATGTTAGCGTTTTTGACTTGGACGATTCCTAAGAGTTACTTACCACAATATCGTCTCTTGCTTTGTCTCGAACGCTGAACGTGAATTGCTTAGAGATAAAGAGTTTGGAAGGAGTCTTCTCAATACCGAAACGGCGTCCAATGCTTGTTCTGGCAATTAACTCAAAGGCCTGCTCAAAGCGCTGATTGTGGAATTCTCCATATTGAACAAAAGCAACGAGTTGAGGATCGAGGCTCTCAAAAACGTGTGGAGTAAAACGGGCAGGCTTCTGCTTCTCGCGGACCTGCTCAACCTCAAACTCGACCTCTCTCTCCTGTTCGACCTCTTCGAAGGCTGAAGATTGCGCGATCTTGCCGCTGCGCGAATGTTCGAGTCTCTGCTGGCGCAGGTTTTCCCTGAAATCTATCAGGCGTTGGAAATCAAGTTGTGAAGATTCTGCGAGGTCCGGCTGTCTCGCGCCGTAGAGCTGCTCAAGTGTTTGGTCTTCTCGTAGCTGTATGGCCTGGAGAAGCCGCTTCCTATTATCCTTCATATGGATACGGTCAAGGTCCCTCCAAAGAGCATTTGTGCGCCGGCAAAAGTCAAAGCCTTGGGCCAGGTGGAGTGACATGATGTTCTCGCTCGCCGCGCAGCTCTGCTCAAGTAGCCAGTGAACCACGTCTTCGGACGTCACGGGTAGATGCTTTGTGAAGATGCCGTTGTAAACGCTCCGTAAGCGAAGAATGCTTTGGTACACCTCTGGAGGTGCCACGAATGCAACCGACTGGGTCGAACCAAGTTGCCTTAGTCTCATGGCGGCTGATATGGTTAGCATAATGATCCACGGCCTCACTACTCATCACTTACCTTGGACTGTTTGGTCCTTGGTCTGGCCAAGACCCAGAGTTACGGCTGCCCTGGCAGCGACTGGAAGCTTCAAGTCTGTGCCACGAGTATGAGCCTCGTCAATGTAAACGACACAATTCTCGAGGTTGTCCGCAAATGGGCTTGCCAGCAGAGGAACCGCGGCCTTCTGGAAACGTGCGCGAACCATGATCCTGCTTTCATGATCAAAGTACACGGCCCCTTGAGCCTCTGGGAAAATATCTAGCCAGGCTGACGCGAGATCGTGGTTCTCCATCTCGAGGATGTGGGCACCAGCATCGATCAGAATGTTGATACCTTCCTTCCGGAGAAGTTCTAGCAGACCCGTCTCCGTCAAGTGCTTCCCGGTCGAGTCAGCGGCTTGATAGAATCTCTGATTTCGCGGCTCTAGGAGATAGCTGAGAACCTCTGCGTTTGTCTGTACCAGGCTTGGCAAGTCGTCCTGCTTGATGGTATGGGGCAAGATTCTCTTGTTATCGTTGGTACCACTGAAACCAGTGGTCAGGTTTTTGCTCGATGGTTTGTTGGATAGGAGAGGGATATCCCATCCTGAAGCCTGAAGCTTCACGCTGAACTGTTTGGCATGCTGCGGGAACGCAAAGTTGTTGAGGAAGTAGTTGAGCACATTCCTGTCAAATCTCAAGAGTTGCCACAGCTCATCCATCTGCACCTCGTCGTCTATGTCTAGCAAGTTCCACTGCTGTAGATTCGCTGGTAATCTGCACGAGTGGACCAAACGTTCGTAGTGCGCCGCTGGATCATCTGACTTCATGATATGCTGTAGATTCTTGGCCACTTGAACCTTTGACAACCCAGTCTGGTAGAAGGCAAGACAAGTAAGCACAAGCGCCGTGTCTGGATGACCGTACTCTGCCGTCTCAGAAGGGACGCCTTTGGCTTCAAAAGGTACTGCGATAGGGGACCTGTGAGGATGAAGGCCGTACTGCACATTCCATCGCTTCTTCAGGCAGAGGAGCAGCACGCGCTGAGAGATGAGGCCACGCAGCAAATGAAGCATCTTCCACCCGAAGACATCGTCTGTGAGCGACCTGGCTGCATCTTTCCAAGTTAAAGGAGACACATCGGCGCCCGAGACAATCATGCCTATGTCATTTTGAGCAAGCTGGTTGGTCGGATCCTTTAGCTGAACCTGAGGGAGGCGTCCTTCGCAGATATCTTGCACGAGCAGGGTATTGAGGCTGTCTTCCACTTCTGTGCGTAAGAAATGGATGATGGGGTAGCCTCGATGACGCCTTCTCACGTCGATTCCGTCCTTGAAACTCGACTGGAGTTGAGATACATGGCTCTCAACAAGTGCCAACAAGTCCTCCACCACCCGCCACCGCTGAGGATGACCGTCAATAGCCGTAGGGATGCCGCTGGGGTAGATCAATTGGGTCTTTGCCGAGAGGGTAAAGTCAGACTCATCGAGGATGTCACGGCTAGACGTATCCAGCCACCGTTGAATCTCGATCATTGTCTTGGCCTGCTTCTGTTGCCCGTCCGCCATTTTCTGTATTCCGCTCAGCTTGAAGGAGAGGATATGCTCGGGTAGGCAGAGCATGACACCTCCGAATGCGCGAATGTCTCGGTGAAGGCCTTGGTAGCGATCCATGGCTTCTACACTTGTTGGAGACCGTCGTGCAAAAGGGATATGGCAGACCTGGCGACCAACTAGGCCTCCAATACGACTCTGGAGAACCTGTGCTGTTTGGTGGAGAAGGGCACGAGGTACCATAAGCCTGCAAAGCTGTGTCTTGTCCGCTAGCATCGCCACCGCCATGGGTATGACGCATGAGGTTTTGCCTGCAAGATTGGTTAGACAGAGTTTGTTCCTTGTGATAGTCGTAGAAACATACCTTGGCCCATGTTCATCTGGAGCACTGAATTGGATTCTGATGCCGGCCATATAATGGCCCTCGCCACATCTACTTGAGGTGGACGGATGAGGATGTTGTTGTCAATTTCAAGGAGGAGCCACTCTGGATGCTCAAGAGGAGACCAGTTCGAATGACCTTCGTGCTCCTGTTCCTCACGTAACCTCTTCTCATCTCGGGAGAGCTCGGCATCACGCATTCGGACGAGCCTCTGGAGCCTTGTAAAGAGAACACCGTATAACAACAACTCGTTTCGCATATTGGAGCTCGAGTGTGACTTGTTACTGTGCCTGAGTTGCTCAAGAAGCATGACGGGCGAAAGACATGGCCACAGGTTGCCAGCGTCGAGCCATTGGAAGCCAGTTTCACCGTCGGAAAGAGAAGCTCGAATTGCCGAGACATGCTCGTGTAGGACTTGATGAGCCTGGGAAATCGCCTGATTAAGACCACTGGGAAAGTGCGTGCGTTTGGGCTTTTTGATGACCTTGCGGTCGTTGATCAGGGCTTCAAGGGATGTCTCGAGATCGTTTCCGTACTGTTGTCTTGTGATTTCCGGTGAGGCGGTGAATCTCTTGAAAATCCTGGAGAGAGTTGTCATTTCTTGGGGGACGAGAGAGAAGGTCTTCGGAGCCTTGTCATCTTTCCTAATGTTTCTGTTGGCGAAACTGCGAGACAGCTGGTCCATGGTGGCTTGGTCCCTTGTAGCATGGTTGAAGTGGATGTCCTTCTTCATCAGGCCACTTGTGAGATGAGGTACGGTAAAAACACTATTCCCGTGACTGGGCCTCAGACTCGTCAACGTTGCTGGCTTGGAGCTCCAGATCTTGTCGTGTCTCTCGCTCACCACCGGGGTTTGGTGTTGACGAATTTCCTTGACAGCTTCATCTACCTGGAGAAGATAGACGGACAACTCAAGATTGTAAGACAGCCTTTGCAGTTCGGGCTGTATGTTCTCCCAAGCTATCTCCAGGTCGATGCATTCGATAGAGAGCTCTTGGACCAGCTTCTCAAACTCTTCGGTGGAAAGGAGCACGCCAGGCCCTTCATGAACGATGAGGGATGCGATCCTGGATGCTTCTTCCGCTTGCAAAGCGTAATATTGCTCGCTGTTCAGCTCATCATCCTCCTCCTCTGACGCGTCTTCCTCTGACGTATCGTCCTCTGATGTGCCGTCCTCTGATGTATCCTCCTCTGCCATATTCTCTAGCCAGTCCTCGTAGGCTGGCTGTTTGTTCAGCATCAGTGTCGTCAAGGTCTCCTCTGAGGGGGCTTCAAAGACGTGGAAACCTGTAAATGCCAAGGGCTTCGAAGGATCGAAAGAGTTGAAATCTTCGCATTCCGGGCGCTTTGGAGGCTGGAAAGCCCTTAACGCGGGGTTCTTGGACAATGCCACGAGCCAAGACACAACGTCCATGTCAGTCTCGCTATCAAAGGCCAATAATGCAAGTTGGAAATGCTCATCATAAGTCCCTGCAGAGTTAGAGGCTTTACCCAGGCATGCCCGGACAAAAGAACCCCAGAGCTCAGAGATGTTCAAGTCTAGGATGGCTCTAATGTCCACCCCAACAGTCGCCTTGTCGAATCCCCCGATCGTCTCCCATTGTTGCACCACGGGCGTCAGTTTTGAGAACCGAGACACGCCGGATGTAGGCTCCCGCAGCGCACGAGTGGTCTGAAAAGCTTGCGAGCTTTGTTTGGGAAGAGAAATGGGGGAATAATGGACAGTTGGTGTAGCTGCTTGAAGGGCCTCCGAGTCGTCGGGAAAACAGACACGCTCGTAGAGTTGTCGTCGTATGCGACCTCGAAGGCATAACCTCTTGATGGCATCGTCGTCACACCCAAACTCAAACTTCTCTTCCGTCTCGGGCGTCGGGGCTGTCGGAGCAAACGTCTCCAGGTCCGCTGATCGGAGGGCGATACTATCAACGAGGGGAGCCAGACCTTCGTGCTGAATCGTCATGGTAAGGTAACTGTCCCACTTGACTTTCTGGTAGACATTGAGTCCCGGTGGGTAAAGCCACCGGCTGGGAGAGAGGGACCTTATGACGGACAAGTATTCTCTAGAGGAGCGCTGCAGAGGAGCCCACGGCTGACTCCGAGCCGCAAGAAGACAGTGACGTGCCTCTTCGGTCCCGGTGCGGCCAGTGAGTCCATCAGGCAGAGGGAACGAGGTCAGTGCGTGTAGTGCTGCTTTCAGATAGAGGAGGAGTGGTTCTGGCGGGCAGTCAAGTCGGCCTAGGAGCTGGTTGACGGTGAACTTTGCGTATAAACCTTCGTTTGCGAGACCGACGGCTACATGCATTCCCCTTCGTTCCCAACGTATGCTGCCAATGGGAACGAGAACACTCTTTTTGTCAGGATTTGCGAGATCACGCAGTTGAATCTGGCTGTATAACCCGTATAGAGCGCCCACATCCTGTTGAGGGTCAACCTCTGCCCTGAGCTGTCGGCATTGAAGTAGGCCCTTGGTGTTGACAGAGAATCGAATCTCCAAACGCTTCATTTCAACGGATAAAGGCCCAGCACCGGATGGTTGGTAGATGGTCAACTTCTCGGCATCTTCAAATCCTTGAAAGATGTGATAGATCTTTTGCCCAACCTCAGATCGAGGCTCGACCAGATAAGTACCCAAGCTTGGCGCGCCATGCTTCCGGCGGCCTATATTTCTGACGGCCTGGCGGTTGTGGACATCAAGAATCCAGTCTGATGGCTTTGGAAACCATATTCGGGGCTTGCGGCGCATCTCGACCTTCCCAGTGTCCAGATTGAGCCAGTGTACACAGTCGTCCACAAGCCCTGAGGGAAGATCATAGCCCAAACTGCCTTTGAACACTGTCCGCGGAACGTGTTCTAGTAGAGATCCTCGAAAAATGGCTCGAATTATGACCTTTCCGTCCCTAGAGCCGAAGTGAATCTGGTGCCCATCGACCTCATTGACCAGTTGATGCTCTAGGAGGTTGGACGGACGCGTCAGCAAGTGCTGCCCGCCAAAGAGCTCCTTGATGGCTGCGTCCTCTCTCATCTGGAGGGGGAGTCGGCCGAGTGGCTTTCCATCCACAGTGAGGTGGCCTTGGATCATGTGGTAGTGTATCACTTGGGGGGCTGTCCACTTGGTCCCTTCGACTCGCGCTGTAGCCCACCAATCATGGGTTTTGGAAAGGAACGTCCATTTAGAGTAGGCTCTCTTCTCGAGGCCCCCGGTATCACTCCACGTCTCATTGATGGCCTTCTCTAAGCAATGAGGGCTCATCTGGACCCAGTTCTTGATCATGGCCCGCATGCGATAGCAGGTGGATAGATCCTGGACGAGAAGATGCTTCAGAGCAGGGCTCAGCTCGTCCACACTAACCAAGAGATGCTCTTGAAGGGCAATAGAAGCCTGGAAGAAACATTGCACATCGTCGATACCCAGAGTTGCATGTGGGCCCTGAGAGTCGGCGTATATCGAGAATGTCTGACGACAGAGCAGGGCAGCTCGAAACGCGTAATCTGAAGACTTGCGCGCGGTTTCACCTTCCGGAGTTACCCGGGCCTCGTGGCGCAACTGCACGATCCAGTTGGAGGTGATGTGTCGAATTCTTACCAACAAGTCAAGCGCCTTCTCCTTGAAGCCTGGTGGACATAGATGATATAGTCGTAGGCTGAGGGTGACCATTGTGCCCATGCAGTGGACTTCTCGACAATTGGATTCGAGAGAAGCCAACCAGGAGGAAAGGCGGCCATGTAGTGTCTCGCAGAAAGATTGGTCATGGAAGGTGACGTGTGCCTCCCTCAGAGTCCCACGCTCCAGAACGGCAGGGCCAGCTTGTAGGGCGAGATGTGTGAAGAGAGTTGTGGTAATCTCACTGCTGAAGTTGATGTTGGTAGATGATAGCTCGATGAGTAATGCTAGCCACCGTCGACCTCGTCCAGAGACAACCCGTTGATAAGCAGAAAACTCGTGTATGGACATGTGCCGTGGACAGTCGATTTCGTTGGCAATTATGTCAGACGATGTTGGATGATACACCTTCTCTTTGGACTGATGGCAGTTCTCATATGGATCAGGAACACCCTCTGGAAGCCAAGAGCCAAGCAGATGCTGAAACCATGGCGTTTCGGGGAGCTCGTCGGCCCATATCCTAGATGATGCATCGTAGTATGAGAACTCTGCTCCAAACGGCAGTATTACTTCGTGTGGCTGTTTTGGGAGCTTCATCTTGCGCCAATGAGTCTGTGAAAACAACTTTTTCCGCGACGCCAGCGTGATGGAATATTTGTCGGCAGGGCCCTTGTGTGTAGGGCGTTTGCGTGCAAAGCGTTTGAGTCTGTCGACCTGGTCTAGAACGACTATAGGATTGGGCGATTGGGTCAACGCAGGTGGACTTCCCAGGACGTACAAGTCCCACGTTGCCTGTCGATAAGCTGCGAGATATTTGGGTATACGCAGCTCATACACGATGGCAGCACAGTGGGCTTCGTCGTCGTATGTCTCACTCGATGGGAGGAAATCCTCGTGGACCATAAGCTTGAGGGTCTTCCGATGACGGCGTTTCTTGCATTTCTGACAGCCCTTCGTGTCCGTTGTGCCATCAGGTCGTCGAGTGCAAGTGCAGGATGCACTCTGCATCTCCTGGGTGAGTATGCGGTACTTGTCGGTCAGGGCTTCCAGCTCTGCTTCCTTGGACTCTCTGGATTTCTCTGAAGCTTCTTCGATCTCCTCGATTAGCTGAACCATGGATTCTCCAGCAGTGGTTTCGTAAACATAGTCAAACGCAAATGCCGACTCGATTCTTGGGTTGCTGAAAATTGTTTTGCCATGCTTGGTATGGTCTTTCACACGGCCAGCGATATACTCCTGGACATGGGCAAGCCGTTCCATCTCTTCCCTGGTCATTAGGCAAAGGACGTCTAATGCCTGTGGAACAAAGACGGGGTGGAAGTCTTTGAGAAGAGGACATGCGTAAATGGCTGCTCGGTCCATGTGCATCCAAAGTTCAAACAATCTCAGCAGGTATCGGCTCATCAAGAAAGGGTTGTCTCTGCATGCTTTCTCACCTTTCTTTAGATATGTGTTGATTCTCGTCGAGAACTCGATGCATACTTGCCCTGGAGCACGCGAAGGGTCCTTGAATGTCCCTTTGAAGCTCTCCTCGTAGTTGATGAGTGACGTGTATGTCGCTGTTAACTGATTGACCTGCGAGATTGTGCCTTCTTGCAGAGATGGGACATCAAGTCGCACCCCGCGGCTCGTATCCATAGACGTCTTTGAGAGAAGATCAAGCAGAATTGGACCGCTATTGGGCAATCTGAGGGATAGGTCATCCCTTGGTGCACGCCCCGGAAGAAGGGGAATTTGGCGAACGATGCTCGCCTTGTAATCCTCCCACTGGGCAGCAACTTCCCGCTTTGCACGGTCAACGGTCCCTTCAAAGAATGCTCTCGTAGCGGAGAACAAATCCTCGTACGCTAAACGTAGAGGACCTGTTGCAGCCTTATTCTCGGACTCGAGCTTAGCAAGGCGACGGCATAGCTTTGCTTGGAGAATCAGCGTCATCTCAGGGTGCAGAGTTTCGACAGATTCTCCAAGAAGATTGGCCAAGACAACGCATATGAGGAACTTGTAGTACACCCGGCCAATCCTCTCATCTATGTCCCCCAACATGGCGGAGAGGATTCGTGCAGCTGTGACACGGAGAACCAGCCAGTAGGGGGAACGTCTCCAGGGGACATCAGATGAATCCAGGACGACATCATCACGGACTCTTTTTCGAACCTGGCGGACGGTGGTAGGATTTCCCAGACCCTCTAACAGCGACATGAGCATGTCGTTGACAAGGGCAGGGCTCGGGCAGTCTCGAGCTTCAACAACCGACTGGCCTCCCTTGGTTGCTCGTGCAGCAAACTGATCGAAAGCCTCGGTGCTTGATTGCTCGAGGAAATCAGACAAGTTTTGTTGGAACGATGCATCATTGAAGATGTGAAGGGGTACTGAGACTGCACGGCCAGGAAAGTCCCAGGTGAGGGCATGGGCTGCGCTGAGAACGTCTCGTACAGGCGCAGAGACCTGGAAAGACTCGAAGATGATTTTCTCACCACTATAAATATCAAATCAGGTCAAAATGTCTTCAGTGTGTAGTACGTAGGGATATGTAGTACTTACGAAGCATCACGGTGAATTAAAAGCGCAGCATTCTGCTGCGTAATATGAAGAGCAAGCCAAACTGGCGCCTCGCTCTCCGCAACGGTTCTAAATCCCTCCAGCAGGTCGTCGCCGCCTAAAAAGCCCTGATCTAGGGCCCTGGTAGCCCGCAAAGACGCATCCAAAGCGTCCCAGACGGCGGGGTTTCCAACATTTCGCAAGGCGGGCAAGGCTTCGTGCAATCTTTTGCCGAGATTCACGGCCAGCTCGGCGTTATCGCCATCGAATTTGCGCGGAAGTTTTGGGGGAAGGACAAGGTGGTGGAATACAGCCTCCACGAGAGGAGGTTGCTCAGAATTCATAATTGCATTTTACTATGCCGAAATCCAGTAGAAGACGGCGCGCGTTAGACGTTGGGCTTGTTGAAAGGACAGACGAGAAATGGGTTGAACTTCAAGGGCAGGAATTGAGACGCGACGCGTGCGAGGTAGAAGGCCACGAAGCTCCGTGACCTCCGGTACAGTGTGAGACAAAAGAGGAGAAAACAACGCTAGCTAGGTAGAGTTTCCCGGGGCCTGGATTGTGGAGTAGTGAGGTTGGCCGGTCAAATGAGTGTTTATTCCAGCCCTCCTTTGAGACACAGGGCTTGCGATCAGCGAGGGGGATTGTTGCGCGTCGACCAATTAGTGCTGAGTCTCAAGATGATAGTGCCTCATCCTCCAGTTTTCACTGTAAGCTAGGTCTTATTTCACGACGAGGGTCGAGCCAGGGACAAGGGCGGTAGCCATCCCGGACAATCGGTCCTCTATCGGCATTTGGAAGACTTGTTTGCTTCTTTAGAGCCATGCATTTCACTCTGGTGATCGCATCTCTCTACAGTACTAAGCACACATGCCTAGCTATGGTCGGCCTCCCACATCTCGTATCCGATTGTGGCTGACGTGTGTCACACAGCTAATGCAGCCACACGCGCTTGAGCAGCACGATAAGATGAGTACGCACAACTCATTGGAGAGACTTGTTCTTGATTTATGGAGAAAAAGAGCCGGTGAGTAAGCTTTCTGGCGGCGTGAGGGCGAGATTACCTTGCACATATTGCATCTTATACTGGTATCCAAATGTTAGCATGCATGCCCGCTTCCACAAAGGATATCTGCCTATCAAGGGATAATAAAAGAAATAAAATATTAAATTAAAATATATAAAATATTTATTTCTTATAATAGTATTTTTTTTTAAAAAAAAAAAGTATGTTCGTGCTAATTATTCTTAGACTACACAGGCCTTTTAAGAACAGTCACCGTCAACGTTTCCCTGTCAATAGGGAGGGGACATGATCGATGCAATCAACTCACAAAGATGCAAGTTTGACCTTGGAAAAGTCCCAAGAAGCTGATGTTTATCTATGATCGTCCCCCAAAGGTCCCAGAGATCCTCGGCAGAGCCACATTTAAGGCCACTGTAGTTACACACACCCGGGCATTCCGTGGAGGAATCGTATGGATGGATAGATTAAATGGAACCCAGCCTTGCATTGATACTCCTGAGTGAAGATATCCGGGAGCGGTTTTGCTGAACCCCTTTCCCCAAAATGTGGCGCGTTTGTCTAGCTTGTAAGAGCTAGTCTTGACGATTTCTTGTTTGGAAGATCGAGATCGGTGCTCTCTGGACACATCTGTGCTTCATACGTCATAGACCTCTGGGTGATAAAAACACACTCAAGCCAGTAAAATTTATCACCCCAGACTCCGTTCTCGAATCTGATCCCCAATAGCATCATGTCTAGCCTTTTGGTTCTGGTTGCTACCGCCCTTTCGCTTGCATCTGCATTTCAGAGGCCGATTCAGGCTCTCGATCATTCTCAGGGCTACCAATTCGATCCTCTCCTCCACCTGCCAGGTATATCGCCATATTTCGATGCTGTCGGGTTCGGGCTCGTACACGCTGCCCCAGAAGGATGCACCGTCGACGTTGCTTCTTACCTTATCCGACACGCGTCAATCTATGCCAACGACGCCGAGTATGAGGACTACATCAAACCATTTCTCTTCAAGCTGGAAAAACATCGTGGGGGTTTCTCGGGTCCCCTTAGGTTCCTCAACACATGGTACTCTCCGATTGACGAAAAACGCCTAGAAGATGTCACTCCTTCCGGAAAGCTTGATGCCAAGCAGGTTGGGAGGCATCTGATGAAGCGATACCGGCACCTCGCATCATCAGTGAAGCGTGTTGTAGCGGATACCAAAGCAAGGACCTATGATACTGCCAAGGCATTTGTCGACGCATTTCCCAATTCTGGCGACATAGAATTTGTCCGTGTTGACAAGAAGGATCTAAACAACGCTACACGTGCTCTTCTTCCGCACAAGGCTTGCTCGGAATTCTCAAAAAAGCCTGGCACCAAAGAACTCCACGAATTCTTAGATGTCTACGGCAAGCAAGTTTCACGTCGTCTTAGCCCCTACACGCCCGACGACTATAACCTCGATCCCAAGGACGTTTTTGCCCTCCAGTCAATCTGTGGTTATGAATCAGCCATTCGTGGGAAACGCTCGCCTATGTGCGACTTGTTCTCTGATGCGGAATGGCTGTCGTACGAGTACGCCTGGGACATGAAATACGCACACATGGTCGGGCCTCTCAATCCTCTCTCCAACTATCTTGGTTTCCCCTGGCTTCACTCACAGTCTCAGCTCTTCGACACCATTGACAAAGACCCAGACGCGAACCATAATGAAACGACAGGTTGGCCCTCAGACCAGCGCTTGTTTTTCTTCTTCACGCATCGTGAAGTACCACCATTCGTCGCCACAGCACTTGGAATCTTCAATTCATCCTCACATGAAGGCTATGACGAGTTCCCGACGTCGCATGTCAACCACGTGAGGGCATGGAAGATGTCTGATCTTATCCCATTCCTGGGTCATGTCGGCATGGAAAAGATGACTTGTGATAGACCAGGTGACGACTCAGGAAAGGATGAGTTTGTGAGGTTCATTGCCAACACTGCGCCTCGACCACTCCCACTGTGTCAAGGTGGACCGGGGGCCAGCTGTCCATTTGAAGTTTTTAAAGAGATTGTGAGTGCTGGGATGAAAAAGTACGGAGATTTTGATGAAGTCTGTCAGAATAAAGAGCCGAGCGATTTATAAGAGCCCAGGCCATGAGTTCAAGGACGAGCAGAGATCTAGAACTAGAATTTGAGAGCAGTTTATCCTTTTCTCGAAACCTCATTCGTTAGCTATTCAAGATTATCGGTACAAAGAATTAACCGGGGGAAACCCCCAATTTCCTTAATCCAAGTCCAACTTCGAACTGGAATGTAATGTGACGCTCAAGCCTGGTATACGAAGAAATGCGATGAATTGTACGGAGTAGTACAACGCTGTCAACCCTATTTTCCATCAGCTGGTCTCTAGGGTAAGTTGGTAGACAACACTTGGGAGGGTGGAGAAAACGCGGTACTTCAGGCCAGGGACGCGATGAGAATCGTCGCGTTTCTCTCCAACTTCCTCATCCCTGTCTCTGCTTAAAACGTAGACTAGAAATGGCACTGTCGAGGTTTTGCACACTCATATAGAAGGAGTCAATACAAGCTCGCAGACCCAGTCAGACCCAGTTTCCGACGTAGCGCCCAAGGAAACTTGGCGGAAATAAAGCAGATCTGTCCAGACGACTGGTCCAGACCGAACGATAGCTCGCTGAAGAAGCAATATCGGGAAAGTATGCTGTCAAAAATACGAAAAAAATTACTAGCGGTGCTAGAAACTAGGGACCTTGTGTTGTGGAGGTCAGCTATCCCAAATTTAGGGAGGCAGGGAGAACGCCCATCTTCCAATACGAGAAGGAGAACCAAGAGATGTCTTTATTTAGTTCCTTGGCTCATTTTCAACCCCCCAGCGCCATAAATGTGAATCAGATGATCACCAGGTTGACTCAGTTGCTGACTTTTCCTGCAAGCCTGAACTCTGCCAATGTGCAACAAGCCAACAGCTCATTGGAGGCCGTGACGATCCCGCTCTTGGCTATGCTCAGCTGCTGTTTTGGAAATTCCAATTTCCGCAGCCTGCTTTATCGGATCTTATTTCCCCCGGGACGAAAAGGAGGGGTTAAAAGAATCTAATGCGAGCTTCGTCTTCTAGAGCTTGGTCCCCCCGGATTGTCGTCCTCTTCCAATCCTCGCACTGGGCTGCGTCTTCCTACACAACCAAGCCTCTGCCACTCGGCAAATATGGCTGCTCTCTCGATTTCGAAGGATTCTGGGTATGATGGCGGCTTGGAGCAGAGGCTTGACGCCGTGAATCGGTTACCAACCCGAGACAAGGCTGGGTTTGAGGTCCAAGTCGAAGAAGTGCCAGCTGAGGAACCGGACAAATGGCCAAAGCCCAACGTGACCTTGTAAGAAACATGATTGCTCAGACGCATATGTGCACATCCTGACAGAGACAGCATCACACAACAGGCTGTGCGGTTGAGAATCTCCCTCCGTTGTCGTATCTGCAGCAAGAAGGATGTGCCCTCTCGCTTTGTTTTGTGCAGTGGCTGCGGCGCTGCTCACATGCCCGCACACCGGTATTGCCTCTTGAATACGCGAGAACACCAGCCCGAAAGCGAGGAACCGCCGGAATTTGGAGACCCATGCGAAGAGATAGACTTCCAACAGTGGATCTTTGTCTCCTGGCTTCTCGACTCCAGGATCCCCGACGAAGAGAAGGCGGCTTTACACGTCAACGATATATGGTCGACTTGGTTTGGCGTACCGGAAGATCAGGAGAGCCACTGCCCACAACTGTGCATCTATCCACGGATCGAGAGGTTGGTTGAAAAGGTCCTTGAAAAGCCGCAATTCCAATACCCAAGCCTCATATCCTTTGTCGGCGACACGGGCTCTGGCAAGAGTACCCTGATCCGTGCCATCATCGAATCTTTGGCACCCGGTAAAGGCTACCAGGTGCCTGTTCAGGGAGCAGTTCAGGATAAGTTCAAGTCAATAAGCAGTGATGTGCGTCTCTTTGCCGACCCCCAGACCGAGTCAAGCGAAGTTCCTCGCTTCTTTGTTGGTATGATGTCCGCTGTTTCCGTTTTAGTCACGCTTCTCATATTATTCATTCAGACTGCGAAGGCTTCAATGGTTCGGGCAACCCGGTTTCCCGTAAAGTAATATCCGAGGTTCGTGGGACCAGAAGAAGCTCCCAAGTGATTCTTGACGGAGCCTTACGACCTTCTCCTCCGGATCCACTCACACAGCATGAGGACTCAGCACTCAACCGGATAGACCTACGATGGGGCCAGCTTGTTGTGCCTGTGGATGCCCAAACAGGAGGTAGTCGAAGGCAGCCGGGCCAAGTCTCCTCTGAAACAAGGAGCAACGTCGTCAGGCTGGTCTACCCAAGGTTACTCTATGCCTTCTCGGATGTGGTTTGTTTTGTCACCACTAACTCGAGGTGAGTAATCATCTCTTTCTTTTTCATACATTCTGTATTTTAACTTCAAGGACCTAGACGATCACATGAGATCTTGGAATGCATGTTTCACTGGGCCAAAGACGGCCACGAGAGAACGCTGAATCAGCGAGTCCGACCGGGATTGATCATTGTACTAAACAAGGTACTAATGGATGTTCACGACCCCATATGGAATGCTGAGAAGCAAACTCGCCAGCTGCTGGATAGCTTTGAAAGCTCGACTCGCTTCCAAGAACTCCAGCGAAAGTGGGAGATACGAGGACGACCCATAAAGACGGCCGAAGAGCTGATTCAGTGCTACTACAGCGACTTCCAAGTCATCTCGATCCCTCAGCTCACTCGTAGCTCACCTGCCATCGTCCAGAACATTTCAGACCAGATCAAAGCCCTATACAGTGAAATTATAGCTATGTCGGAGAAGATCCGCGGAAAACGCAGATCATTCAACCTCGACCTCGACACGTCGTCCCTCAATGCCTACCTTCAGCGATCTGTGGCGACACTAGGCCGAGACTATCGGAACGCGATAGACTTTCACGACCTTCTGGATCAGTTACCCCATCAAGGGCCGGGCTTCAACCATGACAAAGAACACATTTCAGTCGACTTTCGCAAACCATCCTCTGATCCTCAAATAATATCGCGGCCCGCTCGGTTCAGTGAGCACCTGGATTAACTCATGGCCCGAGTGGCTAAGCCGTGGCGCCTTGACACAGGCCAGGCAGCCGAGGGAGAGAGCCCGCTGGTGCTTCAAATAATACCATATATCGCTGCCTGCATCGTTGCGTAAATCGACCCCAGGGGCGGTAGAGGTGCGTGATCTCCATCTTCTATCCGGAACATAACTCTAACTGGTCACGTAGATAAAGCCAGCCTTAAATATATTTTCTTTCGGAAAAAAAAAATAGTTTATATTATTATATAGCTTATCTTTCTTATTATTAAGCTTTTATAGCTATAAAAGCTTAACTTTTTATTTTTTATAGTTATAGTATTTTATAATATTAGGTTTTAGTATTACTATGTGTTATTAAGTATATTCTTTGCTCTTATATACGACTATGTGTCACTGGAATTCTTCTTAATTTAAGTTGCCAGAGATCTTGCAAGGATCCTGGTACCCTATGGGAGGGCTTTGATAATATATTATGTGTAGAGACGAATGGTAAATGAAGTTCAACTCTTGAAAGAATAAGCAGAGATACTAAGACCGCATATAGGCTTTAACAGCACATCTACCTTAGGGAGTCCAATCTGGAGGTTCTCACTCTTTTTCACAATATAACAATATTGCTCAGTGTGGTAATCTCCGCTGGCTTCGTGAAATTACTTAGGTGAACGATGGCAACAAGGATCCATTGGGAGAGTTCGCCCTGGTATCTGATGGCTTAACCTTTTGCATAAGTACCTAAGCAATGGTACGCTCGCCCAACGGCTTGTAAGGTGGCATGCCAGCCATATATATGGGGTGCTTGTTGCCCGAGAAAGCTCTCCATGTATATATATTATAAGTTGCCCAAAATGCCGTTAAAACATGGGTTAGAAGATCCTATCTTCAGATAAAGATTATACATTGTACGCTTATGTAGGCTGAACAAGCTATAGTTGATTCAACCAAAGGCAAATAGCTCGTCTTCCGACTCATCCTCCGACTCCCCAGATTCAGTTCCTTCGATGCAATGTCTTTTCCTAACATATGCTCTCAGCACTTTTGCCCTTAGTTCAGCATCCTCCATCTCGGCCTCTCCTTCTAAACCAGCAGGTGCGAGATAACTGTCGCCATAAAGCCGGCACTTGTTCTTGTGCATTCG
Source organism: Fusarium duplospermum (assembly GCA_003946985.1). Classification (NCBI taxonomy): domain Eukaryota; kingdom Fungi; phylum Ascomycota; class Sordariomycetes; order Hypocreales; family Nectriaceae; genus Fusarium; species Fusarium duplospermum. The sequence goes on along the minus strand of NKCI01000123.1, from coordinate 67,723 downwards.
TACCAAGACATCACCCAACGCGGTTATATCACTGCTTCTATTAGTCTCTATAAAGAGATCATATGTAGGGTCATATGAAGAGCCGTTGTCAAAAGGTTCCACTGACGGGCGATAGTGGGCGGCTCTTGATTCTTCTAAGTAGCCGCATGTCTCGATAAAAAAATCAACGAGAAGTCGAAGTTCACTCATTGACAACAAGATCTCCTCGCAGGTCCCAGACTCAAGATAGACGCCTCTCATGACGACTTCCTGAAGAGTTTCGATAGATTGTCTAACAATTGTCTTGAGAGTGCTTGCATTTATGGATAAGTCTTGTAGGTCTAATGATAGCAGTTGATGGACGTATTTGGTGTATCTTTTGTTGGGCTGATGGGAGCGGAATTCCAGACCTTCGCGTTCATCAGTAGACCCTTGGTAATGGAGGTCAAGATAAGCAAGTCGTTTGAAAAGAGACTCCGTTGAGTAGCTAGTTGTGTCATTCTCATCCAGGAAGTGGCCAAAATCGAATGCCAGAGGGAGCCAGATGTGAAGCTCGTCCAACTTGTCGAGCTGGGATTTGCGCACAGCCGTTGCCATGGATTCAAAAAAGTCGACAGTATCCTTCTCCCAATTATCTCCATAGGGGATATCAGGGAAGTCAAGCTTCAAGCTCTGTATCTTAGAGAATCTTGGTAGTGCACTATGAATGACAATGGCAAGCTGGGTCATGTATGCTAGACATTCACCTTCTGCTATCTTGTAGTCCTGAAGATAACCCCTGTCATCATAGACCCACCGGGCTCTTGCGTCCAATTCGAGACGTAAAACCAGTCGACGGAGTGGGCTCTTTGACAGAGCTAGAAAACGGTCTATTCCGCTCTCGACGCTGATGACAATGTGCCGAAACAGCAAGGGCGTCGCAGCCTCGCAAAGGGCGCGGTTGGCCAAGCGTAGGGAACACAGATTCTTGCGAACTTTGGGCGCTTTGAGTTCAAAACGACGTAGGGGAGCTTGATAGGATTCGTAATCTTCAAAAGGTCGGTGTTGTATCCACGAGTCGTGGGTATGCAGGAAAATCTGCTTGGAGTATTGGCAATGAGTCCGAAGGCATTCTGGTGATCTCGCTACTTTACCTGTCGGAGTACTTCGGGTGGTAGTTTCGTGAGCGTGGCCATTGTCAAGGTCAAGGTATTGAAAACGCATCACGGGTGAGCGGGGTTTACGTGAAGGAATTGACCAAGCCGTGCGAGCGTGTTGCTTGGTAGACTCGCCTGGTCACGTGATGGTTCAAAGTTGCTCAGTGATGTTGAAGTGTTTGTGGAATTTGGCTAAAGGAGTTGGTAGCTAGAAATGGCGTATCTCAAACACTACACTAACGCAAGTATAAGTGGAATATCGGCAAGAACATCCTCGTCGTTGACTGTCGGTGGGACGAGGGCCTGCAACTCCTCGCGTCGCTTCTTACAACAAGCACAACAACGACCCTGAACGACCCGAAAAGAGGCAACACAATAAGTTCAGTGTGAAGTACGGTTTAATATGGTAGTTATCCATAGAATTCTTTTAAGTGTAGTCGAGAAACAACCAACTACATATATGTCTTGCTCTCACGGCTTGAGTCCCAACTCACTGATAATGATGTCGGCGGCCTTCTCGCCAATCACCAATGCAGCATTCTCCGTGTTGGCGCCCATGTTCTTTGGAGAGACGCTCATATCGGCAACCTTGAGACCCTGAATACCATGAACACTTAACTGTTCGTTGACAACGCCGAAACTCTCCCGGGGGCCCATCTTTGCCGTGCCCAGAGAATGCCAAGGGCTGGCGACTTTGAAGCGGAGCCAATCCTCGATAGCTTTGTCATCTTCCGCTGAATACTTGATGTCTTGAACATCTTTGAGAGGGGCATCCGTCTCAATGCACGCTGCTGCAGATCCTTCAGGGAAACGGGGGTGTCCCACAGCCAGCTCGCCACGGTACATGGCCGTGCGTCGCATAATTTCGCGCTGCTTCTTGTACGCCCAGAGCTGCTTCTTCAGGTCAATATCGTCGGCATCAGTGAAGAAGCCAACGTTGAAGTCCAGCGGATCGTCGAGGCCGGGCCCAGTGATGTGTATATGTCCACGTGAGTACGGATAGGCCGTGATGTTGAGTACTGTTGCATACTGCCCTTCAGGGATGGTTGAGTGATCTCCAAGAAAGCTATACTTGTTAGCGTAGCCGCAGCCAAGAAGTTGGTGAGTCCTACTATGACAGGAGACCCGTAATCATGAGGGGCCTGTCGAGGTTGTTCTTGAAGTCTCGATCCCAGGTGGCACGAAATTTCGGGCCAAGAGCATCAACATCCGCCTCACTTGGCCGAAGCTTGGATGCAACATCAATACCATTCCAGCCTAGAATCTTATCCTTCTTGGCAATGAGACTAGGAACATCGGCTCGGCCACTGAGAATCCCGTCCAGTGTCTCATGCGGTTCAAGGTTTGTCCTGTAGGGGTGAATAGTTGCATTGTGGTCCTGATACTCGCGGCCAACGCCTGGCAAGTCCAGCACAAGTGGCACGCCCGCGCGCTTGAGCACCTCGGGGTCACCAAGACCAGATCTCTCCAGAACCAAGGGGGTTCCGAGGGCGCCGCATGACACGACGACCAAGCGACGCGCCTTGACAGTGAGTTTTGCGTTGGGAGTTTGAGCGGAAATATACTCGACACCGACGGCTCGCTTCTGACCATCGATCAAGACACGGACGACTTTGGACTCGACAAGAACGTGGAGGTTCGGATGCTTTCCGTCCTCTAGCTTAGGATGGATGTACCTGTGGGCCGTGTCTTGACGCTTGCCTTCGGGAGACATGTATCGTAGCCAGGGGCTTACCCCATTGTTAGCATCCAACGTTTGCAAGTCAGTGACTTTCGGCCAGCCAAGCTTCGAGGCAGCGTCGATGAAGTCTGCTGCTGACTTGGGGGGAGGGAAAGGGCCATCCGATACGTGGATGGGCCCGTCGTGGCCGTGGTGACGACTCTCGCCGCTGCCATGATACGTTTCGAACTATCGTGATGGGATTAACCTCTGATAACATCTGTGATAGGCACTTGTTGATCACCTTATTGAGATAAGGCCAAAGCTCTTCTGCCGACCAACCCTTGGCCCCCCAAGAGTCAAAGTCGGATCTCTGAGCACGCGTGTACATCATGAAGTTGATTGACGAGCCTCCGCCCAAAGTCCCACCGGAAGCCACAACAACCTCGCGACCAGCAAGTTGTTCAGCCTTTGTGCTCTTGTAAAAGAGGGTTGCCTTGCTGGTTGGTTTCAGGTGCGACAGGTAGAAGGCTGGGTAGACGATCTGGGGCACATTGTGATTATTCTGGCCTCCCTCAATGACCAAGATGGACAAGTTGGGGTCAGCCTCGGCCAGTCTGGCTGCAACAATACATCCTGCCGTTCCGCCTGTTCCAAGTTGAGCGCCTGTCTCAGTTGAGCTTTTGTGTCACTTACCTCCAGCAACAATAATGTCGACCTCCTGTATCTCCTTAGGGATCTCGGTGTACAACCCCATGATGTGCCGTTTTTTATGTGCAAGACACAATGTGAGGGAGCAAGGAAGAAAGAAATGAGGAGAGTGCTGACTCTAACAAGTATCGTACGCTGGCCTTGACGTCTTGTACTCCAGGCCAAAGTAGGCTAGCAAGCGGCTGCTCCCAACATACACTGCAAGAGGCCAATCCCAATCTTGCTGGGCTAATCTGCATCTCAACGAACCTGAGAGTGGCGCTACAAGCCAGCTTTGGGGCCCCTTTCGTCTCCAGTTGTGACGCGAGTTGATTCAGCCACCAGACGCTATCGTGTTCGAGGTTGCTACACGGTGAGCAAGGATTCCGGCCTAAGAGAGATTGCCGAATCATTCAGCCCTGTCGCCGCAGATCATTGCTTCTGTCACCCCTGATTGCGGAGGGGATTCAGGGATGAGCCAACCAGGCTTCAAGATGATCCCGCTAGCTTCCGCAAGGAAGTGGAGAGTCCGATGTTGATTTTCTGGCAAGCCATAGCCAATCGATTGCCATCGGGCTCTCGGAATTCCGAGCTTCGTCAGTCTCTGGAGTGTAACCAAACTTTTCATGGGTTAATAACGTCACGAAAGATCTCTTGTAACGGGATATATACAATTGAGAGCTTAAAGCAGAAAGGTAATTGATGGTGAAAAGAAAGAAAAGGCCATGTGTTCTTTGCGTTGGTTGCCATGTCAAATGCACTACAGTCTGCCCATCCACTCCCGCTCACCCTAGAGCTTCAAAGTACGATACAGTGAGATTTAAAGAGTAAGCAGATTGTAGCAGTTTCGATCTACTAAAAATAATTTGATCACGAGGATGAATATCAATAATATGTCTAGTTACTGTTTCGGTGCGAGAGGGATCTTATTAAAATGGTCTGCAGGCAACAACACGGACATTTACGACATTATTCGAATCACCCCCCAACCGTCCAAGACTGTGTCTTACCAGACATGTGACGACAAGTGCGTAAAGAAAACACGTATAAAGTTTGAGTTTATGAATATTTATCTCACGGGATACATATCTCATTAAAAATGACGAGGACGATGGCCTCATCGTCGTTAAGATTGACAGTACCTCCTTGGAAGACCCGAAAGATGCCGCTGCGGTCCTACAGGACCCTTATGGCATCGCCAAATTGGACACCATCATTGCAAATGCAGGTATTGGGAACGACTGGAGCCTGGTGGCCCAGACCGCCATTGACGAGGTCGAGAGCCATTTCAAGGTCAACTCTGTCGGTCCTTTTGCCTTGTACCTCGCGATGCGACCCATGCTACTGGCTTCCGCGGAACCCAAGTTCGTTGTTATTTCCACAGAGCTTGGAAGCATCGGGCTTCAAGGTCAGAGAACGATCAAGGGCGTTGCTTATGGCATGTCCAAGGCCCCTTCTTGCAAGGAAGCGGCTTTGCGTGCCTTGGTGCATTTTGGTGACCTCGCTGCGTAACTGACTGGGAAAGACGGAGATGCAAGGCATGTGACCCCGTGGCATTGGGATATGACTTAACCCCAGGTTAATTCCCGTCCTCTTCGTTGTGACCAGGTCTAGAGGGGGGTATCATATTGATTATCCATGGTAGAACGGCGGCCTATCTCACCGCTATTTTGTAGAGTCTGGCATAAAAAACCCATGTAAGAAAATTCCATGGCTTGCCTTAATTCCAGGCCAACCCATAACGGTATACGAGATAAGCCGGAGTGTATGACAAAGTGTGGGTTTTATAGATGGCACCACTGTCGCGAGATTAATAATCGCTAGGGATGAAAACATATAAGTTACCCCTCTTAGCCCGCATACCACAAACACCGGCGCTTTACGATTCTTATCTTTTTTTGTTTTTGAAAACCCCCTAGAACTTCTTCTCGTCTCTGCTGAGTCGTGAGCCGACATCCAAACTTTGTGTAGTCCTCGCCATGGCAACAATCGAATATTCCTTCTTCCACGTCTCCAAGACAACTTCAATCGAAAAGTCTGCAGAACTGTACCGGAATCTACGCCTGAAAGCACTTCAGACGTCTCCTGAGTCATTCTCGTCCACCTTTGAGATTGAGTCTGCTTTCACTGAGGATGATTGGATCAAGCGTCTTATTGAGAGAGACCGGGAGAACTTTGTCTGCGCCGCAACGACCCACGGAGCCCATTCTACCACCTCTGTAGAATGGGTTGGCCAGCTCACTATCCGGGGCCCGTCAATACAGCTGATTACACTCTCCCAGAAGCCTCTGGGCAACCAGCTCCAGGCTCGGATGAGGACGAAGAGCGCTGGCAGATGCTGAGCCTCTTTAACTTGGATGAACACCGTGGTAAGGGCCTGGGGCAGAAGCTTTGCCGAGAGGCTTTGAGCCATCTCCAACAGACTCGACAATCGCCGAATATCCTTGTCAGACTGATGGTTAAGCCGCAAAACACTGTGACGGTGCACCTATACGAGAAACTTGGGTTCGTGATGGTTGGAAAGTGCACACTTGCAGAGGCACTCATGGCTAATGGTGATGGACACCTACTTCCTGAGGACACTACGGACTCCAAGTACTCTACTCGCTCTGGTTTGATTATGACGCTTCGGGTTCCTCGTGCCTAGGGGATAGGAGATTATATATCGACTATGAAACAAGAACACAAGCGGTTGTAGCAGTACCAAGAAGTGAAAAGAATCTACCATAAAGGTCCCCTATATGTCAATGTTTGGATCCTATTTCCCTGTTGCACATGGTGTATTGTGGGCCCAGACCTTGTATATCCTCCTAAGGATAGTGCGTCAATATGCATTCATAGCTCTGGTAGGCCGAAAAAAGACATGTAAGGCTCGTTCAAGATCTGGTCCCAGTCTAAAGCCAGGTCTAACAACTCGGGTGGTGTCTGTGTCTCTGTGAACCTGGCCTCCACGGCCTCCAGTGTTGAAGTTTGCTGCTTTTTCTTCTGAATGCTCGCTTTCAACAGGTGACGTGCTGTATTGAGAGCTTCACGCGTTAACCTCGTGTCCACAATGCTCACTATGATCTCGAGACCCTCGAATGCACCGTCCAGATTCGAAGATGCAAGGGGGTTATCGAGGGCGAGGAGAACGCAGGCATACTGAAACACGCTCCCCAGAGCGTTGAAGAATAGATGGCCTTTTCGAACCTGTTGGCATGCTGCCTCGACAGCGCTGCTTCCTGCCGTAATGATGAGTTCAATGACTTCATCCGTGACTGGGCCTTTTAGTTGACGCATGCGTCGGTATAGGTAGAATGTCAGGTCAGCCTTGGTTAATGTCAAGAAGGGATGTCCGGAGGAAGCATCTCGGACCGCTTTCATGCGCTCGAGCATTTCCTTTCCCAAGTCCTGAGGCTTCTCTGCCAGACAAAATGTCGAGTTTGGAGATGGTAAGATCTCGGCCAGCCGCACGTGTTGTTGAGCGAATGACCCAGGCACGGGAACGATGCCGCCACAAGTTATTCGGGGGAATCTAACGGCAGAACGGCCATACTCGTAGCAGGTAATGATATGAAAAGACCAAGAACACCAAAAGATGCGTCTAAGCCGACCCGGGTTGAAGCCCGACGTCGAAGCATCCGCCATTTTCGAAATCTTGGAAATATTCTCTTCTTCATGTAGGCCCACGGCTTCTGCTAGATGCATTGCGGTGCATGAAGCAATCCATGAATTGTTTGGTCTGGTTGTGAATCGTAGATATGCCGCGCGCAGAGACCAACCCACGACAAGTTGCACAGAGGCTCTTCGTGTTGCAGCTGGGTCTTCGAGAACCGTCTTGGCAAAGTGAACGATATCCACCTCTCGATCATGGCCATTATTGAAAGAGAGAAAGGATCCAATCGCTGCAACACCAGCTGCCACAGCCGCAAAAACACCATCGTGGAGTTGGCCTTGGTAGTAGAGACGGCACTGTTGGAGGAATATTTTCTGATCTAGGAGATCAAAGATGATGCTAAAGACGGTAAAGAAAGTGTTAGAGAACGCCACCAAATCTGCTTCAGATATCAACTCTGCTAGGTCCCCGTGCGGAACCGACTTTTCCTCGGGTCGGATGCCAAAGTTGTAGCCGAATGAGTGCAGAGTAGGGGGTTTCTCCAACTCCAAGTGTAGTCCAAGAATGTGAGGAAATGCGATCGCTGAGGAGGCATTTACGTAACGTGGCTGTCGTTCATCCAGCATACCACCTTCAAATGCGGGAGGAGTTGTGTCTTGTCGCGTTGTGCTCGAATTCACGGCCTCCGGACTCTTGTTTCTGGGAGTGCCGAAGTTGGGGCTCTTTGACGAATTCGCGGGGGGCTGTGAGACGAATGGAGCCAGGGGGCTATCGTCGTGGACGTACTCGCATGTGTAGCCATACGTGGTGCACATTCCACAAGGAGAGCTGCCGTCACACTTGCGTTTTCGTTGGCGGCAAGGAGTGCACGCCTTTCTTATACGGCGCCGTTTCGATAAGGGTTCAGGGGCATCTTGTTGGCCATGGCTGAGGCTCATGTTGGGGGCTTGAGCTGGGTAACAACAGCATGTGTGTCTTGGGGTAGCTTCGACGTGATTTCTGACGCCGGCTTTTGTCTGTGGCCGGATCAACCTTGACCCATCCCGCTTTGGATTGTGATGAGGCGGTAGAGGACTGTTAGTATTTTCACCCTCACAAGCTGCGTGACCTAACAAGGCTAACAGTCCATTGGTATGCATGAAGCCATTCAGGGAACAGGTAGTCTACAATACTTTGTATTTGAGCACAGCCAACCTATCACGTATGTGGGAGGAGGTCTACAACATTCGCCCAGGACTGTTGGTTAGTCAACTCTAGAATAGTTGTCTCTGGTCATATATGAGTGTTGGAACGGTTTGATCTCGTGTGCATCCTGGGTGCTGGTATAATTATTTTGGTGTATGTCGTGTTGCATGGATTATAACATATAAGTATCAATCTTTAACCCCCCCCTTTCCCTTTCATTATTTTAGATACTCTGTACACCGCTTCTGATCCCTTCATCCCCCGTCTGCGACACCATTCTGCCAGGCAGTATCCGAGAGAAATCACAATTCCAAGACCCGCAAGGCCAACGCCCACGTACCACGCCCCGCGGTAACCAAGGAGGATATCCCGGCCTCCATTGTTGACGTTGTACTCCACGGTGCCCGCAAACCCCAAACCGATGGAAATGGAATAATTAACGACGGTATTGACAAGAGAGGCAGCGAGCCCCTGATGCTGCTTGGGCATGGCCCTGCTCAAAATTATGGTTCCGGCTGGAAAGGACATGTCCATTCCCCAGGGAAGGATGATGAGACCGACAAAAGTCTGGGCCCAGTAGGTCTGCTTAATAGGAAGAGTCGAGAAGAGAATGCCGCCGACGGTGAAGCACGTCATTGCAATTAGCATGACAGTCGAGGCAGGAATGCGACTGAGGAGCACGCCCGTAGTCAAAGCAGCGCAAAGGCCACTGATGGCAACGACAGTGAACTGAGCGGAAGTGAGGAGTGGGGTTTGTTGACGGAGAATCTCGAGGAAATTCCAGATATAGAGGACGAAGATTCCGAAGCTTGACCATCCTGCGGCAATACAGCCTAGAGCGAACACTGAGTCCACTTTCAGGATCCCGAAAGGGATGAGTGGGTGGGTTGCTTTGGTCTCGATGAAATAGAAGAGGCCAAAGAGCAATACGCCGAGGATTAGCGTGATGTAAGTATAAGACACAGTCCATCCGACTGTAGGGCCTTGGTTCCAGGCAAAGTTGAACAGAACGAGCGCTATCACACCGGTGATGGAACCCAAGGCATCCACACGCATCCAGACACTGGATGACGAGCGTGCGTGGTTCAGAGAATGGCGAGAAGTGGGAATAATGAAGAAACCCGCTACTGCTAGGGAAAGACAAGCAGCGCACATGACCCAATAAGCCCAGGGCCACCAAACCCTCTGGCTTAGAAGGCTGCTGAATACTGCTCCCAGGACAAATCCTCCAGGTGCAGTAGCGCCAAACATGCTAAAAACCATGTCTTGACGTCGACCAGACTCGTAGGCATGGCTCAAGATGGCAATCGCGTTGGGGAGCATGAATGCCGGCCCAATGCCTTGCATGGCTCTGCAGAAGTCGAAAAGTATCGGGCCACTGTAGACGGAAAAGCCGGCAATGAGCGACCAAAGGCCATACCAAACGAAGCCGCCGACAAAGAAGCGTTTATAGCCAAACACATCGCCCAGGCGGCCGGCAATGAGAATGAAGGTGCCGACCGTCAACGAGTATGCAGCGGTAAACCAGCTGATCTGGCCGGGGTTGTCGATGCCAAAAGAGTCTCCGATGATATGCATTGGCACAACACTGAGAGCAAGACCGGCTTGGGTCATGAGCTGGGCGGAACAGACGATGGCAATAAATGCAATCTCGCCCAGAGGTGAATGTGGTGGCTCGAAGTGCTCATCTGACGTCGAGTTTCTGGTTGACCCTTCAGTTCTGTTGTCGTTTTCTGAATCTGCCTTTTCGGGGTCCTCAGAAGGACGGCCCTGGATTGGATCGGACATGCTGGGAGGTTGTAAGGCGGTATTGGTGGGAGGGTGGGAATAGGAGCAAAGGTGGATAGATGGGAAAGATAAGGCAACGAGGATTGTTGAAGCTATGTCACCATCTTATGAATTCAAGAGTGCACCATGTCTTGTATTTATCAGCTTCAAGCCTGGTAAAACCCTGTGATAAATAATCCAATAGTGACGTTGTGTCATTGACTATCACAAAGTTGCCTCCGGCTGCTGCGGATCGGGGCGGGAATTGCGGATCTCCTCGTAGCTTGCACCCGCAATGACCCGATGATCCTTGAGATATATGTTTCGGGGATCTTTTTCCATTGAAACACTAAATGATTGATTTTTCAGTTAAACTGATAGCTCACATTCCTACGAACAAACCCGCTGCCCTCACACCTTCACTTACAGCCACCATGTCTTCGTCACGTCCAACCCTAATGCGCTCGCTCCTCCTCACCAAGTCTGAAGACTCTGTTAAGCCGAGTCTCTCCTTCACCACGAAACAGCCGGTTCCAGTACCACCTCCCGGACACTTGCTTGTTAAAGTCCACGCCTCCGCAGTCCAACCCTCCGATATCTTTAATGCCCTAGGCGGTTTCGGCTCGACTACATTTCCTCGAGTTCCTGGGAGAGACTTTTCTGGCGTCGTTGTCGCTTCTGGTGACGCCGAGGCCTCTCCACTTCTAAACTCTGCCGTTGTTGGAACCTCGGGCTTCACCCACGCATTTACGGAGGATGGATTCCACGCCGAGTATGCAGTCGTGCCCGCTGATGGCGTTGCGTTGAAGCCGTCGGCCCTCACTCATACACAAGCTGCCACCATTGGAGTCCCCTTCACCACAGCAGCCCTCATGGTTAAGCGCTCAGGCGCGGAAAAGGGAGACAAAGCACTGGTATTAGGCGCCCGAGGAGCGGTTGGAAGTGCAGCTGCAACCATGCTTGAGGAGCTTGGTTGTCAGGTCCTGCGGGCTGTCCGTGGACCTGGAGCGGATGTCGATACCAGCGCCGATCCCGAGTTGCTCACAGTGCAAGATCTGACCAACAAGAAGGGCGTGGATGTTGTAATCGACACAGTCGGAATTCCAGCTCTCACAGCGGCCGCCATTGACGGTGCTCTCGCTCACGGTGGCACATTGGTCTTTATCGCGGCACCAAAAGGTGGAAGCCCAACACTGACACTCAAAATGCGTGATTTCTACCGCGCCGAGAAGAGTTTGATTGGCATCAACTCGGTGGCTCATAAGAGTAGCGTGATGGCTGAGCTGCTCCAAAGTCTTGAGCCCATCTTTCAGAGCGGCAAGTGGGAGCAGGCGGGCGATGATAAATGGAAAGAGGTCACCTTAGAAGAGGCTGCAAAGGTGTATCTAGACCATACACCTGGAGAAAAGTTTGTCATCAAGATGTAGGGCTAGCATGACTTGTAGGGAAACTTGGTTCATCATTAGTCGGTGTTGATGCGCATTTAGAAGTCACATAAGCTCCTACCTAGATAGAAGTCAATATCGAAGTTGTGAACTGCTTCTTGAGGTGCAAGAGCAGAGAAATCGGGACGCACACGAGTAATTATGCATGAACCTAAGCAAATAGACAATGATAAGGGCTATGGGGTCGTTGTTTATGTGGAATGAAGTCTCTCAACTTTGGTTGCAAATAGTTGACACCATCATAGGTATCAAACAACATTTGCCACTTTATTCTAAGATTTCTTGTCTTTCTACTTTTAGTCTATTTTCTTTAACGTCCGGTCATAGAGCTATACTTTATCCCTGTATCTTCTTGGTCCCGTCTATGATCGACTGCGCAAAAGTCCCCCTCACCGCGGCCTTCTCAACCGTCAACAGTGCTGTGATGGTGCCCCCCTTCGGTGACGAGACGTTCTCTCTATACTCTGCTGGGGTGCACTCGCCTTGACGCAGCATCTCAGCCAGCCCCAACATGCTCTGCGCTGCCATCTCCAAGGCTTCAGGTCTTCGCAAGCCTTCCATGACGCAACCATCCAGAAGTCCGTCCAGGCCGACAGTTAGGATAGCCATCGATGACCCGACCAACAGAGAGCCAATATCAAACAACTCGGATGCCAATACTTTGACACTTCCGATCTGCTCAAAGATCCAGCGCAAGGTGTCGCTTAGCTCATCGGGGAGGGAGGGGTTGTGCTCGACAATGGTCATCGACTTGCGAATTCGCGCTGCGACATTGGGCATGGCGCGGACAACATAGGGTCCTGGCCTTGCGTCATTGGTATTGCTGATGTAGCTTTCCAGAACTTGAGGTGTCTTCCCTGCTAGAAAGCTGATCAAGAATTTACCAGAAAGCGCCTCCTCCACGCCCTCGGCACTGAGGATGTCCTGTGCCATGTGTGGCTTACAGCCCAGGAGGATGATATCGGCCTCCTTCATGGCCCAAACAGTGTTACCATGAACCAGCTCTATTCGTGATTCTTCATGCTTAAACTGAGACCGGAGTCGATCTACAGACTCGGCTGTCTTGGTGACGACGATGAATCGCGAAATCCGGGGATGGGGGTCTGATCGAGTGGCGTCCAGCAACCCACTCAAGATGGCAGAGCCCATCTTGCCTATGCTATCGTTTCAGTTTTCTTATTATATCTCATCCACAAGTATAATGACTTACCGCAGCCAACAATGGCTAGGGTTTGGTTGGATACCATGACTCTTCACAAAATAGAGCAAAGTTAGCGAACCGACAAGGGGGGATGAAGTTGGAGTGGAACTCTAACTTGGTGCAGAAGGTACCGTATCTCTCGGCAACTTGACTTGATGACCAAAACTTTTAATCGGCTATTCTTGACTCATCAGCCTCTCGGTTCGTGCTCCGAACTCGCCGATAAAGATGGTCAAGTGTGTGCTCTTGCTTCCATGCGGGGTGCGGCAGCGGCCAGTCCTCTTTATCAACCCCAATCCCGGAAATTCGGCCGATTGAACCAATTGAAAGCCACCAATTCGTTTTTCCAGAATGCGGGGGTTTGGGTCCAAGAAACGCCCCCATGTGGAGTGACGACGCTTATCTTCGGACCCTGGCGGTCAGGTTGCAAGGAGTCCATCCCCTGATACCAAGTTCAGTTGTTTATCGCTGGTACGGCGCTGGTTCGCTCGTCAGTGCCATGTCGAGAGACTATCGTCTTGGTCTCAAAAACTTGAGCCTCGCTGTTGCATCACAAGGTTAACCAGCAGCCTCTGCCTCTCCGTAGGTCTAGTCCCTCAACCCCTAGCCCAGGATGCCCCCTCGAAAGACATTCACAGGCTGCTGGACATGTCGGCCGCGTCGGCTGAAATGCGACGAGACAAAGCCAGAATGCATCCAGTGTCAGTTGAAGGGTATCTCTTGCGGAGGCTACCATACCAGGCTTCAGTGGATGCGCCCCGCCTCCATTTACGGACATCTGGAAAATGACACACCATCTGAGCCTCAAGACATGCATAGGCGGAGACTTCTTCCAGGTAAGTCGCACTGGCTCCTTCAAAGCCGGCATCACTGGTAGTTAACCTGTTTATAGCCTCTCGCATGAAGTCTCTGGGCATCGAGGCGGCGCTATCTGACATTGACAAAGCTGCAGCACGCTCAACGTCTAAATCATGTGGCCCATTCTCGGTGTTGGCCATTGAGAGCAGTAGTAGTGCGCCTGAGTCACTACCACTTGCTTGCGAAGAGCCGGAGGCTTCGCTTGAGCATACTGAGGAGGATATGCAAGTACCTAGTCTGGTCGACTCAACCTCGACTATGGTTGGGGTTCTTCAAGACCAAGATTACGTCGAGGATATGGAAGCAGATGACGCTTTTACGTCGCCTGACACCTACCACTCTCCCACAGTCCACTCTCCTGCAGGCGACCCATCAGCCGAAGTCTTCCTTAAGGCTGAAGTTCGACATCTGCTTCGAAACTACGTTGAGAACGTTCTTCCCATATTCAGCCAGTGACAGTCCCCGTGGCAAACTTGCCGGTGGCTGGGTCGATTCCGAGGGAGCCAGAGCAGTACACCATGCCGTTGTAAACTACGGCTTGTGACATGAGAGGGCTCGGGGCTGGAGCATCTTTGCTGAGGACGGGGGTGGCCATTGTGTGCGGGTTGAGTGATGCCGAGAAGAGACTGGATGGAACCAAGTTGTGTGTGCGAGGTCTTTTATCATCTCTCGTATGGAATGAACCTATCGGGGTAGATTGAAAGATAGGAACAAGTCCGATGCATCAGATCTGTGGCGGCTGAGTCCAAAGACTGTGTTCTCCTAACAGCAAATTGATCGAAAAGGGTTAGTCAACTAAACCTATGGCATACACTTCCCCGGAAAGGCAGGCGACTCCATTTGGCTTGAGTCCGTTTATGGAAACCACCAGAAACAGCAATGGTCGAATTTGGATCTATGGTTAAGAAAGGCCAGATGGATTTGCATGTCAGAGGCAAATGACCCCTTCAGTCGCCTCTTGCTGTCGAATCATGATAATTTGATAAGGAACAGAGATCATGTCGGCTATGGCGCACGAGTCAAGGGAGATAGCGAGTGGAGAAAGGCCAAGCATGTCAACAGTAAAGCAGATAAGAAACGCAGGTCATTCACGGCCTCTTAGGATAAGGAATAATAACTGTGTCTTTTGATATTATGGCCAGTGGCCCTTTTGAGCATCTCACTGAGGAGAATATGAGGCGAGGGGCGTAGAGGATTGCAGTTACCATGTTGGGGCGTGGAGTTGGAGATCAACTGGTAGACAATGCTGACTCCTTCTGCGGCTAGTTGCTTTGGTTTGAGGATGTCTAATCTCAGCAGGTGAAGAAGGGTATAGAGTCTATTACCAGTCGTGCCAGTCATAGTTTTGAAAAGCCGTGATCGTACTTAACCCCTGATTCTAAGAAGTGCAACATGTTATTCTTATCGGCAATAACGAGTCCGCGAGAGGCCTTCAGCCACGATAGTAAAGGATGTAGTGATTAGCACATGGCGGCATTAAACCCCAATACGATAAAGCGTTACAAAAAAGCAAGATGTGCCATGGCACTCAGCTTCTATCTCATGCCTCATACATACAGCCGAAGAACCACCATGAAGGATCCTGTTTCATTCGAATAGACTCTTCGCATGGAAAAAAAGATATCTTGGCTGTTATCATATGTAAAATAAACTCATTTACTCCTTGGCCGACACATTGATCAGCATCGGCTTGACTGTCAAATACTCATCGATGCCGTGTCGGCCACCTTCTCTACCGTAACCACTCTCCTTAACACCACCGAAAGGACTCTCACAAGCACTGAGCACCCCTAGGTTAACGCCCACCATTCCAACATCGAGTGCCTCTGCGACTTTCCACATTCGAGGGGTGCTCTCAGTGCAGATAAAACTGCCCAGTCCCACGTCGCAGTCGTTGGCCAGTGCAATAACCTCGTCAGTCGTTTCGAACTTGTACAAGCCAACCACTAGGGCAAAGGTCTCTTCTTGAGTCATGAGCATGTCATGGGACATGTCTTTGATCACGGCTGGCTGAATAAAGTATCCTTTATAGTCGGTCAAAGGGGCCCCTCCAAGAACCACCTGAGGGCCGCGCTTCTTTGCATCTGGAGGCTGTCAGAATTTTCTGCAGGAGAGGATACGTTGAGTAACTTACCTTCAACATGGCTCATTGCCTTTTCAACTGCACGCTCATGCGTGAGTGGCCCTATGAACACGTCTGGGTCGGTACCGGGACCGACCTTTAGTGTCTTGACCTTGTCGACGAGAGCCTTGGCAAATGCATCGTATATCCGACTCTGCACGAATACGCGGTTGGCAGTTACGCATGTCTGGCCAGAGTTTCTAAACTTAGCCACTGTAAAGGCCTCAATTGCCGTCTCCAGATCAGCATCGTCAAAGACGATAAAGGGGCTGTTTCCGCCGAGCTCCAAGGACAGCTTGGTCAAATTGCTACTGCACTGGCTTGCGAGCAGCTTTCCAACTCTCGTTCTGCCAGTAAAGCTCAGCTTGCGTACCAGCTTACTAGTACAAAGAGTCTCGCCGACCTCGGCCACCAAGTTAAGAGTAGTAATGACGTTGATGCACCCTGTGGGAAAGCCTGCCTCCTGAGCGAGCACAGCTTAGGCTAAGCAGCTCAGAGGTGTCTCTCCAGCAGGCTTCCACACGGTTGTACAGTCGGCAGCTAGAGCTGCGCCGCATTTTCGGGTGATCATAGCGATGGGGAAATTCCAGGGGGCCATGCACGCTGCCACACCAAGCGGTTGCTTGAAGGTCAGGATCCTCTGCTTTGGGTTCGACGAGGGGATAACCTCGCCATAGGTTCATTCGGCCTCCCCAGCAAACCACTCCAAGAAAGAGGCTGCGTAGGTGACTTCTCCCTTGGCTTCGGCTATCGTCTTTCCGTTCTCGAGACATAGGGTCAGGGCGAGGTCGTCAGCGTTTTCTAACAAAGATCGCTCCACTTTCGCAACTATTGCGCCCGTTGTCTTGCATTTGTCTATTCGTATGACTAAAAGGCCATATGCGCAGATCAGATGGCCTTGAGGGTATCCTCAGATCCCATCTCTGGGACTATTGCGACCTTATCAAGAGTAGCGGGATCAAGGATATCAAAAGTCCTGCCTGAGGTTGCATCTACCCAGGAGCCTCCGATATAGCCCTGGGTACGGAATAAGTCCTTTCGAACTAAGCTGGCGAAAATCCTGGAAGCCATGGTGTTGAAGTTAGCCCCGATGTTTCGTTGCAGGGAGTGATAAATTATGAAAGACCGACAAAATAAAGATTCGGTATTAACATCTTAATTCAATCCAACTCTGAATAATTATTTCAATAATCATTTCATAGGTGGCTGTCGTCTTACAAGGTCCCCCGCGTTTCAGTGCAAGTCGGCTACTCAGCCCACCAAGTCGGCATTAGGCGGCTATTCAACGAGTCATTAGTGAGGGACACGGCCCTGAACCAAGATGGCGACTTTATCTAAGGCTTCAACGGCGGAAAATTGGTCCAGCTACCTTAGATACGCATCAGACGATAACGCAGGGTATCACAAGGCGCCGTGTGCGACATCTGTGAGGCTCAAGTAAGGGAGGCCCAATTAGGAAGGCCACCACGCGTGCTCCAATACAGTATTGACTAGGTAGGCAGTCATATGACAAAGTACCCCAGTTACGTAGTGACAATACGCTTGCCACACACTTCTCATGAAGCCAAAAGTCAAAGGGGAAAGGAAGTGAGAATGACGACACTAGTTGATCTGGAACCCCTCACCTGATCAAATCTTGATCACCATGTGCGGGGATCTTGGCCTTTCTTTGACTTCAACTACTCTTGACCGAAATACGTTGAGTACTGTAGCTTCTGCCTGCTTGATATAATATGCCAACTCATTTCCTCTGATCTGTACTTCAACCTCAATCTCCTGAACACTCATCCCGTGGCCCTCAAACACATCCCCCGGTTCATCATGCCCACCTTCGTTGAGAAGCCTGCAAAGGCTACCAAGGATGAGGCTCCCTTCTTCCCCGACGAGCCTCAAGGACCGACTGTCGTCACTTCAATCCCGGGTCCCAAGAGCAAGGAGGCGATACGCAGACTTGACAAAGTCTTTGATGCCAGTGCCGCTGTTTTTTCGGTCGACTATCACAAGAGCTATGGCAACTACATTGTCGACGTCGACGGCAATGTCTTGCTGGACGTATACGCCCAGATTGCCTCCATTCCCGTTGGATACAACAACCCTACCCTGTTGAAGGCTGCAACCTCTCCTGCCATGGCTTCTTCCCTGATCAATCGTCCTGCTCTGGGTAACTTTCCCCAGAATGATTGGGCCACCATCCTGGAGACGGGACTGCTCAAGGTGGCTCCGAAGGGCATGAATCAAGTTTTCACGGCTCTGTCTGGTGCCGATGCAAACGAGTTGGCCTACAAGGCTGCCTTTATCTGGAAACGACAACAAGAACGTGGTCGACGCGATGCAGACTTTACCCAGGAAGAGCTCGAGAGCACCATGCTCAACCAAGAGCCAGGATCCCCAAACCTCTCCATCATGTCGTTCAAGGCAGCCTTTCACGGTCGTCTCTTTGGCAGTCTATCAACTACCCGCAGCAAGCCAATCCATAAGCTCGACATACCTGCCTTTGACTGGCCTCAGTGCCCGTTCCCTGCTATCAAGTATCCCCCTGAGGATCACATCGAGGAAAACCAACGGGAGGAGAAGAGGTGCTTGGAGGAAGCCGAGCACATAATCAAGAACTATCCAAGCAGGGTTGCAGCCGTGATCGTGGAACCGATTCAGTCGGAAGGCGGCGACAACCACGCAAGTCCCGCCTTTTTTCAAGGGCTTCGAGAGATCACACGGCGTAACCAGGTCTTGTTGATTGTGGATGAAGTCCAAACCGGTATTGGAGCGACAGGTCGATTCTGGGCCCATGAACATTGGGACTTGTCTGATCCCCCTGATATGGTTACCTTCTCCAAGAAGGCCCAGACGGGCGGCTTCTACTTTGGCAACCCTGACATCAGGCCCAATAAGCCTTACCGACTATTCAATACCTGGATGGGAGACCCAGTCCGTGCCATCCTCTTTGGTGCCATAGTCGATGAGATTGAGCGACTAGACTTGGTCAAGAACACGGCTGCGGTTGGCGACTATCTCTATGGCGAGATCGAGAAGCTGGGTGAGAAGTACCCAGGAAAGTTCACCAACCTTCGAGGCAAGGGTCAAGGAACGTTTATCGCGTTTGATAACCCTCGACGTGATGATTTCTTGGCCCTGGCCAAAACCCATGGCATCAATCTTGGCGGCTGCGGAGCCTCGGCCGTTCGGCTTCGGCCAATGCTGATTTTCCAGAAGCATCATGCAGATATGCTCCTGGGGGTATTGGATAAGATTGCTCAGGAGCTTTGACTGGATAGGATATGATCAGGGAGAAAACTGACTTATGTACTAGGTGATAGAAACCAGATACTGAATGCAAACGCTTCTATTCATTCTTTGCCCATATAACTGTCAACCATGTCCCACGTGATCGGCATCTGGCTTCATTAGTGTGAGACTGCTTAATGACTTGAAAATCCTTGCAGTAGCTTGCTGGTGATGAATTATCTAACAGGCCTGGACTACTTACGGAAGTGATAGATGTTGACCATTGAGTTAGTAGATAGTGGACCTCAACAGCACCTCTAACCCTAGTTTCTTCAATGGGGAGAACTGCGAGCAATAAACTAATACAACAATCATTTAAGTATCTCAATCAGTATATCATAGTAACCTGTTTCATCCTGGTGAGGCGTACCAGTGCCCCTTTTCAGTAACCGCCAAATGGCGTTCAAATGTAAATCAAGTGTATCTTCATTCTTCACTCACTCAAACAATAAGATTACACAAATATCTGTTACAAAACTCAGAGGATTTTACCACTGATGGTTGAATGGCAAGACTCTTGGCCAACAACGTACACAAACACACCGTATGCCAAATTAGCATCACCCCCTACGAGACATCCTTCATAGCCTCTTACAACCGGCACAGAACACCCGATGGCTCCAAGACTGACAGATGAGCCTTGGATATCTCATTGACTGACCCGCAACCATTCGAACCTGTTAGCTCATCCACACCTAGTGTTTGGGCCGTGGGACCCGAGCGAGACGGCGGGAAACCTAGACCTTGAGTGGCCGCCCACAGACTTAGAGCAGATGGAGGGCCTTGACTTCCTAAGCCGGTCACTATGATATTCGAGTGATTCTAGCATTCAGTGCCATTAGTTGTGCTGCAATTGTGCTGTTCCCTCGTTCATGATGCCCAGCACCACGAGGGAGGTCTCCATATCTGCCATCAATGATGAACAGTGGGCTTGGGTATAATACTGGTTTCCCCTTGGGCAATTAGAACCTTGAGTCAATCAATAAATCTCAACATGTATGATCTGCATGTGACCATACACTCCGTAGGTAGGATGTCATGACTCTCACAGTATGTGATACCAGTGACAACAGGGCGCTTCCCAAAACCAAGTTGATGGCAGAAATTGCCTGCTAGGTAAAATATTCTTTCGACACCGGTTCAAATTCTCGCATTACCTACCTATTTCCCATGCTTCGGCCTCTTGCAGTGGGTGTAAGTCGCCCTCTTCCCTGCCTGCATGTCGCGAAGCGACATCGGTTCTGTTCAAGCAGTTGTCATCATATCGGTCTCTCGAAAAGTAATAACGGACATAGAAATTCTCACATTAGCTGTCGCATCCTCCTCGGCGACTCAGCACGCCGGGTTAGTGTGTCGCTGAACGCCTCTGACATATGCTGACCCTGGGAACATCGTTGTCCGCCAAAACGGCACGTAGTTCCCTTGTCCTTTACCACTCGAGTATTGTACTTGCTCGGGTGATGAAGTTCCTCTACTCGGAAGCTTCGGATCATAAGCAGACGCGGTCGTACCATTCTATGGTGGAACTGGACAATGAGCTGAATGACTGGTGCATCTAGATGTTGGAGCCTTTACCTTCATCTTCATCCAAGGCAGTCTTGGTATGTCCTCATCTCACGAACGATGGATTAATAAACATTGATACCCTCTAAAGCGACTTGTTTATTATATTCGCCTCTTTATCTTCTCTACAATCCTTGATAGGGACCAGGAGCGAGAACATCTCTCAGCACTGGTCCTGCTCGAAACATCAAGTCGACATATTTACTCAGCAGTCAGGATCTTGGAAACGGTTGATGTCCACTTTCCGCTTTTCCTGGACCGGAACCATCTTGTCGCAATGTGTATTCATGTTCAGGAGCACGAAGCGATCGAACATGGTTGGTGCCCAACGCCTTGGCCAATGACAACACCACACGTCGAACACGCTTCAAGGACAGTAACATCACGTAGCCATGGCTCTGCAGAGCTGGAAATGTCTGGTAAGCCCTCAAAGCCTCCATTTCCATCATTACCGTTAATGTCGCCATAGATGATGCATTCATCAAGACGTCAACATAAGCGGTCCAGGGTAGCACTGCAAAAGGTGAAAGGTCTGAGTGGGATGTTTTTGTTGGGATTCTAGACAGGGGTAGAAATAGCATTCACCAACTAATTTACAGCGGAGATTAGCTAGGCGACAAGTAATAAACAAACCCAGGAGCATGTCGGGGTATTATCAAACCGATTACCGATGATGAGGACAGGCCTAGGCCAGGTTTTCGTCAAGTCACTTCACTGTAAAGCATACATATCACAAAGCCAGCATAAGGATCTTTTGGGCTCGCTAATTAGGTATATAAAAGTTGTGGCGAGGTCAGAATAGACATAAATAGTCTGGTGGTCGAAAGTAAATCACCTCATCTGACTTGACTCTACTGCTCCTCCTCAGCATACTCCTCCTGGGGGTACTCCTCGTCGTAGGCCTCGTCATCGACGCCGGCCTCCTGGTACTGCTGGTACTCCGAGATAAGATCGTTCATGTTGGACTCGGCCTCGGTGAACTCCATCTCATCCATACCCTCGCCAGTGTACCAATGCAAGAAAGCCTTGCGACGGAACATGGCGGTGAACTGCTCTCCAACACGCTTGAAGATCTCCTGGATAGCAGTCGAGTTTCCGACGAAAGTAGAAGAGATCTTGAGACCCTTGGGAGGAACAGAGCACAGAGTGGTCTGAACGTTGTTGGGAATCCACTCAACGAAGTAGGCAGAGTTCTTCTGCTGAACGTTTCGCATCTGATCCTCAACCTCCTTAGCAGACACGCGTCCACGGAAGATAGCGGAGCAGGTGAGGTAACGGCCGTTGCGGAAATCGGAACCGGCCATCATGTTCTTGGGATCGAAGAGCTGCTGAGTGAGCTCGGGGACGGAGACGGCGCTGAAGGCGTGCGATCCACGGCCAGTGAGAGGAGCGAAGCCAACCATGAAGAAATGGAGACGAGGGAAGGGGACCTGAACAAGAAAATCAGTCAGCAATGCATGTCTTTGATCAATCAAGCTGCATGGAGACCTACCATGTTGACGGCCATCTTGCGCAGGTCGGAGTTGAGCTGTCCGGGGAAGCGCAGGGAAGTGGAAACGCCAGACATGACGGTAGAAACGAGGTGGTTAAGGTCGCCGTAGGCAGGGTTGGCCAGCTTGAGAGTACGCTTGCAGATCTCATACAGAGCCTCGTTATCGATACAGAAGGTCTCGTCCGAGTTTTCGACCAGTTGATGGACGGAAAGAGTAGCGTTGTAGGGCTCAACGACGGTATCGGACACCTTGGGGGAGGGAGCGACACTGAAGGTAGCCATCATACGATCGGGGAACTCTGGGAAGGTGATTAGTGGACGAAACTACGCGTCATAACAATGATTGAGCTCTTACCCTCACGGATCTTGGAGATCAGAAGCGTGCCCATACCGGAACCAGTTCCACCACCGAGAGAGTGAGAGATCTGGAAGCCCTGGAGAGCATCACAGCCCTCGGCCTCACGACGGACGACATCAAGGACCTGGTCAACCAGCTCAGCACCCTCGGTGTAATGGCCCTTGGCCCAGTTGTTGCCGGCGCTCGATTGTCCAAACACAAAGTTGTCGGGTCGGAAGAACTGTCCGTAGGGGCCGGAGCGGACGGTGTCCATCGTGCCTGGTTCCAGGTCGACGAGAACGGCTCGGGGAACATACTTGTTGCTGGATGCCTGTGGGAAGCTCGATCAGAGACCGAGACACGGATTGGATTGGGATGCGTCACGCGGAGTCGTGTGTACCTCGTTGAAATAGACATTGATACGGTCCAGCTGGACGTGGTCGTTACCGTTGTACCTAATCGAAAGCGTGAGAAGGGGACGACGAGGCGGTCGGTTCGAGAGGATTGCCTACACGCCGTTGGTGTCGAGGCCGTGCTCGCCCGCGATAGTCTGCCAGAAGGCAGAGCCGACTTGGTTACCCTGAGAAGGAAAGTTAGCATTAGAGCGACACAAAGAAAGGGTGGCACCACGGAAAGGGGCAGATAGAGATACGTACACATTGGCCGACCTGGAGGTGAACCTGCAAGGCGCGAAGAGAGTTGGATTAGCACACGGACAGTCAAGCAAGGACGGACAGGAGAGAAGGCAAGCTCACAATCTCGCGCATGGTGGGCAGAACTTGGTCGGTGTCGTGAAGGTGTTTGGGTGAGGGAGGAAGAACGTTGATGGCGTCGTGTGAAAATTAAAAGAACGCGGGAGCGGTGAACAACGAGGAGGTGTAGTGGGTACCTGGCCAGGTAGCTAAGGAGGTGGCTGACTAAGTGGTTAGGCGAGTATTTCTGTACCGGGTATATCCATGCGAGCTAACGCATAACGGGGCAGTTAAGATGGCAGAGATAAACACGGGATAAGATGTGTAAAGAAGGTGTAAAAATGATATAAAATGTGTACAAGAGCGAGTGATAGGTATCTAAATGATTATTTCAAGATGGATCTTTTATGTTGATATGGTTGTATGCTCAAATGATCACCAACAACTCTCCTCTTACAGCTGCATGTTACTGTTGAAACATTCAGAGCTAAGCTTCTCACCGACCGCTGTCAAAAAACGCACTGTCTACATTCTGCCTCTGCTCACCTGTCAAGGTACAGACAGCCCGTACTGGGCTGTACATAGGTAGGTAGGTGCTGCAGCATCAACGCTCGTGCCCAGGCTTGACTCTTCCCCGCGCAACATGGAATCCAGGCCTCCTACAGTGTAACTTTGCGGCTGACGCCTCACCCATCATGACTCGCGCTCACTCTTCAAACGAGTCTGGGGAATGCATCGAGCTATCCGCCTTCTAGACTAGATAAACGCTACCCCGCAATCCCAAGGTTGAGGGTGTGGGAGGCGACTCGTGGCGACTCGTCCCTCTTAACTGAGAGGGCACCCGCCTTGGAAAGTCGAGAAGACTTTTCTCCCCATTCCGTGATTGTATTGTACTGTACTGCCAAACCCGGCCAACATGTCGAGCAATGGCTTCCTCGTCCCGGACTCGTATGTCTTTCACGCCCCCAACGACGTCGATATGAACTGTTCCAGCATCTTCTGGGGCTTTTCCTTCGCCTTTGTCTTCTTTGCCGCACTCCGAGCCGCCACTCAGACCCTAGAAACATGGAGACGGAAGCAAAACGTCACGGCGTACATCGTCATGATTTGGGTTGGATGGGCAGCCAATATTGTCCTTGGGGCTTTCGCTTGGTGCTTCCAACGTGGATTTATTAAACCCAGGTTTGTTGACTCTCCATGTGGTAGCAGAGAGACTTACCAATAACCCTCTTGCAGCTTTCAATTATTCTTTTTAATCGGTAAACGATGACTGAACTTCCGCGTTCCCTGATCATTCATACGCTTACCATTTCGTATTAGCCTGCTTCTGGTCGCTCCAGATCCAACTCCTCACCCAGATCATCGTCAACCGTCTCGCCCTTCTCATGCCCAACCCCGTCGCCGTCACTCGACTAAGATGGATGGTCTTTTTCCTAATATTGCTGGTCAATATTAGCGTCATGGTCACTTGGGTCCCTGCCCAGCTTCAGATCTCACACAAGTGGATGCGAATAAGCGAGATCTGGGAAAGATGTGAGATGGCAATCTTTTCCATCATTGACCTATCGCTTAACCTGCGATTCGTCCAACTGGTCCGAAATCGCATGACCAGTCACGGACTTAACAACAGGTACCTCTCCTTGTTCCAATTTAATTGTGGCATGATCCTGGCCTCCATTTCTCTAGATGTAAGTCTGCCTAGACACGAGGTTCTACTATCCTCTGACAGGCTATTTGCTAACAACACCACCAAGGTCGCTCTTATCGGACTCATGTCCTTGCCTAGCAAGCTTGTGTAAGAACCAAGTTGTTGACCTACACGTGAGCAGTGGCTGATCTGTTGCATTTAGCTATCTCCAATTCCATTCCCTGGCCTTCTTAGTCAAGCTGTTCATCGAAATGAACATGTCCGACCTCATCACCAAGGTTGCTCAAGACCGCAACCGCAACGCCTCAGACAGAAACAGCCGACTACCACCGGCAGACCGCACTTTGTCTCTGGCTACAAAAAGTGCACCTGGAAGACTCAGGGCAGCCCAGATACCAACTGGCAATGGAAGTGTTGTTGAGGTGGGCCCGAAGCGAAGCTCTTATCCCGCAGATGGACGCATCCATATCACGGTCGAGACGGCGATAACTCGCAAGTCGATTGACAGTGAAGATGACACTGCAAGTCAACGGAGTTTGACACGGGGGATGTGAAATTTATCTGGGCCCATTTGTCTTTTCAGTTTACTAGTTATGGAACTTGTGATGATTATCGAAGTCCAACTGCGCAACACAAGAGTTGGTCCTGAAAACTTGACTGTTTTGATGTAGGTAGCTTGCTTGCACAGGTAGTTGTTTCGCCCTCTGTTTTGGCAGTTAACCACCAATTCCACCTCACCAAGTGACTCGAAACTCTACACCCTCGCGTTCTCCGTAAAGTTGGGAGAAGTCATTGACCCAGTTGAAAAGACAAGATCCACATCCACTCCTCGCCCCAAACACATTCAGCTCAACCAGTTCCGTTGTTTCCTTGTCCTCGTCGTACAAGACGTCAAACGTAAAGCCTTGTTGTAGTAGCAGATTGTCCAGTTCAACGTCCGGCTTTAGATCGTTCATGATTTGCTGATGAATGGCAATAATACCGGCCCAAATTTTGTCCGCGACTGGCTTCAACGTCGTGCCCGGCTTGGAGTAGAAAAGCCAAGCCCTATGCCAACAGTATTGGCTCACTGCCGTGATGTTTCCGTTTGACGGACAGCAGAACACTCGGTATTCGCGCCTGCTATCCATCCGAGCATCGAAAGGCAAAAATGTGATGTCGACCGTTTCCGACCCTGACTCAAGACTGTTCACAATGTCGTTGCGTGCTCGTTGTGAGGTTGTCAGACGAAGAATGATGTCGTCTGTGGAGTGAAGGGACGGTCGAGTGGGATCTCTCCATCTTCCATCTTTAGGCGAACACCCTGTCAAACGCATGAAAAGCCCCTCGGGTGGCAATTGAAGAGATGAAAAGGCAGGGCGGACATCTTCCCTAAGGTCTTCCTCGAACGCGCGGTTGATCTCGCCCGTGATGATGGAGGTCGTTGACGCATCCACCAGGAGACGTGCTTGAGCGCGAGAAAGACAGATCGTCTGAACAGCCGACGGATCGATTCTTCGGGTTTGGAGGATCAGTGGAAGCCAGCGGGTGAAAGAATAAGGCGCCTCTGACGGCGTCGATACATTGGTGGGGAGTTGATCTGCCGGATGGAAGCAAGTGTTGAAACGTGTAGCACGCCCATCCCTGCAATCGTCTGTGACATCGCACAACTTGATCTTGACCAGTTTCATAGTTGCGTTGGGTTTTGGGCGTTGTTGGATGAGAGAAGTGAGGAAGCAGCCCGGTATTAATTCCTAATATCAACTCAGACAGTGCAGACCATGCCCGAGCGCAAGAATTAGTCGGTGAGTCACTGAGAAGCTTCTGCTCGACATAAAGTTTATGAGACTAACATTGAATAGAGATACCTCATTTAATACCTCCTCTAGAATATTCTTTTGATCAATGACATACCTTAGACTGCAGGCAGCAGTAAGGGTTAAAAAAAAAGGAAAAGGCCACTATGTTGACATTGAGAGATGATATGTGTTGAAAATCTGTTTTCTATAATAGTTGAAGTCTGGCCCATGATAGAATAACTAAGCCAGAAGACCCATGACATATCTTATGTCGGTATGTCCCTACTTATCAAGAAATAATCCGACGTCTTTGCTATCTACTCTGGTGTCTCGTTTATTCATCAATGGCATTGCTGTAATGTCTATTGACCAAGCGAACGTATCTAGGTAGGCACGCATGGTTCAAGTTTAGATTGTCCCAACAACGCAAAGATTAAAAGCTTTCAGGGAAATGCCGAGGTTTAACTTGAGCTTAATAGGCTCCAAAATCTCAACACCCATGGTGACTCGAACGGACAAGCAATGTGTTGGGCGAGAGGAATAAATAGAGATGCCATCCCCTCTAGGTTAGTAAACAAAGATTTCCTCCTCACATCATCCATTCCAAAGGCTCTTGCTCATTGTTCGTCTACTTTTCCAAATTTCAAAATGAACGACACATTTCACCGCTTCCTCTACCTCCCTTGGGAGCTTCGAGATCAAATATGGAAATTCGCCATCCGACCTTCCCTTCCAGGGGTGCACATTTTCCAAATCTATGATCCAACTTACGATCCTGTCATTGGCAAGAATATCGAGGTCTTCCTCCCAAATGACTCCCCTGATAATCACCGCCTTGCTGTTCCAACGCCCAAGACCCCCTTCACTGGCGTGGCCCAGAACGGCGACAATCCTTCACCCTATCTCATCGACAGAGGGCTATGGAGCGCTTGCAAAGAGTCCAGGCTCGTCATGGAACGCCATTACAGCCGCCTCAAGTGGGAAAATCTCCTGGATAAAGACTGGGGGTCTTTCTGGTCTATGCCATTCAACGAGAAAATCGATATGCCGTTGACGGGCCGCTTCATAGACCTCGACGGGCATACGAATTTCTTTACCGTCTTCCCACACCGAGACCTCTTCATGCTCCGACCGCTAAATCTGGAGACAATCGATTGGTTCAAGTTGACTACTATTCATCCCCTCGCATCTGCGATAAATGGTTTTGAGACTGTCAAAAACATCGCATTGGAATACGATCCGGAATGGGGGCTCGACATGGTTAACAAGGTCACTAGCATCTTGTCCCAGACTGCTCTGACTAATGTTTGGATCGTGGACTACAGCATCAGACGAAAGTATGCTGCGGATATTGGCAAACTCACAACTAGAGACGGAAAGGATGTGGCTTTCTACCTGGAAGACCGACGGCTAGTCGAGGTGGAACCCTGGATGCTTCGAAGTGAATGGAAGACCATCGAGAACGATGCTAACTGCAGCGAGGGTATGACATTCAGGGGCTCTATCGACTTTATGGAACATGTCTGGAACCAGGTCGGAGATGATGAAGACCTAGAATGGCACCCCTGGATCCAGGGACCCATGCGCATGGGACTTCTAGGCTGTGACTGCCTCTAAGGGAATCAGAAACGCTCTCCTTGAACTTGGATGATTTGAATTCATCGAAGATGTCGATGCTAGCTTTGATGGGCTAAAATTGACGAAAAGCCACGGAGTGATAAAGAGAGATGTCAAGTTTTCAACAACCTACCTAGGCAATGGGAACTTTTGGCAGGAGATATGCCATAGACAATCGACACTATAGCAAATAACATGATGCAAATGTTATGGTGTTTTACAACATTGGGTTTTGATGCTGCTGTGTGTTAATGAGTGTGTTCTTTGCTCTCGTGTACGACCCAGTGTCATGGAAAAACAACGACAATACAAATGTTAGAGCTTGAATATTGTTACATAGTTGCTACACTGCGCTGTATCTGTTGTTTTTTCCCATCCATTGTCTCGATCGTACATCATTCACCGAAGCAGCTACACAAAGCAACCATGTCATAATATTGACCATAACAAGCCCCAAATGCCGTAATAGATATTTCATTCTTCTTTGCCTTTCAATCCACAATCTTTCTCAAATGCTGTTGTCATATTGGGTCATTATAGATCCACTCAAAAACTATTCACCTCTGCAAAGCCGTTCCCAACAAAGGCATATTTAGCAATTATGTCACCGCACAGGTTGTAGCTTGGCCATCAGTTACCTCAATGCCATCGCCTTGCCATACCTGGTGTGATGGGGGCCCCCGGAATGGCAGCAGCCAGACACTGGTGAAGCCAGAGAATAACGACTCCAACGAGGCTGCATCAAGTGAGTTAGTCATTGGCGTTACAGCCTTCAGAGTGAGAAACATACACATTTATCAGATTGATCACGGTCGAGGCAATCCGAAATGTAATCTTAGGCCTATCCTTCCGGGGATAATGAAAGGTGTCATCTTGTACAGAAGACGCACCTTTCCATCTGATTCTTTGTGGCTATTGCCATAGAAGTCAAAAAAATAAGGTTACGGTGTTTTACGGTATTGGGTTTTAATACCGTCATGTCTTGATAGCTGTGTTTTTTTGTTGTTGTGGCTGATGGCTTTTGACATCATTGCAGCCTATAATAAAAAAAAGTAATCTTAGGCCCCCATTCCTCATTCTTGATGAGCCTCTTTGCAAAGGCTACGCCAAATCCAAAACTATGACCTGTCAGCTATACCATATTTCTTTAACCAAATATCTACTCACAATAAGAGACAGTAGAAAGTGACAACAACAGCCACAAAGATCAGTTTAGCCACGGCCCTTTTATCGTTACGTTTGATAGTGATGATGATCCACGCAGAGGCAAAGATGAAGGGGACAAAGATGCCCGTCTACATTTCCGTTAGCTCCTGCATCCAAGATGTCTAGTAGTATGATTCATACCAACACGCAGAGTGCAAGCTCAGCGGGCTTCTTCGATTCGTTCTGGGTGTATGCGAGAGTGGCTAGAATGAGCGCCACCACATTGAGAACGGCGAGGAACGAGTGGCCCAAGGCGCAGAGATTTTTCTCCTGGCCGACCCTCTTAGGAAATTCCTTTTCTTGGATCTCTTCAACCGAATTTTGCGGCATTTTGACGTTTGGCGGCAGGCTCGGTGCCGGATGCCTGATGGTGATCTTGCTGAGGGAGCTCGGAGGCTTGCTCTAGTTGTTGAGTAGACAGGCGCGGGTGGTTCTTTTCATCTCATGAATATTGCTATGGTAGCAGTGGCTTACGGGTGATAAACACTAACGTGTCTCGACTGTTCCTTGATTCAGTCTGGTATGCACCGCCGATCTTTGTCGCATCCGGCCAGAGGGGATGATCAAGAGAGCGAGCAAGAGGGCTGATTCGGTAGCTCCCTGCATGTCAGACTTGGCTTCGCTCATCGGAGCTGGGGTAAGCCCTGTGCGGATACCAGCCATTGAGGTCATTGTAAGTTCGGTGAGATCACCGCAACCCATCAAAAGCTCCATAGGCTGAAAGTGAGGCTCTGCATGGTGGTAGAAACCAGGCATCAGGCCTATTTCCTAGACCTCTTGTGATCCAAGAAAAAAATGGCACACTTCGCTACCACCGCGATATCCGCGATGAAAGTAACACGCGAGATGATAGCCACGCAAGATACACTTACTTCCATTTATAGAGCACCAAACTGTTGCAGTGTCAATATTACTCATGAAGCCTCGACAAAGTGTTAGAGCGGATTCTTCCTCAGCAGTGTAGCGATGTCAATGGTGAAAGCATCCATCAGCACTTTAACGAATGTGTCTACAAACGAGCGCAGGGACAGTCAGAACTGACATCGGGGTTTTGCTGAAATTTGCAAAGATTATTCAATCTTGAAGGATACACCATATAAGGCGTGAGAGTTGCCGCATGGCGGGGATGTCTCTGATGTAAGGACAAGCGTCGGGCT
Source organism: Fusarium duplospermum (assembly GCA_003946985.1). Classification (NCBI taxonomy): domain Eukaryota; kingdom Fungi; phylum Ascomycota; class Sordariomycetes; order Hypocreales; family Nectriaceae; genus Fusarium; species Fusarium duplospermum. Next base: position 37,313 of record NKCI01000123.1, on the reverse strand, counting down.
GCTAGACCATTCCAAAATGTGCAATAAGCGACCCAAGACGAGATACGATCGACCGAGGATGATTGACCGCGGTTTGATGGTGTCTTGGTGGTGCTCGGCGTGACACTGACCAACGATGCCCGTTCTAGCAGGTGATTGCATGAGTTGTGAGTGATCTCACGACCAAGGGCAGGTCGAGAGACACGTTCCCCTTCGCTGCCTTTGATAGAGTCAGTGCGGATATCTTTCTAGGCTCTAAAGGATACGCTTATGGTCTTGATGGACTTATTCAACTCAGAAGTGTAAACAATGGTGTGTTATTAATCTTGATAGCTATGCTATCTATGACGATGCTGTCAAGACATACCTATCGTACCTGGAAGTTTGGAGGGATCTCTGCTCGCATTCTCGTGGTCGACGACGATTGATCAGACCTCTATGGTTAAAATGGGCAATTTTTTAAATGACTAGGATGGATGAAGATGGTGAAAGTGTTAGGCCTGTTCCAGGTGGGTGAGGTGGACTACTAGTCGTATGCTCGGTACCATCCCTCCATCACCAACCAACCCACACAGATATGGCAGATACGATTTTCCGGTCTGCATAATGCTTTAATTTCTTTCGTAATCCTAAAATAAGAGCAGCTGAGACAGAATGAGGAGAGCGTGAGCCTCATGAGCCAGGCTTTGTGTCAGGGCAACGCAATGCAAGCAACCTCAGAATGTTCTCACCATGTTCCATGCAGTGTAGCTTTTTATAAGAAAACGACTTTATCGGATACTATTTCAGTATATAACAACCATTAACCAATTCTATGAGAACTTCTGGGTGTTCCTCTTCACCCTTGATCGTTGACGGCACCCTTGCCATTGACAGAGATCAGAGGTCATATGCACACACCTGGCACTTCCACATCCAGAAGAGCCCAAGTAAACATACCTCAATCTCTTCTGCGGGCTCAAATTCCGGAGTACCATGCGTGGGGAGTGACATGGCTGGAAAAACAATGGTGCAGCGAGAGACATTAGGCTAACATCGTTACAGTGCCGATTTCTTTCGGAGTGGGGGATCTGGGTCTCTGCTTCGCCAACTTGCACTATGGCGACCAAGAGGACAAACCTATCATAGCCCAAAAGAGCAGTGTGCAGGTAACCGCTTGGCAGCAAGGTTCTGATCGTGACCCCAGCAGCTAGTGGATACGACAAGCCTTCATTCGAGTGAGACATATGGGCAGCATCCAGACTGGATTGATTCGTCATATTTTACAGAGTGAGCATCTCACAAGCTGCAGATATGACACGAGCTTCCGATTGACGCTGCATGGCGGTGGGGAAGCTCGGGCGGCAGAGACGCACCCTTACAGATCCATATCTGCAGGCCTCCATTTATGCACACTAGGGACGGCGGTTACAATCCTGCCTATCATTGATCCTTTGATGTTACAGCTAAACTTCTGGTTTTCAAACTGGCTCTTGTACCTGGAAACGGAACGTAGCAAATTTCGAGTTCACCATGGTCATGTTCTACAGACTAACGACAGTAGGACTGTCGACGGCTTGGCCTTCAAGAAGCAACTCATCCATCCTACCGAGACCAGTATCTTGTGAAAACTAGCTTGAGTGGAGGTGCCAAGACGGGACGGAACGATGAACATGGAATCATGCAGCTTTACGATACGTCCCGGACCGGGGATGTATCCCGTCTCTCACGATGTTCAATCGCGAATCGATGGACCCCTTTTGACGCCATGTGCGAGGGCAAGACAAGAATCGGGCTAATCGACTTGCCTACCTGACCAGTTCCGCCTCAGTCGAACCAACAGCTAAATACAGCGGAACGGCAGCGGATCATTCGGCATGAGCTATTCTACCTCGGTCTACATGCATCCCAGGCGGGGGCGATCGCCTTCAAGATTGGAGGGCCGGATAAGATGGCAGTGCATGCACTCGTTGATGTGCATCGGCGGGGTATTGAGAGAATATTCACTCCGCATTCTGTCGTCCGGAAGCTCTTCCATCACCGCTCAGTGGAACAGCTTCATGTGAGGATGGCGATTCGCCCCCGAGCGAGAGGGGTTGTGAGACATGGTCAACGCAGATGCAGATTCTTTGCGGGCCGACTGCCACGTCACGAACGAGCCTGCAGAACGCGGTAGACTTATGAACTTGAGATGGGCCATATGAAAGTATCTCGGGTCTCGCAGCATCTTTCCGTCTGTCGAGGGCCTGTTGTGAAACATCGGACAAGATGCAGATCAAAACAGCGCGTAGTTACCCGGCCCGGGCTGCAGATGAGACATGACGATTGGCGACCCGTTGTGTGAGACACAAGGGTTAATCGTCCAGCGGCAAGAAACCGGGTACCACTATGCTCTAAAGAGTATAAGGAAGCTTCGCTGGTGTCTGTCTGTATGAATGTCATTTCTCGGCATACTCATTGTTGTCTGTTTTCTCAGCAGTTCTAAGCTGTTCCTAGTCCAAGATGAGATTCTCTCTCTGGGGCCTCGCCACGGTCGTGGGAGTGAGCAAGGTGTCTGCTTTTGCCATCACCAATGACCATCAATACCGCCTTGGTGCCAAGAACAAGGTCGCCGTCGATGCAGAGGCAAAGTCTGAAGTGAATAGACTTGGGTGTGACCAGTCTCGACCCGTTGATCCCTCCGGCGATGGACTGCTGAGCGCGGATAAACTGTTTTCAGGCCAACGGGCAATTGATGAGCTGGTCGAGCGTCACCGACCTCTCGTCCAAATTGAATCGGTTTGCTACGATGACCTTGGAGACTATGATGACGACGAAAGGTGGCAGCCCTTTGCAGATATCTCCGAATTCCTAAAGAAAACATACCCCAAGGTGTAAGCCACTGACCAGAAACGTCCCCCAGGATACAGAGGGCTGACCGCATGGAACACAGACATGAATATGCTACCTTGGAGACAGTCAACAAATACGGACTGGTGTACACGGTCCAGGGATCGGACCAATCCCTTGCCCCGATCCTTTTGACAGCCCACCAAGACGTGGTACCCGTCGAGAACGAAACACTGGATCAATGGGAGTACCCCCCCTTTGAAGGCCACTACAACAAAGAGGATGGATACCTCAGGGGCCGTGGTGTCGTGGATAAGTCGGCAGTTACAGGCATAATGTATGCTTTGGAAGCTCTTCTTTCGCAGGAAGAATATGAGCCAAGTCGCACCGTCATCGTTGGTTTCGGTTTTGACCAGGAATGCTCCGGTTTTCGCTCTGGCGGTGCCGGCGAGATCTCCAAGTACCTGGAGGAAAAGTACGGTCGAAACGGACTGACCGTCATCCTGGATGGGGGCGGAGCAGGCTTCCAGAATCTAGGTGACACCTTGTACGCCCTTCCCGCCGTGTACGAGAAGGGCTATCTTGATGTGTGGTTCGACCTTGAGGTTCTTGGGGGGCATAGTGGTGTACCTACGCCACACACATCTATTGGCATCATGTCGGAGATTACCACCAAGCTGGAGGCCAATCCTTTCCAGCCGGTCATCATCAGGAACAGTCCTATACACGAGGGCTTAACATGCTTGGCCCGATACTCACCTCGCGCCTATCCTGCCCTCACCCAGGCGCTCCGCTGGGGCGACCTCAAGGGGGCGGCTTATGCCCTGACTCAGATTTCTCCCGACTCCAAGTACTCCATTCAGACATCCCAAGCCGTCAACTCGATCTGTGCCGGGAACAACCTCAACTCCCTCCCCGAGGTTGTCACGCTTGGGGTCAACCACCGCATCGCGCCGCAGGACAGTTTCGGCGACGTCCAGTACCGCATTGCATACCTCGCCCAAGACATTGCCAGGAAGTACAACCTCAAGTTCTCGGCCTTCCAAGGTGACAGGGACTACATGGAGTATCTCGATGCCAAGGGTATCGCCCCTCAGAGTGAGGACACGAGCAACTCGCAGTGGCCGCCACAGAACTACAACGGCAAGCTCACCGTGCAGGCGAGGGATAAAAGTTATGTCACACCCGCTTCTCCCACAAGTGGCGCCATCTGGGATCTCTTCGCTGGAACTGTGCGCCATACCTTTGCAAGACAAAGCCACAATGTGGTGGTGGCCCCGGGCACCATGACTGGCAACACTGACACACGCCATTATCTCAGTATGTATTTCATGGAAATGACGAAGCAGGCTCTCTAAGCTAACGCTTGACTTTAACAGACCTTAGCCGCAATATCTACAGGTGGAGTCCCATGAGTCTCAGGTCATTCGGCAATATACACACCATCAATGACAGGCTCTTGATGTCTGAGCACGTCGACATGGTCAGGTTCTACTACGACTTTGTACGCAATTTTGACAAGGACAACGAGTGGGACATACAAATGAAGCGGGAGCGCAAGGATCTGTAGATACAGGACGATATCGACGAAGGAAGGGACTGACTTGGATTGGTAGTGAGAATGATTGCCCATTGTCAAAATGATGGGTTGCTACCTTGCAATTTCTGCAATAGGATAAGGCAAGCAGGACATCAGAACCAATCAGCTATAATCATTAAACAACGCCATGTCCTCTCTACTGCTACTCTCCCTTTTTTAAAGTTCCTCCGTACTCCTCCAATCATGGCGTTCAGTCTTGCTGTTCTGGTGCAAGAACGTGGTAGTGAAATATGATCACTACTTTATCTTTGATAGCTTTCCTAAACGACACCAGTTCATAGTGAGCATGGTCAATCAAGCACTGGTCAATATGACATAGGCACAATGTTAGAGACACATGCAGGGCTAGGCCCGCGTACTTTTTATATACATCGCTAAGATAATATGTACAGGTAGCGATCCACCACTTTATAGTGTGTAAACAGATACAAAGATGCCGGCAACGGTATCCATAGAAGAATCAAAACGAACAACTCAAAGCGCACTCTGCCCGTCAACGAGCCATTTAGCACTTGGCAGCCTTGGAGGGCTCGCACTCGCCCTTGGACTTGTCGCAGCCCTTGTAACCCTGGCACTGGGTCTTGGGGTAGCAGTTGTTGGAGTAGGTGGCCTTGTCACCGTAGTTGGTGTTGATGCCAATGAGCTCACCACCCTTGACGGCGGTGGTGCCCTCCATGTGCACGGAGCGCTTGCAGTTGGTGTTGCCCTTGCAGTTACCGCAAGATCGGTAGACCTTGCCGTAGTCGTTGGCGTAGAAGTTAACAATGTTGACGTGACCGCAGCCGTTGTGCTGGATGACCTTGTCGGAGGCGTGGTAAGCACCACCACCGATGATGTTGGCGGTACCGCTGCCAAGGATGGAGATGGCATCCTCGCAGACATCCTCGAACCAGGCGAACTCGATGTTGCAGGCACCCTTGCAGTGAATACCCTCACGCTGGTTGGCACCAATGATGACGTTGCGGAGAGTAGCACCCTCCTCGAGGATGAAGACGGCATCCTTGGAACCTGAAGAGACAGACATATTAGAAATTGCTATTGAACTGTTCAAACAAGTCAAAACTTACCACCCTCAGCCTGACCAGAGCACTTCACACCACGGTCGTAGCGGACCCAGCCGGCATCGAAAACCTGTCCCTTCCCGATGGTCTTGGGGCTGCTCAGAGACTTGCTGCCAGTAGCCTTGGGGACACCACCGGTGTAGCCGAGGCAAGCCATGGCCGCGGGGAGGGCGGCGAGGACGGTGACGATGCTGGGAGCGTGCATGTTGGCGGTTGTAGAAGAGATGAGGTTGTTGATTGAGTGGTTGAAGAGGCAGGCGAGTGAATGGATTGATGAGAGTGCGTTGAGTTGAGGTGCTGAATCGAAAGCTATTGAGGCGGCATTCACGCATCTTTATATCATGTCTCCGGACTGTCGGCGGTCGCACGATGGCTCCTTGTTCAGCCATCCATCGTATCGTGGCCGGTGCCTATCGGTCCTCCCGGCGGGCCTTTGCTCCGCAGCAATCTCCAGTTCTCGGCGAAGGGACACGGCGGAAGAACTCGTGGCACGGCCGTGTTTCCAGTTTACTCAGCGAGGATCCCCGGAGCAGTATTTCCACCACTAGGGTGAGAAATAAGCTTCGTGATAGGGCGGGACCCCCCTGTCAGGTCCGTTCTGGGCATCCATGCGGCGACCTGAATAGACTATTGGTGCTAATGCTTAAGCTTGTTAAGGTTAACCATGTTTGAGCCCCATGCCACGCTCGCCCTCCTGGAATTAGCCAACGACGTGACGCCGGCCTGATGCAGAAAACGGTAGGTCGAGAGTGGCAGTCCAGGGGGGCATCATGCCGAATTTAGATGGCCCAAGCACACGGTTCCGAGAGGCGTGAGAACCGATTGGATCGCCTCGTATCGCCCTGGAGAAGCTTGTTGTTGTAAACGGCAGCTTCGGAGGTCCGTCTTCCATCCGTTAAGACTGTTGACTCCTTAATACAACGTCTGTGGTTGCAGAAGGTTGAGCTGTCCAGAGTTCCACCAGTGAGCTCGGTTCTCATGGCCGACCGCCTACTTTGGAGGATCCCTGAGCATCTTGCGAGGCTGATAAGCATGCATCTCGGGCAGACCGCTAGACACTTGAACTCTATTGAAGTGAAGGTTCACCGCGATGTGCCCGCTAAGAGATGATCAGGTGCACCGACTTCCGATGCTGCGACTACGGGTAATCCCTAGTGTTGATGTAAAGTTTAAGCTTGGTGATCTTTGTCAATAGAGGCAGATAGATAGAAAGCCACGTAAAAAAAAAATACATCTTCACACCGCAATGTTCGTCAAGTAAACACAGTGGACGGGAGTTGACAATCCCGTCTCCATGGTCGACCCATGAACACGGCACTTTGAGCTGATGGCCTCCGCCTGCGCCTTCGCCTGCATTGACAAGCCCGACCTCCGAGAAACAAATGTTACCCCTGAATGATTTCCCGCCTCACAATCATCCGGTCTTGACTGTCACATCTGTTTCCTGATTGGAGGAAGTAAGGTGCAGGCAGAGGTCCGTTTTTTGTCGGTGGTGGGGGTCAAGAAAACTCCGACCGACTCCATCTCGAAAGCGGTGGCTCCGAGCCCCGATGCCTACCCTAGACTTGAACATTTTACTATTATTTTGAGAGAAATAAGACAAAAAGAATATCAATATAAAGAGATATTATTCTTTTTATGGATAAGAAGAAAATTAGTTTGTAAACTTCAATAATAAGGAAGATTATTTGTTTGTTCTACCCGGTATGTGGTGACTTGTGGCACCGCAACGCTGTAATTCGAAAACAAATCACACCGATGTTCACCAACCACTCACTTCATCTTGAGATAAACGGAAGATCGACCATAATATTTCCGATTATATCCCGAGTATCCACCCACGGACATTTCTATTATCCACGCGAAGAAGGGCAGATGCAACACATGTGCTGTCAAAATAGGATTCTTCCTCACCGAGTATTTTACTCATATCAAATCTTCCGTCAATGGTAATACGCATAAAGAACAATGCAAAATAGGGTGGTTTTTATTGTTACTCTTCTATCACTCGGCAGGAATCTCCTTCACTGTTGCGGCTTAAGGATATGCTCCATGGCAAACCCCATGGCATAATCCTTCTTTCCCAATGGCACTCCCTCCTTTCTCAAGATGGCATAAGTCATGTTCAGGTGAAAGTAGATGTTGGGAATGGCCGCTCCCTTGGCAAATTGTCGCCCACTGATATCCATTGTCCCTGCAGAGGGTAAAGCCGTCGGCAAAACTTCTTCTCCATATCGGTTGACAGTATCCTTGTCCGCCTTCTCAAGGGCGGCTAGAACCTCGGCGATGCGAGCGTGCATGTCGGCGTATGAGACGAGGTTGTCCTCATACTGCACGGCTTCCCTCCCCGTGAGCCTAGCAAGGACGAGCTCTGTGAACCTTGTGGCTGCGTGGATCTGGAAAGTGAGGGGGTTCATGTCCTCGTGGAGCCGCGCTTTCAGGTAACTCTCCGCGTTGGGTTGTTCCTCTGCTTTCTTGAGGAGACCGTCCAGAATCTCAAGGATGGTCTTTGCATCCACAATAGTGGCATCATATAGTGTGAATGCCATGGTTGATGGTTCAATGTGTGGCCGTGATGTTGTGTAAAAGTAACGCGGGAGAAGGTGTAGGAGTCGATAATGAGGGGTTAAACTAGGCGGTATTGTGAGGATCGACAAGGACTCGCTTTAGGATTCTGGACAGCGGTAAAATATTCCGCCGAAGGAGCCAGAGCCACGATGGGTGCGTTGTGGGCCTGGGAGAGCCTATCAAGGTAATAAATACGAGGCTCCTTTCAACTTGTTGAGTTCAATCTGGTAGCTGTGGCATGTCAACCTATAGTTAATCTACGCAATGAATGAATGATACGGGCCTCGGCGTCTGAACCGCTCCAATCTAGTATTTGAGTGATGTTGTGCTCATGCTTCAACGCCATTGGATGGGGCGCCCAGAATGATGGTTGAGGAAAACACCACCTTTTTCTCAACGACAGACCGTGAACTTGCTCTCCATTGATCCTGTCTCCGAAAAAGAATAAAAAAGATATCGTTTTTAAGTCAAGTGAAAATGATAGAAATAGCACTGGACTGGTAAGAAGGGCCTGGGTCCTCGCCACGAAGGTCATGAAGATCGACCCCCCTTATCAACACCAACTTAGCCTCCTCCTAGCACATACGACCATACCCACCGGAGAACTCGGGATCCCGTCCGCTCTCCCATAGATAAGCCGGTGAGGGGCGGATTAGTAGTTGGGTCGGTGACGACCAGCGAATCCCCGCTGTTGTATGTTTTTGCCTTTTTGATCTTCGGTTGGGTGTCTCTTTTTGTGGATAGCCTCACCTTATGATCTCTCTCGCAGTGCCTAAATGTGCTTCACGGCGTGAACGATATTGATCAACTGGCTAGGTTTATGTACAACAGCGCTATTCTCGCTTGGAGCCCACTGTTGGTCTCCACAGCGCAAAGGACGGCTAGCTCTCTTGCTCCTTCACGCCTCTGTTGGCTTCGACACAGTGAAAGACATTGAGTACCTACAAGAGGGAATTCTCTTCTCCAGATAGACTATCCAGGAGCCTCCTCCATAATGCATTGGCTCCAAGATGAGACATTGCTACCATGAGATCTCGTCACCTCTGTACCCGCCCCGGTCTAGCAAGTTCTCCGGCCCCTGGCGTATTACTGATTAATCGTGCCGTTACAAATCCTCGTCTGAAGATCCAGCTTCAAGCCCTGGAAGGTCTTCGTAAAGATCCCCGTGATAAGCTTCAAGTGCAATCCGGGGAGACTCGGGGGGGAGAGGATCTCTGGAATAGCTCCAGTTTCGTGTGGGAAACTCTTGATACTTGAAGTAAACCCCCACCCGGCAAAAGACATGTCTGACCCTTCCATCCTCACAGACTTGTTTCGAGTCGCATCTCAACCGTTTGAGGTTCGGAAACAGTTCATCATCATCTCTCTTGGCCTTAGCTAGGCCAAGAAAGCCCTGACGAAGGCGTTCGGGTGGAGGAGGGAATTCATGGTCAACAAATGTGACAGATTCGATGCTTTGGGGGAGAAGATGCACAAGAGATTCCTCGTCGGATACTTTCGAGCTTGACCCATTGTACACCGAATTGGTGGTGAGAAAGAGCTCCTCCAACGCGATAAATCGTTTCAAGCTCGGCATTGGCTCAAGTTGCGAATCTCTGTCAAAAGCAACCCTGAAACGCATGTCAAGATGCAGGGATCGTAGGGTTGAGCAGACCTTGGTCAGAAGCTTCACTGCTCTTCGCGGATGCAACATCCTGTCCAAGCTCTGGTCGAGAGATGACCAGATAAAACATGTTTCATATGAAAAGGTAGAAAGGGAGCGAGAGCATGAAGAAAGGACTTTCTTGACATGGAAATTGTCATCACTTCCATAGCCTCGGTAGTATACCCCTTTGACACTTGGCATTTTGGGGTAAGAATCTCGAGGGCATAGATGAACCGTTTCGAGATCTGGTGCAATAGCCAGTATTGAGGGAGGCATCATCATTGCGTCAAGTGTCCGGAGCGGGATTCTAGTTAGGCCAAGTGCGCTGGCGGCTCCAGGGAAGACTTGTTGAGGGAAAAGATGGTCGCGAAGAATGAGATGGTGCAGATTCGGAAGCAAGGCGACTAGAAGGACGAGAATCTCAGCCATGACAAGCCGTTTCACGTATTCACTGTACAAATCTCGGCGCTGAAGTTGTCCAAGGATGAACCTCTTCGAGATCTCCCAGGATGAGACGACGTGGGGCTCCCGGTCTTGGCAATGCTTTCTTGGTTCCCAGAAATGAGAAATGTCGGTGCCCAAAGCGTGCAAGGCCTCTTCAAACACCTCTCGAGCATACTTGACGTCTAAGCGCAACGAGAGGTATTCATCCAAGGCAACGGTACGCACCATTCGGGCGAGATCTGGCCGTGATGCGACAGTCCGAAGAAAGGGCTCTACGCGTTGACGCAGCGTTGGGGGATCGACATCGATCGGGATGATAAACTCGTGAAAGAGGATACCCTGGGCGATATCGCGGAAGCGTCTTGAGACGAGGCAAAGGTTACGTAGAGCACGCCGACACTGCCAGTACGTCAAAAAGTCTGATGATGTCGTTGCTTCCAAGTTGGTGGGCATAACAAGGCTCCAAAATGGCAGACCAGGTCGACCATGGCAGTGGAGACAGAAGCACTCAAAGATGCGGTGCAGCAGTTCTGGTGCCAGGTTTCCAAGCCCAGTAGAGAGGGACTGCCTTTGATGGTGAGTTGGATCCATTTCTCTTGGCTTTGTTTGATATGATGGTATGGTGAAGCTGATAAGCGATGGAAACGATATCCACACACACAAGCGGGGATAGAGATGGAGATGGGGATGGGGATGGGGATGGTGGGTGGAAATTACGGAGGAGGAGCTCGATCTCGTTCGTGTTCGGGGCAAATTTCGCTTCCTCGTTTCGTGTGCGTGCTCTGACTAAGCGCGTAATGTGAAACATTGATATCAGCCCTGGTCATCCTCACTGTGGTTCTGGGCAGCCTCCTCCGTACAATACCGGAGGTTGCCAGCACGTGTCACATGCTTACGACTTGTCACAGACGCTCACTGATGTGTTGCCGGTATGAGGGAAGCTTGAGAGGGGAAAAAAGGCCTAAAAGAAATTGGTTCATAGGCGGAAACATGATAATGTTCCCTGCTAGCACCTACGGCCTCTATCTTGGCGGTCGGCGTCATCGTAACTGGGCTCACAGCCCCGAAGCCAGCTAGCACACAGAAATCTTTTGTGGGTAGGTACATGCGGCCGCGCCCTAAGAGCGGTTTTCACCCAATACCTACAAGTCTTTTATCGACATCTTTTACTCGCAAGTATAGCCAGATATTGAGATTCCAAGCTTTAATCGCAAAGTCTCAGACCAAATAACAAGATAGCGGACACCATCATGAGCTCTTGCTGAGCCATCCACAAGCAAATCACCCGGATTGGTGACACTTAACTCAGCGACCGATCGATTCGCCAAGCCTGGGCCTGAACAACCAAGGCACCGATCCGACAACCAAGCAGAGTGTACCAGTTGGAGATAATTGGCTTATCAATCTGCATGGTTCCGTCATTTGATCCATCTTGTACAGGTATGGCTTTTCATCCGTCAACGTGTAGGCATCAACTGTCCGCAATGACCTGAGTATCAGAGCCGTGCCATGTTCATCGCCTTGGTGATCGGCTTTTCAATGAAGTCGATGTAAAGCTTGAAGTATCCCGAGATGGGTGCTCCTCCGGCATGCTTGAGTTCATCCACGTTTCAACAGCCGTTTAATCATGAAGTCCCGAAGCATCCTCTTTTGTCACCCTCTCTAACCTTGGCTTCCACCTTGGCTCTTCCAAAGATGATAGAGGCTCAAAGGTGCCTAGCCTATGGAATAAATCGGCCATTTATTAAGAGCATGTCTCCTTTCTGAGAACGGCTTTTATTGCCATGTTCTCTGATCGCGTTGGGCTCATCCTACTGGATGGTGCTATGCGTGCTAATGACTATTTCACCAGCACCTGGATCAACAGCACCCGAGGCGGCGAAAAAGTGCTTCAGAATCTATTCGATTAGTCTGTTGAAGCAGGATCGAAGCTATGCTCCCTGGCAAAACATGATAGTGGCTTAATGAGAGCTGTCGTCAGCAGGACGATTGGCAGGCATCTCCTCGATTATGGCAGTGTATCGGGTCATTCTGTTATCTTGAATTAAGCAGGGCCTTCTTAAGAAGTTTTACTTTCCCCAGAGGTTTCCTACCGCTATCAAGATAGTATCAAGATAGCCGAGGCATCCCCAAAAGGTGACTGGGCAACAATCCTGGTGTCCTCCAACAGCTCAACCACTAGCCTGGCCGCCTAGCCGCGATGGAAGTTTTCTACTATAGAGCAGTTTGACACGACTAAGTTCAGCAACATTAGTATTGGATCACAGTCCTTCTAGCAGATGTAATCTACAAGCCCGTCACGCCCTTGACCTGCGATTGGGGAGTCTCAACCCAACTGAGGGGAAATCATGTCCCCATCCATGAGGGAGTTGGGGCAAGTGTTTCTCTAACTACATGTCTCTAGATGAGGGCTTTAGATACCATATTAACATGGAGCGAAGGTTCATCCATCTAAGTGTACGGACCAGAGGGTGGGAAAGTGTTCTACTGACGCAGAAATGCCCATTGTTGGCAAGACTGGCAGGGCCAAACAGGTGTACTTTCGAGTATGGATCATTTCTAAAAAAGAAAGACTTTAAATATCAGCTATAGAGAACTGCGGAAATTCATGTTTTAATACTTGCCTTCAGGCATAGATTAGAATGATTTGGGTGAATGGCTTCTTGTCAGTAAATATAAGTGTCAGGTCTCAGTAGGATACCTATGATGAGATATCATGGCCAAATAACTATTCACGTAAGCAAAACATACTCTATCATCTCACCCCCCTGTAATAACAAGAATTCACATAAATTTATTTAACAGAAAGCCGGAGAGAGACGGGATGTGGAAGAAAGTCCTCCCCTCTCTGAATTCAGGTCTTGCGGCTGGAGCCTGGAGGGGACAGATTCATCGAGCTGAATGTTGTGCCAAGGAGTCATCGACCTAAGCACCAGAATGCTAAATATTCTTTACCTCTAGGCAAGAAAAATTAATTCACTCAACGAGGGCCGTGAAAACACAGATATGGCACGTGGACACTGGCAAGTGACTGGTACTCGTTGTTGGGTCAGGCAGCCCAGTTGGCCACCGGTCAGTGACCCAGGGGGATTATAAACTATACTGGAAGATGATTAATCGAAAAATCATTTCAGCCATCCCCTCAGGAATGACGGCATGAAGGAGGACGCCGAAGGTTTGATGAGGCGCCTTTGGAGAGGGGAGCGTTTAACGTACGTACTGGCCAGGGTGCATGCCTGTAGAAACACCCGTTCCGGAAACGAGGTGCCTCTTTGAGTATTGCATAGAATCCATCTGATTAATGAGGGTTTCTCCTCTTTGGTGTTTCCTTCTGCTTGTCCAGAATGCGCGGGATATTGTAGAGGGCTTCGGGGTGTTCTGGTCTAATAAAGAGGTCGATGATGTACTGGTCATGATTTGCTCAACAACAATGAGTTTGCCCGAAAGGAAATTTAGGCACATGTCTCACAGCCTGATTCTTCTTGCTCATAACATTTGCCGTGCCAAGGCATCGATCGGGTGGTGCGAGATGATCACACTGGTTCTACCAATCGAAACTTGCAGTATCAGCAGAGATGGCGGTTCCAGGTCAATAAAAGGACGAAATAGTGGTCACCTGAAAATAGAGCCACACAGTTGAGCCCCAGAGCGCCTAACGAAACGGGTGCCTCAGCTGGGCGAACCACGTCCAGGAGGCAGCCCAACTGGGCTCCCGCCTCACGGTTGCACAACGGCAGCCTGATGCACAGTATTTGCCTATAGCAAGTCACCACAGAGTCAACAGCAAGGGTCCAAAGAGGGGCACACATCGATGGCTGAAAAGAAGATTGCAGACTGGATACTTTCTTCCCCTTTGACCCACCTCTCCGAGGCGTACTACCATCCACGGCCATTTATCGAGACCAGTTGCAAGCCTTGCTCATAGGCAAACACCGGCTTGGCAGTTTCGCCGAGGCAAACATTTGCATTTGGGCTTCGTGGCAGAAGCTTCTGGACTCTCTGCCCAACAGTGTTGGGAGGCGGTGCACATGTAAGGCAGACAGGCATCTTCCACAGATGTGTTGGCATTGTTTGATTTATTAAATAACAGGCCACAGCCTTCCAGTAACTTGCCTGCTTTTCCTCTCGTCAGCTTACTTCACAGAAAGGACCAGAGTACCCAAGGGCCAGTACACAGGCTTACTACAAAGACTTGTTTTAACTTTACTGCAGATTGCACATCATTCTTGTCAGTGTTAGACTGCGTATTTGCTGTATCCGTGGCCTTTTATTGTATCGCTACGCCCTCTAATCTGCGCCACATTGCTGCCTGCTTCTCGCACACACGAACAAGATGTCGAGCGCTAAAGACAGTTCCTTCTCTATTGAAGATCTGGCTGTTCAGGTCCAGAAATGGAATGAGCACGATAATGAGAGACATTCATGGCTGCGCGTATGTAATTTTTATCTCCTGATTTATACCAATAGACGTTGTTAACCGTAATGTCGTTCACAGACACGACAACAGAAGCTGCAACAGATTGCAGAGGCCTTTGAGGAGGAGAAACGTCGTCTGAAGATGGAGAATGACGATCTCACGGCTGAGAACAAGGAATTGAAGAATCAGGTGGTTCGTACAACTACCATCACGGCCGAGACAGGCACTATACTAACAACAACGTCCCACAGAAGGTCCAACAAAAAGAAAAAGAGCCCTACGTCGCCGTCCTCGTCGATGGAGACGGTGCCAAGTTCCAGGACGGTTTCCTGCAAGACCCCGAAGACGGTGCCATGAATGCCGCTCTCGCGATCAAACAACACGTTGCCGAATACGTCACGGACACAGATCTGAGCAGTGATATAACCATCTTTGCTCGTGTCTATGCCAATGTCAAGGACCTCGCCCATTCTCTCCGCCTCTCTGGAATTGTCAGCTACGAAGATAAATTTTACAAATTTGTTACCAACTTCACCAATGCTCGTGCCGAGTTTGACTTCGTCGATGTCGGATCTGGAAAGGAGAATGCCGACTCCAAGATACGCCGTGAGATTCTGTCTCTATTACTTGTCGTATGCTGTAACTTCACATCTGTACTAACCTGGATCACAGGAATGCTGAAATACTATCATGACGATGTTCGTTGCAAAAAGATATTCTTTGTTGGCTGCCATGACGCCGGGTATGCACATGATCTACGCCCGTATATCGACGACCAGGGGAGCCGTCTCGTACTGGTCGAGACCACCCCTGCAGCACCGGGAATCAAGAAGCTCGGTCTTCCCATTATCAGTTTTGACAATGCATTCCGCAACGGTCTCCTCCAGAATGAGACCAGGTTTACTCCCCAATCTCCACCCAAACAGACTTCTTCTCCGCCACCTGCGCCTCCTCGTCCTCAGCCGCCGGTTGCAACCACTACAACAACGGCGACCACGACGACAATCAGATCTGGTAATGGTGGTATATCCACCAAGTATAAGGGGAGCTATGCCGCTGCTGGTGGTACCGGCAATCACCAGAATATTGATGTCGGTAAGACCAAGGCGAAAGCGCCGAGGGTGATGGAGTTCAATGAAGACAATGTGCGCCTTGACCCGCCTGCCAAGATTCCTGGTAATGGTCCAGCTCAGGATAGCTACAAACGAAAACTCGCCGAGGCAAGAGGTCAAGCGTTTTGCAATAATCACTACATCATCGGCAACTGCTCGTGGGGGGACCAATGCAGCAGGGAGCACGACAAAAAGCTCACCGCAGACGAGATGGTCATCCACCGCTACAAGGCACGGAGTTGTCCGTGCTTCCTCGGGCCTGGGTGTAACGAATTTGCCTGTTTCATGAGCCACCACTGTCCGCTGGACCCGTTCTGCACACGGGGCAACGACTGCAAGTTCAAGAATACCAGCAAGTATGGTGATATGCACTTGACCAGGGAGGGGTTGAAACCGGTGTAAGTGAGTCTGGAACGTTCTGAGGACTTGACTGACATGCATTAAGGAAACGCTGGACTGAGGGTTCCGAGTTCCCAGAGTCGATAGTGACCTAGTCGCAGTTGCGGGCGCACTTCAACCTCCTGGCACCATGTTCAAAGATTGATACTCGGGTTCGGATTGGCATGTTGGATGCATGGTCGCAATGAATATTAGTCATTAGATACTCTTCAAGTAAATTGCTACTCACTGTTGGTTCTACCCAGGTCATGAATCTTTGAAGTGAAGGCCAGGGTACTACGGTAGGCACACAGGCGCACACAGAGGCACAGGCACAGGCACAGGCACAGGCACAGGCACAGGCACAGGCACAGGCACAGGCACAGGCACAGGAACACACAGACACAGACACACACTCACTCACTCACACACACCAACCAACTCAGCCAATACCAGAGCTGGTAACTCGCATTCCATTCAAGCGCCCTAACCGGAGCAAATTCCGCTTACTGCAAACGGCCAAATGACGAAATGGATCCCTTGAATGGAAAGGCCCCGCAGTGGAGGGAACAACACGTGTCGACTATCGGCCAATAGCTTCGGGTCGCCGAACTGGGTTTCTCCACGGAACATGGTACAATACTCCGCTGAGGAGACGTAATTTCCCATCCTGGGGCTAGAAAAGATTATCTACGTCGTATGACATTGGAGATATAGTTCCGGGCACACCTGGTTGCATGGCACCACGCTGACTAGTAGTAGTCTGATGGTCCGCGGGACAGAGATAGCACTAGTATATAAAACGCCCGCTCGCTGATGTCTGCGGAGCCGCAACCGGTGCGGAAAGACAAGAAGAATTCACATCCGTCTGATAATTATATTACAATAACAGGGAAACATGATGAGACCAACGAGCAGCTTGATGAGGAGTGCGGTTCTCCGAGCCTCTGTGAGACCTGCTGTGCGCAGCTCTGCTATCGTGACACTATCAGCAGCACCGCGGGTCAACGTCCGGAACTTCAGCTCTACCCGGAAATGTCTTTGCGGAAGCTGTGCCAGCTCCAGCGGACAGGCCTGTGCCCGCCACAGCCGTGTTGTCCCGACCACCAACAACTTCAACGCGAGCAAGACGGCGGCATACGCGACAACAGCAGGACCCGAGATTCCCAAGGAGCAATGGGCACAGGTTCTTGAACAGGTGGGCGGTCGTATGTTCTATACCCGATGCATCGCTTAATGTGATGAACGAACCAAAAAGGCTGACAATCTACCCAATAGGTGTCCAGTACAAGCAGATTCCCGTCCCAAAGCCTGCTTCAGATGAAGTCCTCATCAACATCAAGTACAGTGGTGTCTGTCATACTGACCTACACGCCGTCAATGGCGACTGGCCTCTCCAGTCCAAGATGCCCCTCGTCGGCGGACACGAAGGTGCGGGCGTCGTGGTTGCGCGGGGTGAGCTCGTCAATGACATCGAGATTGGCGACCACGTCGGTATCAAGTGGCTTCATGGTTCATGTATGAGCTGCGAGCAGTGCCGACAGTCCAACGAGTCGCTTTGCTCGACAGCTTCCCTGTCTGGCTACACTGTTGACGGCTCATTCCAGCAATACGCCGTCGGCAAGGCGGCCCATGTCGCCCGCATCCCCAAGGATTGTGACCTCGCCGCAGTCGCGCCTATCCTGTGTGCCGGTCTGACCGTGTACAAGGCCCTCAAGTCTTCTGGTGCCCGGCCCGGTCAGCATGTTGCCATTGCCGGTGCTGGTGGTGGTCTTGGTGTCTTTGCCATTCAATATGCCAAGGCGATGGGTCTGCATGTCACGGCCCTTGATGGTGGTGACGAGAAGCGCAAGGTCTGCCTTGAGCTCGGTGCCGACACTTTTGTTGACTTCAAGACGTCCAAGGACACTGTCGCTGACATTCGTGCCGCTTCTGGTGGCTCTGGCCCTGATGCCGTGCTGCTTCTGGCCGCCAGTGAGAAGCCGTTCCAAGAGGCGAGCCAGTATGTCAAGAGCAAGGGCACCATTGTTTGCGTCGGTCTACCTGCCAATGCCTTTGTCAAGGCTCCCGTTTTTGATACCGTCGTTCGGTAAGAAACACTATCGTTAGACTATTAGAGGTCTGCTAACTAGTTATATAGTGAGATCAACATCAAGGGAAGCTATGTTGGTAACCGACAGGATACCGTCGAGGCCATCGAGTTCTTCCGACAGGGCTTTATCAAGGCACCATTCAAGTAAGTCTATGTAATGTGAGACATCGATTATCTGCTAATTATTATACTCTAGGATTGTCGGCTTGTCGAGCTCCAGGATGTGTATGACTTGATGCAGAAGGGCGCCATTGCTGGCCGCTATGTGGTGGATACTAGTAGGTAGGCGTACCGTCTTTAGCTAGGTAGATAAAGACCCCAAGGTCGGCTTCTCGAGGGAGGCATATTGATGAATGAAAAAGTTGAACCTGAAGTGCGGGCTTCTCAAGTAGATGAATGACGATAGAACGTAAGCCTAGTTCCCATGGGATGAGTTGCGGATGAACGCCTTGACTCACAGCGTGGCCTCTCAGCGAAGAGATGGAAACCCTTAAAGCATAAAAGTCTACCAGAAGAAGAAGAAGAAACTACCGTTAGTCAATGCAAGGATGTGTTCGGTGTTGACGCTAAAGTAGTTGAGGCTCTTTGGTGCGTGCAGGCGCTACGACATACCGGTACGCCCAAGCTTCTTGGCGCGAAAGATGCCACTGTCAGCCAATGATTAGTATAAACTGGGGCGGGGAGAATCATTCATTTGAGTGGCTAGTTAGCTAGTTCCCGATAGCTAGCTTATGTAGTACTCTGGTCGCCTTTCTCTATCTCCTCGAGCCCATGACAACTATTAGCTGACGATATTCCAAAGATTGGTGCGAACCAATGAACCTGAGAACAACTATGCTGGCTGGGTATCATTGATGTAATGATGCCCTCTTGATTGACACAAGACGCGGTGGCCTATCAGAGCCGGCGGTGAGCAGTAGAATTTAGACATCAAGAGGCGATATCAAGAGAGCATTGTGCTTTCAACTTAGCTAAGAGAGGGTTATATACACTCATAGACAACGTTCACTCTTCAAGATCATGTTCAGTAATACCAGGAAGCGAATGATGTTACCGTAGAACATGTTGCTAACGTCTCAGGGAAGAGATATTCAAAAGAAAGGCAAGCTCGTCATCAGATACCCAAACCAGCACCTCCACTCTCAAACGATGCCAGCATCTTTCTCATGGCTGTTCCATCCGATCCACCGGGTGCGCTGCCATAGATGGATTCTCCAAGCATGCGCAACTGCATCGGGAATTGGGAATCTTCATAGTGTTCGATGATGTCCTTCTTTTCAACCGCACAACGCAAGTTCTGCCACTGGTCCTCATCCATGCCAAAGGCCTCGCACTCTTTCTGTTTCTCGGGTGTCCACCAGGAAGGGAGTAGCTCCTTCTTGGACCTGGTTATCTTCCGCATGAATCGCCTGAAGCCCGGTAGACTATCTGGGTGGCCAGCGTAGATGTTGTCATCGTCGACCTCTCCCTCAAGCTTGTACATGTCATCGACACGAAGACGGTAGGCCTCGAGAAGCAGCCGATACACATCCTTCTCTGGACGGTTGTGGAGGTAGGTGCCGTTGTCCAGGCGAGTGAATGGGTTGGGGATGGGCTCGTCTAGTCCCTTGGGCGGAGACAGGCCCTCATTTCCAGAACCGGAAGCGGAAGCGGGAGCGGGAGCAGACCCAGCTTGCTTGCTGCAGACCTTCTTGTGTGCCTTCCAGTCGGCCTTCTGGCATTCTCGACTGCAGTAATGAGTCTGCCTGCACTTGGCACAGTGCTTCAGGGACACTTCTTCTCCACTCTTGTTGCACTTGTTGCAGGAAGCCATTGTGAGATATTAATAGCTATGCAGTGAGGACCTTGATAGAGAGACAAGAGGGCCCGGGACGTTGGTGGGAGGGGCTCGGTTAGACAGACGCGGATCCGCGGATGATGATGTTTTTGGTGGAACCTTAATGGGGATGAATGCCGAAGGTGGTGTGGATATGAACTGGCCATTTGTGGGCAAAAGCGAACCAATCGGACGATACTGCGGGGATTGTGAATTAGGTTTTACTCGTGGGGGTCACGTGGGACATCATGTGAAGTCCTTGCTCGTCACAGGGGCATACAGGTAGTCTACAAATCCCCTGATTCTCGGATCTACGTAGGGGACCTTGCTCTCGGTCACATCCCGTGATGGAACAATCTAAGTTACTCGTATTGTGGAGCGAGCCTACGCGAGCCCAGGAACAACGCGCATGATCACATTTCAACAAGAACAGCCCACGCCAGATGCTGCACCTCAGCGGGGTTGCTGGGGTTCCAATTCACGGTTGTTGACCGAGAGTTCAATATGATGACAATGCTAGATTGAATTAAGCATGATATATGAAGTGTCGACTCCACGATGCATTGTTTGAGAAAGATTGGAACTGATGAGTTGGAGTGCAGCAAGTGAACCAGGGTAGCCCTGAGCTTGGGGTCGTCATCGTCTATCTGAGGCGGCCAGCTCGCGAGATCTGCGGTGCATAACCTGGGTCACTATTTACCCTGGACATATGCCGCAGTGGATTCTGCTATTATTCCAGCGGTACTTTGGTGCATGTATCGTTGGTCATGCCTTGTTGTGGCACCGTACTTGATGTTGCATCACATCACACGTGGGTCATGGATGGGCAAGGCAATGAAATCGCCAACTTGAACTTCCCAACAGTCTAACAAACTGGTGAAGGAATATACTCGGATCTATTTTTCATCATAGGCCACATTTTTGCGTTGTTGAGGGGAAACCGGCCGCTATCGCGCCGAAACTGGTTGTGACTTGACCTGTTGATTGGCGTAAGACGACTCGTGACGAGACAAAGGAAAATTTCCCCCAGGTCACGTTGTACAGTTTTCCTGAGGGAGACTTGTAACAATAAACAGAATAGAGTCAATATTTGAAGAGACCGAGAGGTCTCCGGCATCAGGCTTCCCCTCCTGCCTCTGTGCTTTTCCATGTGTACTCAAGTGAGCCCTGCTCAAGAACAGAAGAGAAGTATTGCATCTTTAGTAAATTAAATGCCACGGCCTAATCTATAGTAGTAACGTTAGCTCAGATAGAAGCTCGCTGTTTGACAAATCCTGGCAAGATATCCTCGAGTGAGCGCTCTGTTGGCTAGCGTAGCTCTTGGGTCCAATGGCCATCATCATCAATTGATGATAGGTGATCCAGCAAAGATGTGACGAACTGAATTGATAGAGATTCTCTAGAGTTCTTTCATCTGCTAGAATGAGCTCAAAAGACACAAGACTGTGTCATACTGGAAACCCGATGCCTACACTTAATTTAAACTTTATGTATATGCCCCCTTCCGTGTGCAAGTTTCCTCCAGTGACCTCACGGTTCTACAACATGAACGAATGAATCTTAATATTAAGTGACTGCCTAGTTGCAATAAAACTTTTCAGGTCATGTTTTTGGTTCTCGTGACTGATGAGTTTTATCGGACCCGTGTTATAATGAATCATTAAGAAACGATGAACTTCTTAGATAGCAAGTAATGTCTGGTCGACGAAGCAGTTCAACCTGTAGGACTGTACCATTGTTTGCAAAGAACGATTTGGCCCTTGATTATCGTGGCCCTTTACAAACAACCCGGAAAGGTCCCAAGTCTCCTCTGTTGAAATTCGCCAGTTGGCACGATAGCTCCGTGTAAGGCAAGCTCTTCTACTTGGTCCCAGACACTGCCTAAAAAGAGTAGGGGTTTAAGACTAAGTTTTTAAGGGAAAAGTTATCAGGAGATATCCCAAATCCCCTCTACCGTGCTGAGTCGCTAACTGACTTTAGGCATTTATGATTGAAGCACAAACAATAAGATAGGTCGCTGCTCAACCTGTGATGCCTGCTGATTGTTGGCAAGATGTCAGAATCTTCTGGTTCATTGTCTCTCAATTTGTTGAAAAGTCTAAGTAGGACTTCGTCTACTTAAATCCCTTCCGTTCCCCTCAGAGGTCCGGTTTCCACTGTTTGCTCTTCTCTCTTTCATCATCAGTTCCGAGTCTTGGATCACGCTGTTTTCTCGCTTTACGCTGCTGTCTTCTTAGCATACGCAAGCTTCAGTCTACCGTCAAGCATTCTATTCACATTGACATTGTCATTGCATCTTCTTCACTTCCTTCATCTTCTTTCAGATCCTTTCTTCTGCGCTGCCTTCATTCAGTACTGTCATCCTGAAGAGTATACGCCAACAACTTCTCTTGAGCGGTCTGCAACCTATTTTGTCACACCGTCTCGCCTTTCATACAATACAAATCAATCACTACTCCTGAGCATTTCGCAGTCCAGTCTTCAAGACTGCCTCAATTCAGCATTCTCATCTTCTACAAATCACACTTCCGCAACCTCTTTTGAGCGCTTTACAGCCCACTGCTTCAGACTGTCTTGATTCAGTATCCCAGCCTTCTGCAGAGTACACATTTCTCTTCAGCACTTTACAGTCTTTTCTTCTACACTCTCTCAATTCAGTCTTCTCGCCTTCTAAAGAGCAAGCGTCAGCAACGTCTCTTTCACTTCTTACAACCTTTTTTTCTTCACCTTGAACAACACACACACAATCACACCACAATGTCTTCCTACGCTGAGCTCATGTCATACAAGTCAGTCGCTGTCGACGACATGGACGACTGTCGATCTGAATGTTCCTACTACTCACTCCCTGAACTCGACGAGACAGATCCTGTCCGTCGCATCCCTGCTTCAGTAGTTAAGCAACAAGCTGAGGCAGTTCCGGCCAGCGGTCAGATGACGACCAGCTATCCTCACGCCTACAATAACTCTGAACGACTTCCGCTACGCGTAGCTGGGCCATGGCTCGAACATCCTCTCATGAAGGATGGCCCATACAGCTCTGGATCACCCGGTCCTGCGAGGGTTGTTGTCAGTGCAATTGGCGGCAAAGGATACGATGTAATCTATCATCCGGAACGTCGAGTATACTGGGGTCATAAGAAGAGTACCTTTGCTCAAGCAAGGTACCACCCCAAAGGATCTCGCTGTAGAAATATGCCAGCGCAGAATCAATATGTCGGTCAGTCACCATGGGGTCTGGCCTCTCCCTCTACTCCTCAACCTCTTTCGCACACAGGATTGTTTCAAACACCTGTTACTCCACAGTCATTCGCTCTCCCTGAACAGTCTCTTGCTATGCAACAGCAGCTCATTACTGCCCAACAACTCATTACTGCTCAACAAATCATTATTGCAGAACAACTGATTGTTGCGCAACAAATCAATGCTACGCAACAGTACCTTGACAGCTTGCAGCATCTTTCTCAACCATTTCCACATTACCGGAATGGTTCCTCAAACCAGACGATGGCCTCAGAAGCTTAGATTCAAGTGGCAGGTCCAATGAATTATGCTTAATGTTCTTGCTATACACGGGATAGACCGCTGGAAGGTAGTTAATTCAGCGAGACTGCTTCTCCTTTCTCCCTTTTTTTTCTTTTTTTTTTTTGTTTTTTTTTTTTGTTTTGTTTTTGAAGATTATAGATTCATGCGAATGTTGAAACTGCAAGGGGGACGATTGTATAGATAGAAATGAGCTGTGAAGAGAATTGAACTGAATATTCATCCAAGAATCAATGATAGCTTCTCCCGTGCCAATATGTCCCATTCTTCTGCACCCACCTGACCAGTCGCCAGACGGTACGCAACACACTCTTTTTACTCAACCCATAGAACAAAGTATGTATCCTTCTTTGTGACTGGGTGACCATACTTTGTATCATTCTTGTTCCACGTCTTGGCATACGTCCTTGACTACCAGATTACCACTAATTCAACTAATAATTCAGTCTCGCCAGGTTTGGGGAAGAAAGTCGACGATTTCTGGTTATGGAGGTACAACTTTCCTACACATGGGAGAGCAGGGCATAGTTCAAAACTAACGTAGTGCACAAACAATACTACCGCTATGGGTTTCTGGTTTTTAATACCGTCATGTATTGACAGCTGTGTTTTTTTGTTGTGGTGGCTGATGGCTTTTGACTCATTGCAGCCTATAATAATGGATTTCTAGTTCCCAACGAAAGGGCCACTTAGGATCCGAGGCCCTGGGAAGCCGAATGAGACGAGATCCATCTGGAAGTAGACTTCTCTTATGCCATCAAATGTTAGAAATTACTGTCTGGGCTCTCGTTCCGGATGAAGAGTAGGTCATGCTCTGAGAGGTGAATAAGGCTTTCCAGATCCGGCTCTGCACCAAATCCATCATAGTGAGGAAGATAGACGTTGATGCTCGCCAGCTTTCAGGGACAAAGTGGCAAATGCCAGTAACTCGGTCTGAAAATGTCTACTGACGGTACAATTGGGATTCAAGAAAGCTACCTTGGGCGATGAAAATCATGGTCGAAAGTTGCCCGCACAGTTCGCCCCTCAAATGTAAGATTGATCCCTGCCTCAGCGCTTGCACTGGCAGTTGATTGGTTCTCACCACAGCCTGATGTTGAAAGGTCACTTAGAATGAACATTGAGAATGTTGGGGTGAGAAGGCTTAAACAGAGCTCTGTGGTTGAATGGTTTATTATTTTCCTAGCTATCTCACTATTGAGCGTCATAAATCCCTCCATGGTTGCTCAGCCATATCTTCCAGCTCATCACTATCGTCTCAGGGCGCTGAAGCACGGCGCTATTTCTTATTGGTACCCACTAAATTTAGCGAGGCTAATTTAGCCAGCGCCACAGCCGGGCTTGGATCAGGTCACACTCAGGCAGCAAAGTCAACTCTCACACTTGTGTTGAGCTGATAACCAACCGCGCTTGTAGCGCTCTGGCCTCTAATTACCACGTGCAGAGCTCAATTACTCCCATCAACATGGCCGAGGCATTCGAGATCATTGGTCTTGCCTCAAGCATCGTGGCATTCGTCGATTTCAGCATCAAGCTTGTCTCGGCGGTCAAGTCGGCGCGAGACTCGGTTCACGACACACTCCCCGAGGTCCATGAGATCGAGCTGTGCTTGGAAGATGTCCGACATTCCAATCTTAGGGCCATCCAGGGGTCACCTGGACGGCAGTTATCCCAGGGAGAGCGACACATCATGGCTATGACGACCGAGTGCGAGAGGTTGGCGGCTGAGCTTGGCGAGATTGTCCAGAAACTCAAGATAAGAGACGGCGCCAGATTTAGGACCATAGAAAGCAGCCGTATCGCATTACGTGTGCTGAGGAAAGGAAAGGACATCGAGGATCTGCGTCGTCGCATCGATAACTTGGACGTTAGGATAAGGGCCAACGTGCAGATGATTCTGGACAGGTTTGTTACCGAAGACAGCAGAGATACCCCATCATTGACTGACTTGTGGTAGGGAGCGGGGTTCTGAGATTCTATCTGATCTCGATGCTCTTCGAGAGTCTCAAAAACAGCTCGGTATCAGCTATGACTCCAAGTTGGATGGCATTCAGAAGGATATTCTTCGCCTAGCTGCCGATAATCGGAGAGCGCAGGGCGAACAACTGGCCGCCTTGAAGAAACACCTTGACCTGTTGGAACAAGAACGCATCACTTGTCAAAGGCAGTCTAGGGTCATCCGAAGCCTATACTTTCCAGAGCTACGACGCCGATGGTCGCAGATAACTGATGCAGATCACTCCACAAACGACTGGCTGTTCGATCAAACCAGGACAAACTTTGTAGAATGGCTCAAGGGTGGAGATGGAATGTACTGGATCAGCGGTAAAGTACGTGATACCGCTTATCACTGCATCAAGAAAAGTGCTAACCTTATGTATCAGGCGGGCAGTGGAAAGTCGACACTGATGAAGTTCGCGGCTGAACACGGAAACACGACAGAGGCCTTGGAGGAGTGGGCAGACACTTGTCAGCTCTTCACTGCGAGCTACTACTTCTGGAACCAAGGTTTCGAGATGCAAAAGTCACAGGTCGGACTTCTCCAGTCCCTGCTTTACCAGATCCTGAGGCGGGCCCCCACCTTAATTCCACACATCTGCTCAGATGACCGTCTGGATCACGAAAGATGGGAGATCCACGAGCTAAAGACGGCCTTTGAAACACTCGCGGAACACAGCGGTCTGTCTACCAAATTCTGCTTCTTCATTGACGGTCTAGATGAGTACGACGGCGAGGAAGAAGACGTTGTCAACTTCCTGACCTTCTTCTCCGAGTCCAAGCTGGCCGACATCAAGATATGTGCATCGAGCCGGCCCAGGCAGGTCTTCAAGCCCTTCCAGGAGAGCGTCTATTCCCTGGCCGTCCAGGACTTTACAAGTGAGGATATGAAAACACATGTCCGTCAGAGGTTGCAAATGAACGAAAAGTTCAAGGCCCTGGGTGCCTCACAGCCTGGATGTGAGGAGCTCATGGCACAGATTGCCCAGCAGTCACAAGGAGTTTGGTTGTGGGTTTTCCTTGTCACCCGTGACTTGGTCCACGCCGTGAATAGGAACGAGGGTTTTTCTACTCTACAGAGAATTCTCCGCCTGTTTCCGCCTGACTTGGAGGCGTACTTTGAACACATCATCGAGGGTATCAAGCCTGTATTTCGAGTAGAGATGGCGCAGATCTTCTTGATCACGACCGAGGAAGTTCAGCCTCTTCCGTTGTTCGCCTTTTCGCTGCTTGAGCGAGAGAGCCGCGACTCTGACTACGCCGTGAAAGCTCCAATCTCACCGTCTACTGAGCAGGAGGTATCTGAGGCCGAGGATCAGTGGAAGAGTCGAATCCAAAATCGATGCGGTGACCTTCTCATTGTCAACAACATGCCTCACCCCATCTTCCTTGGAAGCCCTGTCGACTTCCTACATCGTACTGTCCGAGATTTCTTGCAGGATTGCTACCATCAACGGCTGGTGGAAATAGTAACCCCCCAATCGAGCTTCGATCCCCTCGTATCGCTCTGCAGAATGACCTTATTCTTGCTTAAGAGCGTGCCAAACGAGGATTTCCGTCGCAAGTCATCCATCAACAGGATTATCGGGCTCACAGACGAACTTTTATACTACGCTCACGAGGTTGAGAAGCGAAGCCAGGCTCCAGATATGGCTGATTCCCCTGTGACTGACGTGCTGGACGAACTGGACCGAGTCAACTGCGAGCACGCACGCTCTCTGCGAAACAGACATTGGACTCATGCGAGAGATCTGCCGAGATCTCGAGGGTATGAGGAGTACCGTGAAGGTGGAAATTGCAACTTCTTGGCACTAACAGTACAGGCCCGCCTGGTCAAGTATGTGCAGGGGAAGCTCGCAGCCGACCCAAAGCGACTGCAAAAGGCTGGACGGCCCTTACTTGACTACGCGCTACGTCCAAGGCGAGTGACGGCCATCAGCATGCCGTATCACTCCCAGAGGGATGATCCTAGTATCGACGTCAACATGGTCCGCTTGCTGCTAAATAATGGTGCGAGTGTGAACCAAAAAGTACATCTTAACGATGGCCGGACGGTCTGGGCGCTATTCCTGCTTTCATGTTATGAGAGCACTACGAGAGGCGAGGCCACTCCCCCAATGAAGGAGGCCTGGTACCAAGCATCCGAGTTGCTTTGTCAACACGGCGCAGATCCTCAGTGTTGCCTCGACGACAATGATACATCAATGAACGTAGCTGGGGTCATGGACAAGCTGTTTGGGAGGGACAGGGCTCTGCATCTGCAAAGCTTGATGACCGAGGCCCAGACACGGAAGCAACCAAACAGGAGCTCTTGGCTTTCTGCCCCGGGACGTTTCTGGAGGATGGTTTCTAACTAGGTAGTTGAGAACTGGGTCTGAGGTGGATTCTGGGAGCGAGAGACAGATACAGGCAGCATCCTTGCTCATGTATATGATTGAAGATTATTCTAGAAAATGCAACCTGTAGGTCACACACTTCCTCTAGGACCCGGGTGTAAAAACCTAGTAACGGACAAATTTCTGGGTTGTGCTTCCTCAGGCACTGCCTCGAAAATGCCACCCTCCCTATCTGCGCCACGACGTCTATGAGGTGCATCTTCAACTTCCTCTTCCTCCCGGAACCGTGATTCACTTGGTAGCAAAACAACTGGGTCAATTTTCATGGGAAGACCCCGATGTCTACCTCGTAGCATGACAACACAGAGAATTACCTTGCTCGCAGCATGCCAGCCACCACTGAACGAATAATCCTCGTCCGGCAGCCCTATGCTGACACCAACACAGCCATATGCCGACACGACCTCAAACACGACGTTAAAAATGGAGTAGTGGACTGGATCTCGACGGAATTGACCCGACTCAATGGTTGTGATGACAAGGACAGCGAGCATCAAAGCCCAAGCGTCGTGCCGCGTAAATCCTCGGCTAATCTGTCGTCCGAGGCGTCCGAGCTCGTGCATGAGGGCGTTTTCACGTCCAGTCCATGTGGAATCGGAATCTTGATCGTCTGGGGGAATGAACATGCCGAGTGACCGTTCCTCGTAGACATTTGTGCGCCTGATGCTATTTCTGATCGGATAGGCAAGGATGAGCATTGTGATTGCATACAAGATTTGCAAGCCGATGTGAAGGTTGGAGATGTCGGTGATGTGGAAGCCCCCAAAGCGAACGCCTATCATCAAGGAGACGGTGGTTAGTACGCGAGTATTAGAGGCGTCTAGGTTTCGCAGACTTACAAAGGGCTTGGAACAGACCAGTGAGGACACGTGGCCCCGTCGGGATGCCTTTTATTTCGGGGTTGTTGAGGTTGAATAGTAGGAAGCTGACCCAGTTGACTGAGGTAAGGAAGATGAGTATGAACAGGAGCCACCAAATTGTACCTCTCGGCCAGAGATAAACGTAGACACGTCGGGGATGGTCCAAGATAAATTGTAAGCATTCCCCTGAGCCAGTCCACCCTCTTCCCATCAGGCGCATGATTTTGAGGATGGACCAGAGCGTAAATCTCAAGAAGAGGGGGAATGCCGTGCGTCCGGCAAGAATCATCAGGCCCATAGTGACTAGGACAAAGTATGAACGCTGGAAGGGAACCATGCTGGCGTCTAGTAGAGACATGCCCGAGTTGTTGAAGGCTGATACGCCATTGAAGATGCCCAGCCACCAGAGCTTGGGGTTATTATTCAAGGCCGGTTTGTTGATATTAATCCATGCGCCGAGGGCGATGCAACCTAGAAATTGCCAGAGAAAGAAGTATAGGAGGAGAATCTGGAGAAGCAACTTCAGGGAGCGAAACTCGATTCCGCCTAGCACGTCGCGTTCCTCGCTGCTGAGGTCCATGGCACGGCGATTTCGACCAATAGTGACGGTCCGGGAGAGATGGCGGGTCCAAGAAAGATAGAAATCCTCCTCGTCGTCTTTTTCCTGAACCCAAGCTCTCCCTGTAGCCTCTACTTCGAGAGGGGGATGTGGAGAAGTCGCAAGACGGCGTGACGCGCGAGCCATTCTCCTTCTGCGCTCCTCGCGGACTATGTCATCGAAGCGCTTGTGAAATCTCCGCCTACGAGAGTAGACGATGCAGATCGAGACCCATATCCGGCTGCCAAAGATGATCAGCAAGAAGAGGAGAACTTGCTGCCATGTTGTCGCCTGACTCAAGTTGATTGTCGTAAGACCAGTAGCTGTCATGGCAGAGACAACCAAGAACAGGCTGTCGGCGTAGCTGATGGAGCGTGACGAGCCCCAGAATATGAGTGATGCTATCAAGGAGACGATAATGAAGTAGAGGTAGTGGCTCGGGAGGAAGCTGAGCCTCGACAGAAACTGCGACTGCCATGCTGCGCGTACGAGCTGGGCTGGACGGCGGATCCAAGCCTTGTCATGTTGCCACAGTGGTGTTGAAGCATCAATGTCATGGCCTTGCAGCCTAGCCACTTGGTCGTTGTCTTCGATGTTCCGGAGTCTAGGGCCGCTCCGTTCAAGGTCCATTCTAGATGCAACTGGCGTGCGAGTTGGTCTCTGTGAGCATTGAGTGATTTGCTTCGTTTAGCTGTGTGTGGGCTGAGGAAGAATGGCGGGGCTGTCTGCATCTGCATACGCGAATCAGAACGGCTTCCATGGGTGCCTTGGGTCATCAAAGGGTACCCGCTGAACCTTTGAAGCATGACGACTAAAACGAGGATGAAGCCCTTGTGAGCAAGCGAAAAGACAGTTGTGTAGAGTATCTATTTTAGGGAATTCGTCTGATTTTAAGCTTAAGGCCCCGATCGGCAAGAGGCTATTGAATAGCCTGGACTTCTGGAAAGATACCTCAGGGTCTCATTAGGTCAGCAAAAGTCACTTGTGCAAGACCCACATCATACTCGCCGCCCCACTTAGACCCCCGATTCAACCGACTTATCAGAGCGTTGAGAATAGCTTGGGGTACCTCTTGTCATTGGTTAGATTGAAAACCCACTAGAGAGCAAGAGGTTAGCGACAAAAGGTATATTTAAAAATTTGTATAACTCTGGAGGGGATTAATCTCCTTCGATTAAGCCAGTCAGGAGATAATCCGGCCGGCGTGCCTTTACGAGAGAGCCCCATAAGATGCAAAAATCACCTCGAAGATTATTATTAGCCTCTTGCCGATCGGGGCCTAAAATCAGCTATACTCGCTAGAAGCACCCAGGCAATTAGGAAAAAAGACAACCAGTACGGACGCACTAGATTGCCTACAATTTTAGATTAATCATTTTTGTGTATTTGTTCTTGATTTTACGACGGGGTAGCTAAGCTTGTCCGCTGTTCTAATTCCTCCTTTATTCCTTGACCTGCGTGATGCGATCGGGAACATCCACCTTGGCAGTAAGGAGTAAGCCCGGGAAATCATACACGGGCAAGGTGCAGAGTCCTTGGCCTCTCATACAAGGCAGAATATCTAACTAGTGGGCGATGAGGCTCTCAACACCAGTGGAGGCTGTGCTTTACCATGATTGTTCGTGGGTGGTAGAGGCGCCAAAGCGGCAGTCTTGGCATGTCCAGTAAATGCCATTGCTGTCCGCCACCACTGGCATTATGCCCTTCTAGGGCAGCTTTCTACATTCCTCTGCCGTAGGTAAAGCCATTGCTTTCACGTAATGCCTTTCACACATGGCACATGAATCAGCCAGCCTCGTTCTGCCTTGTTCACCGCTGGTCTGTCAAATACTCTCTCCCCCCTCTTCAATATCAACCAAATTGCTACCCTTTCATTCTTCGCAGTAATGACTTGGCACTATTGTACGTACTTTGCATCTTAAACACGAGCCATAACTACGGTATTGTTCTCCCAGGCTATCCCACCGGTTTCGATAATGCAGGCATTTCTCTTCCTCAGCCTATCCGTAATTCTTACCTTGCCCAATAAAAGAGCCCACGTTAACAAGCAATAGCACGCGTCTATTCTTAATCCCCTTCCATCTCCTATCCCTACAGTGGAAGACAATGATATCGCCAGCGGGCGCATCGGAATAGCAACCGGACTAGGCCTAGGCTTGCCGCTCGTGATTGCACTCACTGGCCTGGTTATCGCCTTTCGCAAGTGGCGACAAGACGTGCGAGACTTGGATCAAGAGGCGCAAATTGTTGTGGGACCAAAAGATCAACCCCTTGGTTCTAGAATTTTGTGTTACGTGGCAATAGGGATGACGCTGATCTTTTTCAAGTTTTATTGCGTTGTCATGCTTTTGGAGAGCTCTTCTTGGTCTAATTGAGTGTGACCAAGGTGCGAACTGACCCAAGTCTGTACTCAAGTCGCGGCCCTTCTATTACTACAACCATTGCTCCTTGCTGTCAGGAAAACTCATACCCGTGTCCATGCCTGCTTTACTCGCGTACTTTACGCGTCAAACTGCTAAGCGAGTGACTGTCGATTTGACTGCGCCGCTCACGACAACTCGAACGAGCTTACCAACCACTCCCTATGAAAGCGCCTTGTTACAACTAGGTACATGTTATAACCAAGTGATTTCAGTTTCGTCTTATTATTTATGCTATTTTATTTACCTTCTTCAAATATCTTGGGGAAACCAAAGTTCCTTTCCGTCTCTCCAACTAGTGAACCCAAGGTCAGGCTTACGCCCAGAGTTCAGGCTGTTTTCATACCCCTGTAGGGGGACATCTTGGCTCATAAGCATGTTTTTAAGTCCAAATTGGTCTTCTGACATTTGCATTCTCCTAAACCAAAGCCAAAAATGCCTCATCTCCAACCTTTGACGACAGCATTTGCTGTCGCGCTTCTCGCCCTGATTCCTCTTTGCGCTAGTACTACATGGAACTCGGATAGTGCCACGGCGCCCTTCGAAATCGACGTCATCTTCCCTCGAAATGAGACCTACAAGCCAGCCGGTGTTTTCCCCATCTCGGTAGCCGTGCAGAACTTTACGGCTTTGCGGGCGGTTGGCAACTTTTCCTTTTTGTGGCACATTATGCCCTACAGCCACGGGTGGGTTCCGGGTGGTATCACTTGGGATGAGGGCGAATTCGAGGCCAAAGATTCACCTGATGATAACGACACTATCGTCTTCGTTGCCAACACCAACGTCACGGAATGGATTCATCAGAAGGATCGAGGCGATCGGTTCAGGTTGCAATGGCACCTCGAATGGGATTTCAGGGATGAGTATGACTGCAGGAAATCATATGTCTTTGGTGGTATCATGTTCTCTATCGAGACAGAGTGGGAAGCCAAAATATCGCCTGACGGGAAAGGGATAGGGAAGAAGCCCAATGTACTTGATGTTCCCGAATGTCCTGTATTGGGGTCCGTCGTGCTTCTACAGAACAACACAGACATTTGTTCAAGCGTGCTAGATATGGGTAACAACACGGCCGAGGGTACTCCTTGCGCAGTCACGGTTGATAAAGCTCTTGCCAGCAGGATCTCAAGCCAGGCTGCAAGCTCAGCTACGTCGGCTTATCTAGCAACAGCCTCACCTACTCAAGCGCCAGAGCCTACCGAGACAAACACTGCCCCCTTAAGCAGCCCAGGGTCCTCCAAGTTTATTCTTCTTGCGCTTATGTCGATACTTTGTAGTTTGGCATGAGCGGGGCTGAACGCGCGGAGACGGATATTGACCTCCGACTAGTCCAGCGGTCCTCATAATATAAATGCCTCTTGTCTACACTAAAAGCGAACGAAAAACGTTGTTAATGTTCATATCAGAGAGATGGTTACCATGTCTATCGGTCAATGTTAGCCATGAGGGTACAGCGATGCACCACGCATGGCCTCTTCTGTGTTTCACCACATCTAACAATCCATGACGCAGATGCTCTATAATGGCGTTCTATCACGACATCATTGTTCACCTACAGGCATTTCCTCAGACGGCAATCAACATACGACATGGCATCTTAACAAACTCAATTCCGCATAACGCCGGATCCACGGCTTCCTCGGGTCTAGGTGATGGTTCAACCTGGCTACGCAAATTAAGCTTATTGGTTTGACAGGATGCCCCTGCTTCGGAGAAAGCCTTGATTCAGCATTGATCGTCATTCCCACCAGCACGACATGATGCACTGGAAAGTAATGAATAATGAATTGATAAGCATGCCGTTGCAATGAGGTGGGGATTCTGCCAACTTCCTAAGTCCGGTCAACGCGGGGATAAGAGCCTTGGGCAGGATAAATAGATATGACCATCATCACTCAATTCAAGTCTTGAGAGGCAAAGCCGTCATGCATTTCACTCGATTTCTCTTCGGCCTGTACGGCTTTGTCACCATCGCAGCTGCTCAATGGCCCCGGGGCATCTTCAAGAATACTGGGAAACCAGCTGGAACTGAGATCGAATATGACGGAGGTGACCTTCAATCACGTCACTGACTCTACCATCTTGTACTGACACGCACCAGTTACTCTATACATCAGCAAGCCCAAGGGGCCATCCAAGAGTGACACGGCTGTTGTGTATCTGAGCGATGTCTATGGGCTCCCGCTGTTAGAGAACAAACTGTAGGTGTCTCTCTGTGTCTTGGAAGCCCGAACTAACATGCGCAGACTCGTCGACAGCTTTGCTCGTGCGGGATATCTCACCATCGCACCCGACATTTTCAACGGCGACCCGGCGGACCCGAATGGCGAGTTTAATGCAACAGAGTACTTGAGCAGGCACAATCCCCAGAATACCGACCCTATCATTGAAAAGACCATCGCATTTATCCATAACAAGCTCAAGATTGACACTATAGCTGTCACTGGATACTGCTACGGGGGGAGATATGCATTCCGCTTCCTAGCCGAGGGAAGAGGCGCAGATGTGGGATTCGCAGCTCATCCTACTCTCCTCCAGACCGACGAAGTTCTCGCTATTCAAGGCCCCGCCAGTCTCGCAACAGCCGGTGAGTAACTCATCTGTTCGAAACAGTGAAACTTTATGCTGATTAATATTGCAGAGATTGATGCTCTGTTCAATGCAACCCGTCGATCCGAGGTTGAGGCCCTGCTTGGTACGACTCAACAGCCATTCCAGGTCAACCTGTACTCGGGAACACAGCATGGTTTTGGCGTCCGCGCCAATCTGTCTGATCCGGAGCAAAGGTTTGCCAAGGAGGAAGCCTTTTGGCAGGCCGTACGATGGTTCGGTGCTTGGAGTCCGAGCAGCTAAGGGCAGATTCGTTCAGATATTGCCTAAATATTTCCCTTAGGTAGGGTAGACGGTTTAACAATGATGAAAAGACAAAGTCAAAACATTTGATTTGACGAAGAAGATTTTCTCATATTTTAAGATAAATACCATATGGAATATAGAGGCTCAAGAAATCAAGAACCACGTCGGGTCTGTCAAGGTGCCATAACGAACAACCGACTGGAGGCGACACTTCCCAACAAGAGTATATCGATCCGACGAATCAAGTCTCTTCCGTAGTATAATACCAAAGGTTTGAAAAGGTTTGGGCCGATTCGCAAGCTGAACCACCTTGTCCCCGACTTGTACTTCGGCATCCGTGATGGCATATGTGAAAAACCCGTGGCTTTCTCCACTCACCATTACGAGCTTTTGGCCATGACACGTCTCCTTTAGACGGAGATAGAACTTGAGAGCTTCTGCTGCTTGGTGATAATCGGGGCGAGCGTAAGGGTTCTCACACGCTGCCTCAAAATCGGAGAATAGGCCCGCCCAGGCATATTTGATCCATGAAGGAGGCGCACGCAAAGATCCGAAGAAAATCTCAGGAAGTTCGTGGCCTAGGAACAAATAGAACTCCTCTTTCCTCGTGAATGTGTAAAGCGATTTTGTAGTTTGAACATGAGACAATGCCAAGTTACGCCATTCCTCAAACACCGTCTTGGACCATTGTCGATCTTCTGTGTTGCATGTGCTTGCTATTTTGTCGACTATGCCCCAATTGGTGGCCCCCAAAGATAGCACATTATCGGAGAGAAACTTTACTAGGGTATGAGTGTTGTAAACTGTCCTCATGGCCGCCGTTAGATGCTCAGGGCTGTAAATGTATTGTGTGCGAGGGATGGCGCTCCAGTCTGGAACCCAAGATGGCAATTCCCCCAGACTTGACTGTGATTCAATGGCATAAAGTAGACTGAACCCAACCTCACTAGATCGAAGAAGATATTTTGCGAGGTTGACAAATGTGTCCTTTGTCGACCGTGAATAGTCCGGGAGAAAGCCCTTGACGCCAGCTCCATCCACCTTTGAGAACAACGGCAGGAGAGCAAATACCTTGTCTCTTGGATCAGTGGCGAGGCATACCCGTGATTTACATAGTCTCCGGAACAGGCCTTCGGCATCGAACTTCTCCTCAGCTCTTGAGACGGTTCTAATGTCAAGAGGAACTGGAATAAGTCCAAAGGTGTGAGGAAAGCCAAACCTGGTAAAATTGTCGAAAACTCTCCAGGGAAGTACCTTGGCCCCGCAAATAATAACAGGAAATTTGCCATTCCTGACCTCTTGAAGAACCCAGACCCGTCTAAACCATGGCCTCCCAAACAGGTTTCTCAAGGCCACCAGGTCGGGGTCTTGAGATCTCGCTGGGTCAGTGCACTTGGCTCTTATGGCGCAGGTAGGCAAGAAGGTTGCCTTGTCCAGAGTTTCCATGGCGAGGCTACTTTCTTGATCCTCCTCTCCCAGATAGACGGTGATTCCATGCGCCTTGCGGTAGATTGTGGCCATGATTCGTACTTGGCCGTTTCGTTCAGGCGTATCCTTCTGGTTGATGCAGATGGCATCAATCCAGAAAAAATCCTTCTTGTAATTATGGCGAAGTCTCTTCAAGGCTGAATAGCAGTTCTCGGTGACCCAGACCTGCTGGTTGTTGCATTTCACCGGCCGTTGTAGTGTGGCGTCACCCCATACATAAGATAGGGCGCGATATTTGGGTGGATTGCGTAAAGATCCATGTCTTATCGAGACAGTTATGGGGCTAGATGGAGGACCCGCTTGAATCTCTAGTAGCCTTATCTCGTCCTTTGCCAAGGGTTTGTAACGGTAACGTTTCCCAAACTCCCCTTCTTGTGTGGGAGATGCAGGTTGTAGTTCAAACGGTACCGTCGCATCAGCTAACTCGCTTGAGATTGATTCTGGTTCCTGTTGATTGTAGAAACTCTGTTTATCGTATTCGCCAGGAGTCTTGTATAGCGTAGTTTTAGAATCTCTGATCGCGAGCATCTTTAAAGACAAGTCTTCTGGCAACTCGTCTTGTGTCCAGGATGCAGGAACATAACTCCGTACTTGTTCCTCAAATTGCTTATTCATAACGGCTTTTGCTTTGAGCATGACCCGTAGGGACTCGTCTGAATATTGGTCTCGTATCTCAACATCTTGAGTGGGCGTTAGCAATCCCCTCTTCTGGCCACGTCTTCTCTTGCAATGTGATGAGTCTCGACGCACCCATAGTTTGTTCAACTAAGCTTGATAAAAAAAGACTAGAAACCTCAATTTTCTGGTCAATGGTCGTCGAAGCTGGTGCTGGTCAAAACGCGGATCTTGCGGTGGTGATGAGACTGCCGACGTCACCATCTCACTGACCGAAACTATCCACTTTAGGCAGCTGTCTCATAAGGAAATATCCATATACTAAATAACGAGGGTACCTACCTATTAAACCCGTGATTAAGTAAATTAATTAATTAACCTTATTTAACTACCTACTTCCCCTCTCTTAGGCTAATACCTTATGCTATTCTTAATTAAACTATATTAAATTATATAATTTTACTTCTTATACTTTTAAGGCTTATTTAATTATAATATATTATAAAATGCCTTATATATACTTATATATATATAACCGCTTTAATTTAATATATCCCCCTAGAGAAAAAAGCTTTAATACTTTAAATAATAGCCTTAATTCTTTTTATTATATTTTATA
>NKCI01000122.1:0-119221 GCA_003946985.1 Fusarium duplospermum | reverse complement strand
ATTAGTTTTATTATTAATAAGTTATCTTTAGGGGTTTTATAATATAATAAGTAATTAAACTTATAATATTAGATTTTAAAGTAATTTAAAAGGGTCTCTAAGATAATATTAATATAAAAGCCCTTAATTAAAGTAACTTTTTATAATTTTAAAGAAATACTTTAAATCTCTTCTTTATTAAAAAAGAAATTAAAAAAGGTATATATTTTATACTTAATTATTAAGTATTAAATTAAGCTAGCTTTAATATATTCCTTATATATTAAATAAAAAGTCCCCTTATTAAGTATTTATTATAAGTTTATAAGATATATTATACCTTTATTATTTAAAATAATATTTATAGAAAGTAAATAATATAAGAGATTAATAATAATAAAATAAATCCCTAAGGAGCTCTAAATATTATAAATTAAGTTAAGGTTAAAGATAATATAAATAAAAGTTAGATCTAAAAAAAAAATAAT
Organism: Fusarium duplospermum; assembly: GCA_003946985.1. Classification (NCBI taxonomy): domain Eukaryota; kingdom Fungi; phylum Ascomycota; class Sordariomycetes; order Hypocreales; family Nectriaceae; genus Fusarium; species Fusarium duplospermum. The sequence goes on along the minus strand of NKCI01000122.1, from coordinate 118,754 downwards.
ATCTCTCTTAATATATATTATTCTTTAAGTTAATTACTTAATATATCTTTAATTTAATCTTAGGTAGCTAAAAATACCTTAAGACTTTTTTATTTACCCTTAAAAAGCTTTATATAAATATCTTTATATTTCTATTTTAATAATTTCTTAAGTTCTTAATTTATATTACTTATTAATATAAACTTAAAAAGAATATATAATTTTGCCTTTTAGTAATAAGAGCGCCTATAAGGGTATTTTTTATTTTTTTTAAAGATAAATATAAAGATAATTTATAATTAGAAGTTTAATTTAAAATATTTATTTTATTTCTAAGAGTTATTATTAAGATTCTTTTCTTAAAGGGTTTTTTATCTTAATAAATAATAAACTATAGGTTATTAATCTTATTTAGTATTAGAAATATAACTTAATTAGAGGTTTTGATATATTATTTAAAAATAATAAGCTTATTTTATTTATTATTAGCTTACCTTAATATAAAATATATTTTTATAGCCCTAAGGAAATCTTTAATAAAAAAAAATCCTTTAATTTTATTAATATCTTATTATTAGGCATAAAATAAGGCCTTATTTTACTTCTAATATTACTTATCTAGCTTAATATTATATCTATAAGTATTAAATAAAACCTTATAATATATCTCTTAAGCTTTTTTTTTTATAATTATAACTAAAAGAATAACTTAATATTAGATTTTAGTAATTAATTATTAAAAAGTATATTTTTTATTATTTTTATAGATTATATTTTAAGCTTTTAAGAAAAATAATTTATTAATAGTTATAATAATTTATTTTTAAACCTTTTTAGCTTTATCTTTAAACTTTTTTAATTTTTTTTTAATTTTTCTTTTATTTATTATAATTAGCTTTATATTAGGCTTAAATATATATTATATAGTTTAAAAGCGCTTATTATAAAACCACTAGATTTAGAGGGGTTCTTAAAGTATTTAAATTACTTAATAATTATATTATTATAACTAAATTAATAAAGACTTCTTTATATAATTATATATATATTAAAAGCTTAAGTATTATATAATCTTCTAGTTATTTAATTACTTTATTAAAATTAATCTCGCTTTATATATTATAAGTATATACTTATAAGTATAATTAAATAATCTAATTTAATTATTAAATTTAATTAGCTAATTTAATAATTTTAATTTTATTAATTAAGTTAAAAATATATATTAAGGTAAATATAATATACTTAAGAAAATAAAAAAATTAAAAAAATATATATTATATAAGGTTTAAGTATTACTTATATATTTAAGAGTACTTTCTTTAATACCTCTAAGGATTCCTTTAAATATATAGCGCTTAAGGCTTTTTATATTTAATTAAAGGTATTAAAATAATAAAAAAAGAAATATATACTTTTTTTTTTTAAGGCTTATAAAATAATAAAAAAAAAATAAAATTTATAATATTAAGCTTATAATAATTTTTTTATTTACCTAAAAGGAATTAAAATAATATTTTAAAGGCTTAATTTACTTAGCTTAAAGAATATATAAAAAGTTATAGGTAATATTTATTTCTTAAGCTTATAATTATTAAATAAAGTATATTTTATAATAATAAGTATTTAAATTAAGGTTAAAAAAGCCTTATTTTTTTATAAAAGAAAGAGGTTAAAATACCTTAGATTTATTAATAAAGAGAGGCCTATAATTCTAGGCTAAGCTTAGCTAATTAGATCTAAGCAGAGGAATTAATCCGTAATGCTTAGGCACGTATGGGCCTATTAAATCTCGCTTATGCCCCATATAAAGTAACTCACTGAACAACGGTGCATGGATCGAAGTGGTGTCAACTTAAAAATAGGATCGGTTCTTCCATCGTTACACCGTTGGAAACCTAGAGTTCGTACAGTTTTTGTTACCAAAAAATCTCCCATTGGATCAACGTTTGGCAAAGAAAAGCTTGTCCTGAAGAAATCTCCTTGAGGCAAGGTGTCATTTTTCTCGGCCAACACTTCAAGCACTTGCATAAATACGATCGAAATTATTATACTGCTAATCAATATGTATAACTGATCAAAATTCTGTTATTCGCGACTGTTGCCCAGTTACAATTGATTTTTCTGTGTCGGGTCTAACGACTCCTGAGCCTTGGTGGCTTCCAGTGGGGACAGCGGTCTAGACGCGGCAAGTTTGGTAGATACCAGACATTGAATATTAACAAGACTAATTCGGTAAATAAAAGCCCTGTTGATGCCACTCTCGCCCTGCTTGTTTTCTTCTTCGCTTAAACCCGTTGTCACGGCCCTACAAGGTGAAGTCGTCGTCCTGCAATCACCAACCTGAAACCCAACCATTCATAAAAGATTCCCTTGACGGGCCGGGACGGGCAGTTCCCGTGCGAAGATCTTGACTGAAATAAGGGAGTAACTGCGTGGAGGAAGGAATTTCTGAGCCCCTTCACATGAGGGACGGCGCGACACATGTCTAAGGAATGCTGAGACGCCCTGCCATTCGAGGAGAGGGTTCGTGTCTTAGACACGGGCTCAACGCTATTGGTTTGGCACCATTGGCGGCCGCACAGTCTGGACTTGTGTAGGCGATGTGTCTGCCTCATTCCTTGATTACTTGTTATAATGCCTGCCCTTTGGTAGAGTGTGACTGATGAGGTTGATATGGTGGAATGTGAAGAGGGTATCTCTGGCAACTGCATGCGTCTACTTTCTCTGTATTTCGTGTAGAACTAGTCATGTAACACTTCAGTGAGACATTTAACGCAATCATGACGTTTAGAGGAGAGATGATGTGGGATCATGCATTGATCGAACCCGAAGAGGGTGCAATGGTGATTAATGATGGAAGGGCCACGACAGCAGTAGATAAAGATAGGATATAAAGGTAGAAGATTACTAGGCGAGTTTCTGCGCATGATACAGCCTGTTCACGAGCTAGGATGTCATTTATATTGGCTGTGTTAAGGGACCATAGGGCAGTTAATTTGAGTGATTATGAGAAAGCGGGTACAGCCATAACGACACGATTAAGTTAAAGGAGAATTATTTGTTGGTTTTATTAATATTATTACGTTGGATAATTGTACGAAAATCAAGGTTGGCTCTTAAAGAAGATCGTCAAGTCCAACACTCCTCGATAGGGTAGGTAGGGGACGGGTAAGAAGAACTTGAGCAACACATACAGAACAAAGCAGCCTTGACAGAGGTGATCAAGACTAGTCCTACTACGTAATATACCTTTTATGATACTATGGATTATAGCAGTTATCGTAAAAGGGTTAATTATCGTGAGAGTGTTCCACAAATTGTCTCTGGTCGGCGTCAACTTTGATGCATAGATAGAACAACCAGCTAAGAGACACACCTAGGCCTCAGAAGCTAGATACAATGCCAAAAACAAGGATAGCTATTCTTTTCATAATATCTTAACTCGAATAAGTTTAAAGCTAGATTCGTCTCTATTATTCCAATGTCTGAATAGGCTGGTAGTTATCCTGAACCCGAACGTCTGGTCGTTGAACGGGATCTCACAACTCGTCCCATTAAATGAAACCCTGGCATCTGCTTTAAATCTAGTTCTAGTTTTTCCTGGCCGTTAAAACTGGAGACCAGAATTTGTCGTGCCTGAACCTTTGTGACATTTTGCCCGAGCTCGGCAAAGGCTCGATATCGGATCTCATTCAACTCATCGCTCAAGGTTTTCTTTCCTCTTGAAGAACTGAAAAGTTTGCCCCTTCCTCCCCTGACCCCTCTTTGATCTCGACAATCAGCGCGGATCTCCTTGGTCAGCATGTCGACGCAGACACAGGCTGTCGTGCCTCATGAGACAAATGAATCCTCATCAGAAGAACTCGCCTCGCCGACTATCTCTGATGATGGCTTAGAGCCCGATACAAAAAACAGGGACGAAATTTCTGGCCTCAAAAAGGCAGTCATTACCATTCAGTTGTCAGGCGTTACTTTCACCTCGAGCCTCATCAACGGCCTGGTCATCATCGGACTACCAGCAATCACCAAAGACCTTCAACTTCCCCCCTCTTTAGCCTTTTGGCCGGCATCAGTATCTGGCCTGGCGACAGCCTCTAGCTTGCTACTAGCCGGAGCGGTTGCTGATGTCCTAGGCCCAAGATGGGTTGATCTCGTCGGCTGCTTTGCGAGCGGAGCTCTGATGATTGGATCAGGGGCATCTCATCAAGGAACAGAACTTGTCGCGTTTCGGGCTCTTCAAGGAATCGGATTGGGGATGCATCTTGCCTCGTCAGTCGCCATCATCACTCAAGTTCTGCCTCATGGACGAGGTCGCAACATGGCCTTTTCTTGCCTTGGTCTTAGCCAGCCTCTTGGGTTCTCGGTTGGCTTGGTTCTGGGTGGTGTCTTTGTTGATACTGTTGGGTGGCGAGCAGGCTGGTACCTTTCTGGGGCCTTGACTCTCTTCTTTTCTGTCGTAGGCCTGTGGGCACTTCCAACAAGCCAGGATGACCGGAATTTGAGCGAAATTCTACGAGATTTTCGAACCAAAGTCGACTGGGTTGGGGCCATCCTCGCATCTACATTCATGACACTGCTGTGTTATCTACTAGCGTAAGTATCTCTCCAACACAGGTATCATTAGTGTAACTTACAAGTCTTTCTAGTGTTTTGAGTGCAGACGTAAAAACTATTCGTCAGCCTGGGAGCATCGTTATGCTTTGCTTGAGCACGATTGCACTACTCTCCTTTGTCGGTTGGGTTCATCGTCAGGTTCGAGCCAAGAAGCCAGCCTTGATACCAAACTCGCTTTGGAAGAATGCTACTTTTTCTAGCATTTGCGTTACCATTGCTCTATCATTTGCTGTTCTAAATTCCATGGAACTGTTCTGTAGCTTGTTGTAAGTTGATTCAAATCCGAGGATAGGACCTTACCTAACAAGACTCAGCTTTCAAGAGGTTCAGCATCTACCGGCCATTCAAGCATCCATTCGGATGTTGCCCTGTGCATTGGTTGCCGCCCTTGTCAATGTTGTCATTGGCCTCTTCGTCCACAAGGTCCCTGCTATTTGGATCGTCACTGGCACATCGATACTCTGCGCTGGGTCTCCTTTGCTAATGGCTGTTATCGACCCATCCTGGTCATATTGGAGCAACGCATTCATCTCTCAGATATTGCAACCTCTTAGTTGTGATGCTCTCTTTACAGTTGGGTTGATCATCATTACCGACGTCTTTCCTGAAGATACCCAGGCTCTCGCTGGGGCAGTGTTCAACACGGCTGCACAGTTCGGAACTGCGTTGGGTCTGGCTATCCTCCAGGTGATATCCACACAGGTGACAAAGGAATCTGACAAGGACAAAGTGGCTGCTTTGATGGAGGGTTATAGGACTAGTTTCTGGACAATGTTTGCACTAATGTTGCTTTGTACGGTTGTTGGGCTGCTGGGGCTGCGAAGCGCGGGACGAATCGGCCTCAAACGGAATTGATTGACGGTCTGGGCGGGTATTGGAGATGCAGAAGTTGTCACATCAAGAGAAAACGAGCAATTAGAGACAATTCGTCTGTTGTGGCAAATGAAGGACTACCAGTTTTAACTATACAATAACGTGTATGTGTACAATGACCCAATTATGATATCCGGATGCATGCCAATGCCGCCTCGATGATTGATGCAAAAGGCTGTAATTTTAAATGCGAGAAAAAACAGACAAAGAACCTAGAAGGCCCTTAAATGTTGAAGGCACCGAGAGCCATGGAGGAAAAGAGGAGAGCGCCGATGGTAAGACCAAGGGTGCTGACGCTGGACTGGGGAACGACACCGGCGGCGGCGTTGCCAGTCGAGGTTGAGCTGGCAGAGCTAGCAGTGCCAGAGGCGGTGCTGTCGCTGTCGTCGCTGTCCTTGTCATCGCTATCCTTGTCGCTGTCCTTATCGTCGTCCTTGTTGTCGTCGCCGCCAGAGATGACGGAAGCCTGAGCGGAGGCAGGGACAGCGGCGTCCTTGGTCTTGGAGGCAACGTCGGAGGAAACGCTCTTGGGGACACTGCAGAAGACGGACTCCCAGGGAGCACCGTTCTTGTAGAGGCAGTCGGCGAGGTCGCTGACGGTCTGGTCGAGGGCAACACAGTAGATACCGCAGTCGTTGTGGTAGCTGACGATCTGAGCATCACCACAGCAAGCCTTCATGATATCGGTGTGGTTTCCGGTGAAGGGCATGGCGCAGGTGGTGTCCTGGTTGGGAGAGTCGTAGAGGTTGGTGCATGCCGTGGTGGCAGTGGCAGCCGCGGTGGTGGTGGTGGTGGTGGACATGTTGACGATTGGTTGATTAAGAATACGTACGTTTTTGGAGGAACGAAAAAGGGCGCAAAAATTAGCGATTGAATAGAAGAAATAACGAGAGAACTTGATGATGGCAGAATCGAGTCTGACAGAAACTCAACAGGCGATGGTTCGGTTTTATTATTTAATGGTGGCAGTTGATCCGGCTGACGCGTTTAAAGGGGTTAATCCGGGGGCACCCACTTTTACAAGGCAGAACGACCAATCCCATATTTAGAAATCTGACTAATCTTCGTATTTGCCTTGGCTTGGAACACGCCAAGGGAAAGATCCTGGTTGCCAGGCAACTTGAGAGTTGGGCATCATTGGTCGACATGCGAGACAAGTGGAAATACAAGGATGGACGATCAGGAGGTGGAGTTTCTGTCGACACTTTTTGCATTTGCAGATTGACAGGCAGAGCGGCAGGTCTGTGTGCGTCTCTTGGCGATGATAAAGCGTTGATCCGTAGCGGCTTTTTATATCTTTGACGGTTCCATTCGCTATTAAAAAGATAGTTTATTGACGTCACGGTATTAAATGTCACGCTGGAATGGACGTAGCAGGGTCCATTTTCTAGAACCACAGCGGCATGGCTTTCGCGAAATTACCATGCTCAATGCCCCGAGATTGCGATCGCCTGTTCCGACACGGACTGTCAGCACCAAGCGGCTGAGAACCCGATTAAGGATAAATTCGACCTGGGCCCCGACTTGAATATGATGGATTGTTCTCGGTTGTCATCATTTTCACGTTTACCGAGTTTGCGAATACTCAAAGTGGAATCATGATGCGAGCATCCTGATGCGGCCACGCGGGAGGCACCAAACCAACCCTCAATGGTTAGTAAGGCAAAACGACTAGATTTAAGGTCTAATAATCCTAAGAAAATTATCAAAAGTAACTTAATAGTATTAAAAGATAATCATATTATTATTTCTCTTATTTATCCCTTAGTTTACTAATGATTAGACTGCAAAGTTAGGCCCATCTGCCATCCAAGCTGGGAACCAGGCGTCTTAGTGTCTTGGGTTTTTCTACGATCGCGTGGCGGCCCCTTTGTGTTCATGCTCGCCTTTTTCTTTCTCCGGACCTTTTGAACCAATGTTTCCAACGTGCTGGAGTACAAATTGCATGTGAATAGTTCTCAACCAATGCATCTACTAAAATGCGATCGCAGTCCTTGGTAATGATTACCTCGCCTTGTTGCTGGAACTGCGAATATAAGGCTCCGAAGGGAAAACCTCACCCTCTGCCGTCACACCATCGTATAGTTCTGCCCAACGCGATCTCAAAGCCTCCGGAGTTTCCCATGCATTCTTAGGGTCTCGAAGCCAGAGCCGCAAAAGATGCCGCCTATGAACGAGAAAAGCGATTAGTTTCAGGAAGGGCACTGGCTTGTACAAACACTTACTGTTGAGCCGGCGAATCTGTAAAGCCGTCTCGCGCATGAAAGACGGCAAGGTTGTTCACATATTGCATGTCGCCTTTTTGGAAATTGGTTGAGACGCTTAGCTTTTCTCCTAGGAAGTGAAGAGTGTCCAGGGCTTCTGCTTGAGCTTCCGTGATGGGAGGAATATCATGGCTTCGCGGGAGAGCCCCGAATCCGACAAAGTATCGGCGTGCATACTGCAAAGCCACCCTCTCTGGGGTAGACTCTGTGGCCTTTTGATGGTAGAGAAGTGGTCGTGTAGCAAATTTCTTGTCCGCATTGGTAAAGCTGATATGAGTCAGTGAAATGCCCATGAAGTTCAAACTGCCGCCCAGTTCGGGGCGCAAGAGTTGTGTCCTCACATTTCAACGTCCCACTTTTGGGAAAGAGTATGAACCAGGTCAGGTCGAGTTTTGGCAATCTCATTGTAGACGCGCCATGTGCTGGCCAATCTGCTCGCTCCACCTTCCAACGCGGTTTCAAGACAGAAGAGGGAGACAATGTCGCCTGTATCAGTGTGAAAGACTTGTTTGTCCGTCGTATAAGCCGGGCTTCCAATTGCACCCTTCTCCTGACCCGAGCTGAGATCCTTGACGTGAGTCAAGACGACATCAGCAGGCTTGCCATTGAACTTGTTATCCTGACGGCCTCGTTGGCCTGCGATATGTGAAGAGATTCCGACATAAATGATGATATTCTCTTGTCGACTGTACTTGTCGACGTCGAGACCACGAATCACAAAGAAGCCATGTCCAGTGTGAAGTTCATCTGAAAGTTTGCGTAGTTCAGCATGCAATTGAGGCAGAGGGAAGGTTTCAGGAGAGATCTTCCCAAGAGGGACGTTGAGAGCTATCAGAGTGAGCAAGGTAATTGTAGAGTATACGATGTGGAATCATAGTTACCTTGGAAATGCTTCAGAGCTTGATCAATCTCGTTGGTCTGCTCCGGGGACAACACATATGCCCAATTGTACTCTTGAGCAACTGACTCTCCATCCCAGACCAAATCGCCCGCCAATTGAGTGGGGAATCCCTCAGGAACAGTCGAAGGCAAGGTTTCAGACTTGAGTCTTTGGGCCTGACGGGCCTGGAACTTGGCATAGTCTGGAGCATATGCGATATCAGGCTGTCCAGGAGGAACTGGGGCGGCTGGGGTGATGACGACAGTGGCAGACATTGTGCTTCTCTTGTTCTGTTATTTTTGAAGAATTTAATTATGCGAAGAGAATGCAAGCTCTCAAAAACACTGGATAGCAGTCTCAATTATTACTAAGATGCTGGTGCCGTTTGGCCGTGAAATATGGAAAGGTGATGAGGTCATGTCACATCGAGATTGCGCCATAACGTTACCCTCCACCTACACCAACATTGGAGCGCATAATGTTGGTAGGATTGAGGATTCTACCTGAGGTCGAAGGGATTGGATAGGTGGAAAAAAACAAGGGATAGCATGAATAATCGAAGTGTAGCAAAATAAAGAACTGTGACCCCCTTTTCAAATCCCCTCTTCCTTGCGTAAACACTCAACACGTCAATCACGCTCCAATTATTCCCGAAATATCTCCAACTTGGCTTTCCCTCGCAACAAAGTCCAGGCCCAAAGAGAATCGAGAACCAGAATAATCCCAAAACTAAAGACGAGACTGCCGCCGAAGACCCAACTGTGATACCGCCAAGCGCTGTCCGTATCCAGGTGAGCAACCTGACAAGCAATGGCCCATGGAAGCACATAAAGAAGATTGCTGGCGAGACTTTGATAGAGATACCACTTCGGTCGGGTTGCAAGCAAGATAGTAGCCAGCTGAGTAGACATGGCGTAGAACACATAACACCAATCAAGGGTTCGCCACATGTATGCTGTGACCTCTGCGACTTCGTCCGAGCCGCTGAGATAAGATGCGAATGAGTAGGCGCCGTATAGAGTGAGAAAGATGGCAAGTGGAACCTCAAAGACGATTGCAAGAACTAGTGACTTCAGCGCAGGCCGTATGATCGTGAGGATGTCTTTCCAGCTCGCCTTGGGTCTCCGCATATTAACACCCACTTTTCTCCTCCATTCTCCCCAATTGTGGCCGATGAATTGGAGAGCAGTTGCCTCTAGTGCTTGAACAGGAACCATGACCAGGCCCCAGCGGATGGTGTTGAAGACACCCCAAGCTGTGGAGTAAACTGAACCGAGTGCGACGATGGTTGTAACTAGCCAGAGGTAGAGGGCGTTTCTGACGGCGGATTCAGTGAAGAAGATGAGGCCAGGACGCAGGAACACTTTGAGTGATTGGAAGCTTGGACGCATCCGACGATGCGGCTGAGGCTCTCGCCGCAACTCTCTCAGGAGAGGACGTGTATTCGACCATAAAAAGTAGGCCAGTCCGACGAAGGAAGCCACAAGATTGCAGACAAGCTGAATAGTGCCTTGCATGTTGACAGTCGGGGTGAATGATCCCACATGCCATTTCGAAATCAGAAGAAAGTCGAGAATGATGTTGATGGCAAACTTGACAGAGCTGATGGCCAGAGGGATATCGGGCTTGTCCAGAGCCCTTGTCGAAGTTGCGACAGCAGTCTCGAGAATCCCGCTAAACACGGTGAATGATGAGATGCGTATATATGTCAAGCTGGCGTCTCGGACCTCAGAGGGCACGAAGCGTCTTGCGAATGCCGGGGCTGCGGCAAGAAAGACGATGCTCAAGATGAAGCCCGCCAGTGATTGAAACGCAATGAGGGTATGTGTCAACTGGAGACGCTTTGCAAGATCCCGTGACGCTTTGTCACCGATAATGACCCAAGCAGCTCTTGGGAGGCCTTCATTGACAGCTTCAGCGGCTGTGTTCATGTAGGTGTAGGCGTCTGTCGTTACCACCATGGAGGAGTCAATGTTGGCAACCCAGAGCTTGGACAGTGTGCCGTAGAGAGCTGGAAGAATGAAAGATGCGAGATTGAAGAGAAGAGAACCTCTGTATTGTGTGCGATGCCACGGAAACCTGGGACGACGCCATCTCGAGTGTTCAACCCGCTCGGCTGTCTCAGAATCTAGTTCCATAAATGAAGGTGAGATCAGTTTTGGAAGCCCCAGTGGGTGATTAATGAAGCGAGCAGAGATAAGAAAAGAAGAGAGTTTGGCGCAATGATCTGAGAGAGCGAAGCTGAAAAAACGTGTGTAACTCGAGATTACCCCTCATTGGGAGGGAGTGGTCGGCCTCCTGCATGAACGGCAAAGTCAGAAGACCAAGCCATGAATAGCGTTTGAGAATGGATGATATCCATTTTAAAAAAGGAATCCTCTACGTGCGAACATTTTGAGATAATTCTGGTTCAAAGGGGTGGAATCCCCAGGAGTCGGAGGCTGTGTCCAGTTGGTGTCTGCAAGGAGGCTGATGGCGAGTTTCGGTGCTCGCACTGTGGCTATTTGTTACAATCCTGGAGTATCACGGGATAGGTATGTGGTGGATGGCCTCCTAAATAGAGGTTTTTGGGCATGGTAGCAAGTGGAATGGCGTTTAACTCGGTATATGCAGAAATGAAACCATAGACATACCACGGCGACTGTTACCGTTATCTTCAGAGTTAATATGGCTGTCTTGACTATTTGGCAACGATGTGGCGTCGACAAACTTAGCGCGTCATAGCCCTGTCACAAAAGAGACCAAGGTTGCTTGGAGCAACCACCGCCCCTGGCTTGCTTTTTAACCCTCTCCATCTAATCTCTCAAACCCCTTTCCCACTCTCAGCTCCATACCGTAAAATAAACTACGCATGCACCATGTCTAAGACTGAATCTCGCCCAGAGCCCCCTGAAATTAGGGAGAAAGGCTTCCGGCTTAGCTACGGGAGGTTCACAGCCGCAGTTGGGGATATTGGCCGAGTGGAAGGGTCTCGTCTGAGGGTTCTCTTCAACCCCGGTTCTCTTCGGCTGAAAAGAGACCAGAAAGAGGCACAAGAAGCTGCCAAGGTGCTGAATACAAAACAGTTCTTGGCCGGTCAACTCAGGCACTATGGGATCAAGTTTCCGTCCTCTGCAAAGAATGGGGACCTACGAGATTTGTTGAGGGATGCTGTTTTTGCAGGCAAGGTGGGTTCTTTTTACATGTAACATGCGAATTGAAGCTTACCAACGTTAGTGCAATCAAGTCCCAGCATCAGTGATGCTTCTTAGAGATTCAATGGAACGCAAACTAGCACCCCTACACAAAAAATGGGAAGATGATGTCCGGGCTTGGGACGCGAGAAAGAAACAGAAAGAAGACGAGGCCTTCAACAAATGCACAACACCTGGTGAAAGAGCCAACTGCGATCTTGGACGGTTTCTGGATTACTACTTCTTGACCAACGGAGAACCTGATCAGACGAAAACGCCAGAAGCCTTTGCTGTGTATGGTTTCGATGGGAGGGCATCGCTGCATCACATGGCTGAGAGAATCCCTCGGCTGCACACCATGAGCGGTGGTCCTGACAAGAATCGCACTCTCTGCATTGGCTGGAGTCACTCTGCCGTTAGTTGTCTTGCCATGGCCATTGGCAGACAGGCGTACGAGGAGGAAAAGAAGAAAGAAGAGTCCAAGTGGGAGGAGGCCATGAAAGCACACCAGCATTATCTTTCAAAATCCGGACAGGGAAGTTCGTCTCAAGGCAAGAAGAAACCAGCCGGCAAAAGCAAGCCAGCCCAACGCTTTGAGCTCGGACGATGCATAGGCTCTTACATCGTCAAGTGCGATGCCGTGTCAGATGGTTGGTCGTCGATGAGTGACTTCACAATGGATATATGTGAGGGGAAAGGCGGGACACTCATGGCCGACTATTATTTTGGGATCATAAAGGGAGCGATGCTACTAAGCCAAAATGAGGAGACACTGGATGCGCTCACTGGTGCTGGAGATGACTCGGACGATGGCTCTGGCGATGTTTCCGACTCGGAAGAATCCGACGACGACGACGAAGAAGAAGAAGACGACGACGATGAAAGACCAAAAACAAAGAAAAGGATGCCTAAACACATTGGCGCAAGCAAAAAAGGTGCTGCCTCTGCATCAAAGCGACGAAAGCTCACACCATCTCTTGCTCGCCGCGTCTATTATCGACTAAGGGGCCTTGAAACCGGCGAAGGTCAGATTCTCCCCGATTCAGAACCCGGCCACTTGGACTTTATCGGCGACAGTTGTACCAAGTTTGTTGGCTTGGCTTATTACTTTCCATACGTGGGGAAAAATGTCGAGTTTCGAGGGTACAAGGTTTCTGACGTCCCAAAGAGACGAGCTGCGGGATGGGACGACTTTTCTTGGGGGTCTTATGAGTCTGCAAGAAGGGGCCGGTGGCACTGAAATGGTTTGTGGAATGTAGTGTCGTTTGAGGATATGTGTAATATTCAAGTATCAAGGTGGGCATGCTCCGTAGGGTCAGGAGTCAGGGCTCGGTTACCACCCTCAACTCGAGTCTCCCCCAACTAGATTGACTACCTCGCCAGTCTTGAGTTTCTTTGAAAAGAATTTGCTGCCCTTTCCAGAAGATTGGCCCCCAGAAGTAACCTCTGATATCGTCTGCCCTGTTCCAACCGTGACATTTAGAGCATTCCCTAGCATGCTCTTAATCGAAGCCTTGGCAAGGGCACCGTCCTTCCATTCAGCATCAACCACAAACCCACCCTTTGCCACAAAGCCCTTGAACATTCCTTGCTTTGAAGATGGCATTAGTGCAGGGAGGATCTGAATCACTCCGTTGCTAGTTGATAGCAGCGACTCGGCGATGGCTGCACACCCGCCGAAGTTGCCGTCGATCTGAAACCCTGCAGGAGGGCCCTTGTTGAGGAAACTGTCGTATGTAAGATTGAAGAGAAGATGGGTCATATCGACTTCCAAGTTCTTGCCTTGGCCTAACCGGGCTCGTAGTGCTGCGAGCCAAGCACCAGACCATCCCATGCTGCCAGCATTATACCTAGGAGGAGTGAGTAAAAAGAAGTTCTTAGCTTGTCTGGCACTGGTACTTACGAAGCACGTCGCTCTACTAGTTTCCTGGAAGCCTCCCAGATCTTGGGATTCTCTGGCGTGATCTCGGACCCTGGATACAAGCCGTAGAGGGGAGAAAGATGGCGATGTCCTGGATCCGCTTCTTCAAAGTCTTCAATCCATTCCATGAGAGTACCCATTCTTGGAGAGACTTGTAGAGGTGGGAGTTTCTTGCTCAAAGAGTCGGCAGTCTTGACCAATTTGTCTCCTGATTTGCCCAGGATCTTGGCTGCCTGGACAAAGTTTCCGAACAGTTCGCGTAGAATCGAGTTGTCTATTGTTGCTGAGATTGTCATGGCACCAGAGTTGCTTCCATTCTTGCAAGAGGCTTCTGGAGAAACGGATGGATTGGTCACCTTCCAGCCCTTGTAGTCTGTGAGGAAATCCTCATAGAACTGAACTGCATCTTCAAACAGATAGTAGTTCTCTTCGAGGAAGTCTTTATCTCCAGTGTAGAGGTAATGATCGAAAACATGCTGAAGAAGCCAGGCGTGTCCCATCGGCCAGTAAGACCCTTGTGCGTAAATATCTTGGGGTGCGGCATCTCCCCATATGTCGGTGTTGTGGTGAGCAACCCAACCGCGGGCATCGTACATTTTGCGTGCGACCACTTCTCCCGTCTTGTGCATCAGCTTCATGTGAGTGAACAGAGGCTGGGTCAACTCGGCTAGATCTGGTTCTAGGTTAGAACTATTAGAAAAATACGTAGCTAAGAGGGGGCTTACTCGTGATTTCGGCTGGCCAATAGTTCATCTGGATGTTGATGTTGATGGTATACTTGGAACCCCAAGAGGGATCGAGCGCATTATTCCAGATTCCTTGAAGATTCGCAGGCAAGGTTCCAGGGCGGGATGAAGAGATAAGCAGGTACCTTCCAAACTGAAAGTAGAGACTGAAGAGCTCGGGATCAAAGTCGCCTTGGGCCAGAGCTTGACGTCTTTTGGCTGTGGTCAAGGCCCTTTGCTCATCACTCGAAGTGCCAAGGGATAAGCTCGCTCGTTCGTACAACTTTTGGTAGTCACTGACATGATTATCGTGAGTTTGAGAGTAAGACAAAGACACTGCGTTGGCAAGTGCCTTTCGAACTGTCGACAGAGGATCGCGTTCCCGGACGGTAGTTCGCATGTCGATGTATATTAAGGCTTCGTCCGCGTTTGTTACGACAATTTGGTCACCAATTTGACGTTTGGATCCACCCTTGATGGCAACTCGAGCCCCGAAAACCGCCTTGATCTGATTCGAGTTGAAAGTCGAGATAATAGTATCTCCATTTTCGGCATAAGCTGTTTCCACGAACCGATTCTGCTGATTTGAAGGTCGTTGGAATTTGATATAAAAGTTGAGAGAGCCCGGCTTTGAAGTAGTGAGTCGAACAACCATGGCGTCTGCCGGTTTGCTGGCAAGGTACTCGCGTTGATATGATATACCATTCGCTTCGTAGTAGACGCCTGCTGTGCCGTCGCTCAGGTCGAGCCATCTTTCATATTTGGTAGCTGACCCTTGGTTTTGGAAGTAGATTTGAAAGTCTCCTCCAGGCTGGTACATTCGCATACTGGACGGTACGCCTGAGAGTCCCAGGTTGGCTTCAAAGGTGGCGTCTTTGACATTTCCCTGGGCGAGAAGTGACTGGACCTTTGAAAGCGTGTCTTTGGCGTCTGGATTGACTCGGTCTAGAGAGGTACCGCTCCAGAACGAGTCTTCGTTGATATAGATGAGCTCAGTTCCGGTTACCCCCTTAATCATACCCCCAAGTCTTCCATTCCCGATGGGTAAAGATTCGTTCCAGAGACTAGCGGGAGTGTCGTACCATAATCTTGAGGGATTCGATTTGGAGTTGAGAGGATCGATACCGTGGCATACTGGGAGAGCCGTAAAAGCCGCCAGCAGGAAGAATATGCGCATGTTAAACTGACAGTTGCAGCATGCAGCCTTTGGATTTCAAAAGGAGTCGGGCGTACTTCGGAGTGGTGGATGATATGAGGTCATCAGCACTCTATTACTTGCGTATTTAAAGACCTAGATATGCTTATTTATCGATTTATGTCCTTCTATCCTTAAGCTTGTCTGTTAAAGTTGAGCCAGGTAAATGACTCCGGATTGGTGGGTTAACTATTCATAGGAGAACGTTTTCCGACATCAGGCTAAATCCGCTCTTTCAAGCGAGATCGACGTTGCATATTTGAGTCCGGGGAAGCAATTATAGGATGATCTGCACAGATTGGATCCCTGTCGTCATGCGAGATAAAAGTCACAGTGAGGGGGAGGCCCGCGAAGGATTGCGGAGGCGGCGGGTGAATCGATAGAAATGAGGGGTCGGTTGAAGAGAGGGCATTCGTAGTTGAATAGCCTAATTAGAAAATTTGGTAGAGAATGGTCCAAGGGTTTCAATGATTGATGCAACGCTGAGATGGTTTGCTGAAAGGGTTTACTATTCAGTTGAAGAGGGATGCCGCAATAACATAGTTAGGGAGAAGTTGAAGATGAGAGCTCGGTTACAATATTTATGCTACCACCCAAACTGAGTCAGATAGGACCACTGACAAGGTTGACACTCGTACCGCGAACATAGTACTTTGATTGAAAACTGACTCCTTCACTCCCTTGCTATAACACGTGCGCGGCCCAGGTTAAACACCAACCCAAACACCGTTTCAGTATCTCCTCTCCGATGAGATGCGACGCGAACCACGGGGAAATAAGTGCCGGGAGTATCGTATGTGTGGACAATGGTGACTTCGATACTTGATGCGACTTTTCCAAAGTCTTGCTTCTGGTATTCACCCTTGCCGATTGGATCCCACTCGACGTGCACCACCTTTCCTGCACCAGGAGGTACTTCGGCGTGGATTTTGAAAGTGACAGTCTCACCTACCGTTACTTCTACCTTTTCTTGACCACTGATGGTTAGGCTCACGACTGGCTGGATTCCTTTGCGATCAGAAGCTGAACCGGGAACTGCCACTTGTCCATCCTTGACTGACTAACTGGTTCCACCCGGAGGAGAGATCCCCTTTTCAACCCAAGCGCTCAGATCTCGGAAATGCTGCTGTGCAGTTCCCTCAAAGTCGATGATCTGTGCAGGATCGGATGGAGAGTCAGGTCCAGAATAGTGGTTCGTATTATCGCTGTAGTACAGCTGATAAGCATCCTGGAATTTGGACCCTAGAGCTTCCTGGACTTGAGATCTGTACCAGTCGGCGTGCCAAGGGAAAGCGTCATAGTCGAGAAGGCCATCCATGACAATCATCTTGCCTGTTATTTTGCCAGTGTGGGTACCACCGCCGCTAGATGACTTGCTTATGCCCGGACCGATGAACTTTTCACGCTGAACGTAGAGTGGTTCTCCAGATGTATCGCGAAGGTAGTCACAAGCGTAGTAGCCACTGTCGTTGGGGGGAACCTGGTGTCGGTGGTAGGTGCGTAGTGCAAGATACCATCTGTTGTCGACCGAGAGCTCCATGCCCTTCTCGATGGCGGCAAGTACCGTGGCATTATTCCCCTGATCAATTGAGACGGTCCTGGTTGCTAGGTTCACCTTTCCGGTAAATGATCCAACTTGGCCGACATGGACTTCCAGCCCATCGGTTGTGCTAATGTTGGCTGGAACCTTGTCTAGAACCACCGATGTAATAGAACCATCATCGTCGACCCCGATCGCCTCGACATTAGCCGTGAATTCGAAAAGAGCGTTCTGAAAGAGATAGCCTAGCTCAGAGTCCTCGGTACCAAGGTATCCGGGCTTGCTCCAGAAATCGTCCACGTAGGTAGGATCATGCTGTTTGACAGCGGGATAAACCAGCGTCCTCATGGTCTGGTAAAGATTCAGGCGATCCTGACCAGTTCCCGAGAAATCTTCCCATGACCTCAAGGATACACCCAATGCAGACACCTCTTCCAAGACAAGTTGCTGGACGTCATTCAGGACAAGATCTGTGCCCTTTCCACCAGGCGCAACAGCATCTTTCACCTCAGCCGACTTGTTGGCCAAGACAAAACCGCCAAAGGCCCGAATGCACCAGTTATACGGTTGAGATATCGGGATCGCCTGGATGAGCGTGACAGCTCCTGACCAGACATCAAAGGTGTTTTCCATCATGGCGACGGTTTGAAGGGAGCCGCCGCTACCGCCTTGCACGTAGCCATGGATCTTGCGACCTGGCGCGTCATAGTACTGACGGGCGACGGCCTTGGAGAACTTGGCGCCTGCTGCTTCAGCACGGTAGCCGATGCTCCCAGAAACCTGAAGCGCGTAGCCACCGCTGTCCGCAGCAAAGGCAACGGCTGTGTCTGGAGCTTCGGCGCCTTGTAGTGGATAGGTGATCTGGAAGAACCGACCCTCCCAGAGGGGTTTGGGAGGCAGGTAGATGGTGAAGTTGTTGGTTGTTCCGTTGAAGTAGCCCGAGACTCTGCGATGAGGGACAGGATCAACTTGATCTGTTTCGGCGGTGATGATGGGCTGGCTGTAAGAAGGGCCCACACAGTCATTGGTGATCTGCCATGGGCTGTCTTCACTCTTCGGAGCACATTCTGCTTGTCGATTGCCGATAACGAGTGCCCATGTGCCTTGAGAGAGAAACAGGGCAAATGATATGGCAACGAGGCCGAACCTGGTAAATCTTGTAAGCGGAGTGGACTTGGGGGTGCAAGAAACTTTGCAAAGAATTGGTACCTCGGAAATGATAACATGAGGCTCATATTTTTTGAGATGAAGAAAAGTCGGGTGACGTGTTGCTACAATACAGAGCTGTCGTCTGTGGGAGTCCTGCGAGCCAGGAGCCAGAAGCTGCCAAGTTTGCTGGGCTTTCGATGACAGTAGTTAGTGAGAAGGAGAGGTTCAGCACAAACGACAACGTCACATATTCTTATAGTTTTGAGAGATATGTGACAAGAGAATACCACCGAGACTGAAGAATATTACCATACATCAGCCTCACTGCCAGCGAGTCCTCTTGCAACCCATCATAAGCAGGCTTGAGAGCAGTTCAAGCAAAGCTGACACCACCGTCACATCTGAATGCAGTGAGACACCTGAATTAGCGAGTTGAGTTGGGCAGCTCGTTCTTTGCGTAGTGCGCGAAGGATGACCCTGGTGAGAGTGCCAAGCACGCTATTGCAAGTTGATGGCACTTCGGTCTCTCGCTGTAGAAGGAGGCGATAGAGACATGAGCGCACGATCAGGCAACTTGAGTGAAATCTTGCCATCACCAGGAAAAGGTTACCAGGCTTCACTCACAGCTGGTTAACACATTGCAATTGTCACTTCATCACGAGGCAAGTGATCGTCTGCATGGCCCTCACGCTTACTCCTGTTTAACTCAACGTCGGTCCGGGGCCCCGGATTTCTCCACGTCCAAGAGTTTCCTCAACCTATCGCTGACTTTTCGGGTCCGAGACTAGGAGCGTAAAATCGCCTTGTCCCCGGCTTTGGGTTGAGCTCAACTCGGGGGTCATGATACCGAGGACCAGCAGTTTGTCGTGCAATGTCTCTCCAGTCGGTGTTTTTTTTTTCGTGGTGAGATGAACCGAGAAACATGAGAGTACTTTGAAATGCTTCTATCAGGTATGCATGAAATGCAGAGGTAACGGTATAAAGAGTGAAGCATCGCGAACTGCCCCCATTGAATTGTCTTTTGGCAATAGTTAGCATCAAACATCTATCCCCTCACATAGATTGGCCTTTCAAGAACACATATCTCCTCTTGTCAGCATGGACGAAAACAACGACTTCGAAAAGGAACTGCAGGTTCTCATTCGAGATTCTCCACCGTGGTGGCGCGTCCCATCCCTCCGCAAGCTCTACTTCCTCATGCTCCCGGCTCTGATCACACCCTGCGCGCTCGGGTTCGATCTAGCCATGACCAATGGGCTTCAGTCTGTCTCTCATTTCATGAACCACTTTGGAAACCCGAAAGGTGCTGATCTGGGGTTCTATGGCGCTTCAATGTCTATTGGAGGAATCGTCATGAGCCCCTGGGCTGGTGTCTTGGTCAGCTATTTCGGCAGGAAAAAGATTTGCTTTCTTGGCACGTTTATTATCTGCTGTATGGTCATGATGGAGACTTTTGCGCTCAACTTTTCCATGTTCAATGGAGCCAAGCTACTCATGGGTGTTGGTTTGGCGTTGGCCCAGGTCCCCGCCCCTGTTCTTATCGCCGAGCTGTCACACCCGAAGCAACGTCCTGTCATCACTTCAATTTACAATACCGGCATCTTTTTCGGTCTTCTGGTTGGATCTTGGATCACTTTTGGGACCTACTCGATGGATTCTATTTGGTCTTGGAGACTCCCGTGTCTCCTCCAGGTTGTCCTGCCGATTTATCAGACCATCATGATCTGGTTCTGTCCTGAGAGGCCCAGGTGGCTGATTACGAAGGGAAGAGAGCATGAAGCTCGGGATATCTTGATCAAATTCCACGGCAACGGAGCAGAAACCGACATCGTCAAGGCCGAGATGCGTGAGATGATTGCTTGCTGGAATCGAAGCAGACGCAACCGTCATCAAGTTCAACAAGCAAGGTGTCAAGTCTATCGTTATCTCCAAGGGCAACCGACACCGCCTTTGGATTATCTTCTGGGTAGCCGTCGGCTCTCAGTGTCTCGGCAATGGTCTCGCCCCGACCTACCTACCCCTCATCCTAGACCGAGTTGGGCTTCATTCCTCGGGTGAAAGGACGCTCATCAATGCTGCCATGCAAACCTGGAACTTGGTAGTTGCCCTCCCTTTTGCCATGCTGTCCAACCGCATCGCCCGCCGGACTCTGTTTTTGGTTGCCACTGGTGGTGTCCTTGCGTCGTTTTGTGTCTGGACGGCACTGACAGCTCAGTATGTACAGACTGACAAAGAGGCGTTTGGTATCAGTGTTGTGGCCGTCATCTTCGTCTTCAACACCTTTTTCGCGCTTTGTTGGGTTTCGTTGATCTGCTGCTACCCGATGGAGCTGGCAACGACCAAGCAGCGTCCCATCTTTAATAGCTTCCAGCTGTTTGTCATTAACTGCTCTTCCTTCTGCATCAATTACATCAATCCCGTCGCGATCGAGAACATGGGATGGAAGTACTACATTATTCAGTGCGTTTTCAACGCTCTCATGTTCCTCATCATCTGGTTCACATTTGTCGAGACAAAGGGTCTCACATTGGAAGAGGTTGCAAAGATCTTTGATGGTCACGAGACCTTTGACAATGCTGTTATAGTTGTCGACGCCGAGTTGCAGGCCAGAGAGGAAAAGGGAGGTCGGGGAGCCCAGGAGATCGAGTAGGGGGTGCCGAAGAAGCCAGTTTGCGGGATTAGCCACGAAGCTGATTTCCAGTCTTGGTGTTTTTAGCCTAGTTGACAATGTAGCTTCTGAAAGGGAGGAAGAGAAGTCTCTAGGCATGGATTTTAAAATCCCTATTAGTAGACTGCCTCTTTTTATTACAATCACATTAAGCAGTACATGTTGTAGCCGAACATTCGTTACCCACCTCCCCGCATTCTTCTCCGTTTCGGTCTTTAGAAAATAATAAGCTTAAGCACAAGCAGCACCAGGATTTCCCAAAATCCGACATGAGCACACTCTCTGACATGTCAAAACGCCCTTTACGAAAGGGGCAGACAAAAGCAAGGAATGCCTGTCAGACATTTAAGCGACGCAAAGTCAAGGTAACTATCTCCCCTGTTCCCTCACTCCAATAGATTCTCGCCTCAACCCAAGGTAAAAACACGATATTGATAGGGAAATCTTATTAGTGTGACGAGAAGCAGCCCGCTTGTACAAACTGCGCCAGATTCAATGTACCCTGCATAGTTGAACCTGCAGATGAGACCCCCAGGCAAGGTCGAAAAATGGGACGACCACGCAATGACTGGTCACAGCCTGTAGACACACCAACCGGTTCAAGCTCATCAACCGGTCTCTCGGGCCTCGGCACTATTGTTCCGAGTAGCACCCATCTCGAACTTCTCCTACATTTTGCAACGCACGTGGGCCCCAGTCTGGCTGATCCGAAAGATGCCGACAACGTCATATCTCATTTCTGGGCACACAACGTCCCCCAACTGAGCTTATCCTTTCCGTTGGTTTCGGATCTCATGTTTGCTCTAAGCGCCCATGATTTGGCGCATCGCCAAGTTCATCGACGGGGCGAATTTCTAAGCCTCGCTGAGAACCACTTCTCAACTGGCTTGGCTGAGTTAACGAGACTCTTGCCCTCCTTAGACGACACCAACTGTGGGGCTCTTTATGTATCTGCCATACTTGTTTTTCAGTGCCTACTGGCCGCTGGCCCCCAAGGGCCTGACGACCTGTTGATCTGCAAGCTATCTGATGGTGAGCAGCATAAGAGACCGTGGACGCCGGCTATCCGAGGAGTTCGTTTTATCCTTGAGAAAATACCTCCCAATGTCCTTTATTCAGGGTGGCTCGAACCTTTGACTCCAGGGAGAGATAAACAAGCTTTGAGTTGTCGACCTTCATACATAGATCAAAGCTTCGCTCGGATAGCATGGGGAGAACCTCTAGAGCATCTCTTTGGCCTGGTTTCTTCAATCCACGACGAGAATCGGTCTACTCGGCTGAAAGAATTTCAACTATTAAGGCGGATATTCGAGGCAACATATGGTCTTGATGGGGAAAGTGAAAGAGACGTATGTCCAGAAGATAAGTTTGTCTTCAGATGGATGTATGCGTTGGATAATGACTTTATAGCCTGCTTGATCCGAAAAGATCCGGTCTCTTTGCTCATTCTGGCTTACTATGCTCCATTATTAAAGACAATCAAGCCATCAAGTCGTTTGGAGAGTTGGGTAGCTCACTTGATTACCAGAGCTCGCGACTTGACAGGAGACGAGTTCCAGGAATGGATGCAATGGCCATTAAAGACGGCTGGGTTAGAGTAAAGTTTCAAGATTAGAATATTCATGCGTTTACGATTTAAGATAATAATCTTGTAAACGATACTCGAGCTTGCATGCCTGACATTCCACCTGACCAGTTCTCGCATGACACGAGGTATTTTACGTATTGCTTTTACCCGAAGCTCGGGAACAGATACGGCGAAGGTCTCCCTTACTTTTGGCTAGTACCATGTCTGCTCGGGAGAGATATCCCGACTCATACCCGGGGGTGTTGGGAAGTGATTTACACAACCCCTCTCTTCGCCCCCCGTCGCCGAATAGCATCTCCTTCAAAAAGGGGATCGCTTCCCGATGATGTTTTGACTACAACCAACTTGCTCAACTATTCAGCACAGTTATCTTCTGATCTCTCCTTATGTCTACCTCAGAGTTCGGCGCACCATGGATCTGGCACCCAGATTGGGTCGATCATGAACCAGACACCGCCGGCAAGATTATCCTTTTCCGCAAAACCTTTGCGGTTAAACAAGTTCCAAATGCCCCTATAATCGTCAATATCACCGCGAACACTCGCTATAGACTGCATATCAACTCGCGTCTTGTTCATTTTGGACCCGTCAAGGGCGATGAGAACCGTTGGTTCTACGATACAGTCGACATTCAGCCATTCCTCCAAGAAGGGGACAATCTTATGGTCGTCGAGGTTCTTCGGTTCTTTCAGGCGACTACTTATGCAACAACCTTTGCTCGTATGCCTATTGGGGGCCTTTACCTGAGGACCGTCGATAAAGACAATGCTGTGGGAATACGTGTCGATAGTGACGCAACGTGGGAAACCGCTATCGATCCTTCCACCCAATTTCGAACCGACGAGGAATTCGATTTGTTCTTGCACATTTTTGAGAGAAAGGACAGACGCAAAGACATTGACCTCTAATGGAAACCGGCCAAGTTCATCCAGATCAAGGAAGACTGGGGAATTTCTTTGCCTTGGAGGCTCAGCCCAAGAATGATTCCTCACCAATCCGCCATTCCCGTACGATTTCGAGCAATTCATAACGTCAGGAGCTACATCGGTAAAGACGCATGGAAGCAACTCCTCGTAGATTCACCTACTCCCAAGGCAATTCATCTTACCCCCGGAACAACGCACTACATCGAGCTTGAGGCCGACAACCACATGACAGCCTTTCTTGTCTTTTGATTTGGACGCACCAGTCTAGGCAGTAAGGTGAGAATTACATACTCGGAATGCTACGAGGATGAACCTTTCATCACCCCTTTTGCGCGTCGCAAAGGGGATCGGTGCGACACAAGAACAAGCCTCATCGGGCCCTCGGATCACTACATCCTTGGTGACCGAAACTCTTACGGCTTGGATTATGATGAGTTGCATCACGAACAGGAAGTCTATCGACCATTCCACTTCCAGACTTTTCGTTTCATCGCACTAGACATCGAAGTTTGCTCCGAGTCGGCCTTGGTCCTCCACGGCATTGATGTTACCAAGACCAACTATCCTCTTGTCCAAAAAGCCTCAGTTAAGGCTGACAAGGATGAATGGATTTCCAAAATGTGGGGGATTCGTGTGAGGACTCTTGAGAACTGTATGCATGACTGCTACGAGGATTGC
The DNA here is from genome assembly GCA_003946985.1 of Fusarium duplospermum. Classification (NCBI taxonomy): domain Eukaryota; kingdom Fungi; phylum Ascomycota; class Sordariomycetes; order Hypocreales; family Nectriaceae; genus Fusarium; species Fusarium duplospermum. The sequence goes on along the minus strand of NKCI01000122.1, from coordinate 94,578 downwards.
CCCTTCTACGAACAGTTGCAGTATCCTATGGACACGAGAAGTTCATGTCTCTTCACATATCTTGTGTCGGGGGATGACCGACTGGCTCGACAGGCCATCGTACAGATGAATGATTCATTCATTCCGTCCCTTGGACACATTACATCGCGAACAGGTTCCAACTGTCTTCAAAGACAGGTTATTCCTACTTTTTCACTGTACTGGATCTGCATGGTTACCGACCACTACGAATACTACGCCGATGCCTCGTTCGTCCGTCAATTTGTCGCTGTGGCTGACGGCATTCTTCAATCGTTCGACACTCGGGTCAATCAACTTGGCCTGGTGCCGGTGAACGAGAACGTCTTTTGGGAGTAAACCGACTGGACGAGGTTTTGGGTTCCTCAAGGCATTCCCACGGCGTTAAAGAGAACGAAGAATTCTACTTATGTAAACTGCTTGTGCGCCTACACTCTGAAGCGAATGGCGTGGCTAGGGAGGGGGTCAGCCGGGAATACGAGACGAGAGCATCAACTCTTGTTGCGGCCATTCAACAACACTGCTTCGATGGAGAATTCTTTACAGATGGTCTAGCAACGAAACCTATTCCATCTACAGAGTACAGCCAGCATTGCCAGATCTGGGCTGTGCTGTGCGGAGCTGCGACAGGCACCGTGGCGAGCCACGTCTTGACCCAGTCCATTATCAAAGGCAACCCGTCTTCGCAGTTCCCCTACGAGATGGAACCAGAAACACAGGCTGACGGCGAAACTGGGTCCGGCTCCGACCGTTCATTCACCATGACGTCCATCTCTTTCTCGTTCTACATGACCCGAGCATTAGCAGCTGCTGGCGATGAAGTTTACAACAAGTTCTTCCATCAATTCTGGACTACATGGAAAGAACAGCTGAAGTACAACCTGTCAACCTGGGCTGAGGACTCTATATCTGTCCGTTCAGATTGCCACGCGTGGGGCAGCGTCCCTATATACGAGTTTCTGGCCGAGCTTGCTGGTATCAAGCCCGCATCACCAGGTTGGGCAACTATTTCTTTCAAGCCAAGGTTGCAACTGGTGAAACATTTGGATGCTCGAGTTCCCATAAAGACTAGTGATGGACCGGCAATCATCCAAGTGGTGTGGGATCATGAGGATGAGGATATTACTGGCAAGACCCTAGTTAATGTAAAGCTGTCTGTAGAGAGGGAAAATGCCGAGATTGCGGGCGATGTCAGTGTTTTGATAGTTTTGCCGGGTCAGAAGGAGGAAATGATTCTTTTGACGACAGACAGGGAGTGGCAAATTCAACTTTGAAAAGTAGGGGCTTTAATGATAGATAGTAAATATTATCTTTAGTAGCTCTTGTCTTGAAACGTACAAATTCTGTTGTCTCTCGTATATGCCAGGTAACCATCGTGAGATACCAACCCCTGTGAAGGGGGGCGCAGGATAGAATAACATAGACCTTAGTTCATACTATTAGGATGAGATTATAGCTTCATGATAAAAGATGAATATAATATCTTCTAATAATAGCTAAATTTCTATGATAATATAATAATAAGTCAGTAGTAAGATTATATTATTATTTTAATAGGCTTATCCCCGCCACACGGGTAGAAAGCTGCAAAGCTCTGATTAAGCAGACAAAGCTCCTTCATTGGCGTCACATTCCCTCCTTATTATCAGCTTTGACTATTACCGGACGTCACTCAGTGATAGAACAGTTGGCTGAACGGGCGGATCACGCCAGATATGGAAAAGGTCTTGTCACTAGCTAATGAGACTACGGTCTTCTGGGTCAGTTATCCCATCGAGGACCGGGCTTAAACTGTGACAAAGAACACCTTTCATGAACGAGACTGCTCTTTGGTGTTTCTTGAATTCTGCTTCTTATTGACTACCGACATCCACTACGTTCATTGTTGTAGCAGATCCGAGATCTTGTACGTTGAAATGTTACAAAGCTATCAAGACATAAAAGCCCTTCGAACAGCGCGCTTAACTGATTTTCCAGTCGACTTGGTCTCCAAGACAGCAACACTCAACTCAGGCAGACTAAACTTGAAAACGCCATCCTTGTCGGCCTCGAGAACCGTAGTCGTGCTGTTGACAATGTTGACACCAGTGTGGGGGTCGTTGTAGGCAAAGGGGTCATCCTTGGCGTTGGTCAACAGAGTAAGGTCTGCTTCAGCACCTGCCTCAACACCCTCAAAGGACAGAGAAACAGGGACATCAGCTCCCTTGGTCGTGTTGTATGCGGCTCCCTTCCAGATGAATGTGCCCTCGTCCTCATTCTTCCCGGCAACGTAGAAGAGAGGGTCAAAGTCGGCAGACGCAGGGAGAGTATGGGTCATGGGATGAGCAGCAAAGAGCTCCCACACGTACCAACTAGTGGAGCGTGTCGTCATAGCGGGGTCGGCGGCGAACTGAACGATGGTGACGGCCCATTGCCAACGGTTCATGTTGCGCAGAACAGGGGCATAGAACGTTCCAGGGATACGATCGGCGTTTCTCTCGTAACCGATGAGAGATACAGCCTCACCGACCGTTCCAATCCACCAAGGATACGCCATTAAATTGCCGTCCCAGCCAGTTCCTCCGTTGGGGTGTGTGGCGGCGACTTCTCCGACGATGTGGCCAATGTCGTTGTCAAATCGGTCGAACTCCTCCACCAAGGCGTTGGGCGTTCGATAAGGATGATAATCGCCGATACCAGGAGCAGGAATGTCAAAACCATCACCATCAGAAGTAGCACCGGAAGAAATGACGGTGATGTCATCGTAGACGTCGGTGATGGCCTTGAGGAACATGGGGAACCGGTACTCCTTGTAACTCTTCCATCCTCCAGGGTAACCCGCGAGCCAGTCTTCATTTCCAATCTCGACATAATGAAGCTTGAATGGCTCTGGGTGACCGAGTTCAGCACGGCGTTTCCCCCATTTGGAGGTGGCAGAGCCGCGGATGAACTCGATCTGGTCCAGGGCGTCGTCGATGATGGGCTGGAAGTCTTCCTTGGGGGTGACATCGCCGTTAAGAGATAGACCAGCGTAAACGCCGACAACTGAAAGAAAGAATCACTGTTAAATGCGTGTTGGGGAGCTGAGACGAGGATATCTTACCAATTTCCAGTTGCATGTCCTCAGCCCATTCGAGATACTCCATAAGACCAAGACCATGAGTCTGCTGGTAGTCCCAGACACCCTCAAAGCCCTTTCTGTATCGAAGAGGACCAAGGGTGTCCTTCCAGTCCCACCAAGTCTTGTTGGTTGAACCCTCCAGCATGTTGCCACCAGGGAAGCGAAGCAGGCTCTGAAGAGATATCAGTAATTGCACCACGTGAAATTAGTTACGATAAACTAACTGGGTGAAGGCCCTCAAGAGCCTCGGCAATATCGATTCTCAGTCCATTCTTGCGACCCTTGTAGGTAGGGGGGAACAGACTGATCAGGTTAAAGTCAAGAGAACCACCAGAGACGCCCTATGCTAATTAGCAAAAGTAAAACATTGGTGAGCCTTATCAATATTCAAAAACTTACCTTGGGGTTGAATGTGATGGCAAAAGTGTTGTTGCTGTTAGGAGCATCCTTCTTAGGAATAAGCTCGAACTTGTGCTCAGTCCAGTCATTGGCAACAGACTTGGACTTGATATCAACAGAGCCAAACACGTCATCGGTGAGGTTTGACTGCAGAGAAGCGGTAAACTTTCCCTTGTAAGCACCCTTGACCCAAAAAGAGCCTGTGTATGTCTGCTTCTTGACATCCATTCCCCAGTAGCCGTCATTGAAGAAGCCAATGGACTTTTCCTTCTTGCTTCCTGCCTTGACGCTCATAGACACGGGGAGGGCATCAGAAAGTGGCTCCTTGAGGCGGTTTAGGGATAGTTGGGCGCCATTGACTGAGTGCCAACCATCTAGAGAGACTGGGTACTTGTTGCTGTACTGGAAGGCTCGGTTGCGGATGAGCTCAGCATAGATTCCACCGTCTCCAGAGTTGTTAATGTCCTGGGCAAAGTTAGTCATGGATTTTTAACGTGATTGGCAAAGGCTTACCTCATGAAGGAAACCATATTGATGGCCACTCGTAGCATTTCCATTCGAGTTAGACACCTTGATGTTGACAGCTCCAACCGTCGCGGCATACGCCGCAGCGGCGAGAATGGACTTGAGGGAGACCATATCGAATTCAAGCAGACAAAGTCTGAGAGGTCTGTGTCTGGAAAAGTCACATCCTGTGTCGGCATTGATGGGGTTTTATATCACGAAGATCTACCCATGACGTGCCCGCAGCCGATGGTCGGCCATACGAACTACCAGTTAATATTAACAGCAAAGTCATACAACACGCCCTAAAAGAGATATTCCCCGAAACCATATACATAAAATAAACAAGCGGTCCAATGACTGAGCAGCCAGGCCTCTCCGCATCATGTACATTCAAGTGCCTAGACACAAATTCGACTAAACCGCACTTCAACCCCCCTAATATTAGTTAGTAGCGCCGATGCATAGATGGGGTAAACCCGTAAAATGGAGAAACAACGAGGAAAAGTCTCGTGCCTCGGGATATCTAAGCTCGTATGACGTTCTTGATCGGCCGAGCATCATCCGGAGCAAGGTTACATTTAAACCAGGATAAAGGCCTGCGTGCCCCGGCAGATTTGAAGCGCCGGGATTGGATTCGTGCGCATAAGAGTTATAGTTGCGCATAGAGTGAGGGGAAAATGAACTTGATCAGGCGGGGGAGTTAATTAAGGCACGTCTATCACTTCTTTTCCTGCTGTTAGTGAGTACTTGTTTTGTCGGTTTCTCCGGGTGGAAGAATTGATCATCAGGTCCACGAATTATAATGCAGGAACCGGGTGATGGCATGTCGATCAGTTGGAAATTGTCACAGCTAGAGAAACTCGGTCAAAGGTAAAAAGCACGGGCATCCGCCTGATCCGATCTTTGTTTCTTGAATTCTTTTGCTATTGTTTGCTCATCTATCGCGTTTGTGCCATCCACGACCTAGGCTGGCCAGCGCCTATTCACCAACCATCATCAACTGCCTATTTTCAAGGACTATTGACGATGAACGTGATGCTCGACCTAGAAAGGCCTTCGGGACAGCCATGGGTCAAAGGGAAATTCTGGTCGTCTAACAGTGCAGAGCATTCCTGATGCCGTGAGATGTCACAATGTGACACTTGCATACTCAGTCATCACCCTCAATGTGATCACTCTTTTCCTTTCCTCCAATAAACTCCTGAGGCATAGCGATTGGTCGATTCTTGGCAAACTTGACTGTCGACCACGCTGATGGAGAGTCCTTGAACAGGAGCTCAATCTCCTCCAAGTTTCGACCCATAGTCTCAGGGAAGAGGAAGTAAACTGAGACGGGGATGCAAGCGGCAATGACGGCAAACACGATGTAGTATTGCCATCCAATTGTGTTGATGGCAACTGGAGTAACCATGACAATCACAAAGTTCCTATAAAAATGTTAGTTGTGGTGCCTTGTAGAAAGTTTGGGTGACATACCATAGCCAATGGTTGGCTGTCGAAATAGACGACATGGCCATTCGCAGACGAATAGGCGCAACCTCAGTGCAGTAGAGGAAATTGGCGCCAAGGAAACCAATAGGAACCCAGGTGTTGTAGAGGTAAAGGAAGCAACCAGCAGCGATCATAGCAGGCTTGTTCTCCTTGCCAAATGATGTCGTGATTGCAAGTGCAGCCATGCAGGCTGACATTCCAATGCCGCTGATGATAAAGACAGCTCGTCGACCGAAACGATCGATGGTGAAGAAGGCGACGAAGGATGAGAGGAACTTCCATGTAAGAGCGCCTCCAGAGAGAACGCGAGACATCTCGCTGCTCATGCCCAGGTTTTGCTGGAAGAGAATTGGTGCATAGACTGAGACAAGGTTGGATCCTGAGGCTTGTTGATAGAACTGAAGCATGATGCATAGACAGAATCGGTAGAGAAGTTTGTCGTCGCCCATCTTGAGCATATCTTTCAGGCTAGCCCCACCCTGGCTTGTCTCCTCAAGAGAGTGTTCAATACCAGCCACTTCAGCCTGAACCTCGAGCGCGTCTTCAGGAAGACCTCGGAGTGCCGAGACGACATGACGGGCTTCTTCCGATCGGTTCTTGAGGACCAGCCATCGAGGACTTTCCGGAAAGGCGTAGATCGAAGCCAACAAGACGAGAGAAAAGGCGATGGAGATGGCGATGGGAGGTCTCCAGGTAACAGGGCCGTGCTTGAACTCGAAAAAGGCGAGGTCAACCCAAGATTCCAGAGTGTAGCCCAGACACATGAAGAGTCCAGTGAGGACAACACTGCGTCCACGGTTCTTGGCTGCTGAAGTCTCACTCAACCAGACAGGGACGATAGAGCTCAGCTGACCGACACCCAGGCCAATGATGACCCTGCCGACGATGAACTGCGCAAGGCCAAAAGAAGAAGCCTCAAGGATCTCTCCAATAAGAGTGCAGATACCAGCGAAAAAGATGACATTACGTCGTCCAAACTTGTCACCCGTGTAAGAACAAGACAAAGAACCGATAAGAGCACCGATAACAAAAGTGGCAACGACAAACCCCTGCAGCGTCGACTTGCGGCTCTTCTCAGAACCCTCACTGTGAACGGTATCAATCCCAGGAAAAGTCTTGACCCAATCTTCCTCTGTGAGAAGACCACCAATGCCGGCTTGGTTGTAACCGAAAATAACAAAGGCAGGGCCTACGACGAGAGCAAGTTGTAGGATGCTCAACGCCTTGCCGCTGGTACCGAGGTATGTCTTTGCGCTCATCTTTGTCAAACTGAAGAGAAACAAAAACAAGATGAGTGTCCCTGAAAAGAATTCGTGTAGGATAGCCTTTATATAACTAAGTTTCTCTCCTCAACTTTAACCCCCCATGTCTTGCGGAGCCCCATGGGATCACAAAAGGTTTGCACTTGACCCCATTCTTGTGGGGTTTTAGGATCCCACTGAGAAGAAATTCATCATCCTTTGACATCGAATCGAAATGTACGTGCTCACGGCAGTTGGAAACGGACTGTCCGCCATTTGGCGTACGTCGTCGGGAATGGTTCCCACACCTTTGTGGATATCAAAGTCCCTATATATCGGATACTCGGCACGGTGGCTTCTCGGAGGCTTTCGACTAAGTGGATAACAAACACTCGACGATATGGGTCAACACGGTTATTCGGGTCGCTACGGAGGCGTTATTTCAGAGCGAGTCAGCTCATTCGAGAAAAGAAAATGACGCAGGCGAATAAGTCTGTAACACTAGGCATGGGTTCGGGGAGGGATCAGCAGTGTGCAGTGGGAGGCTCTTTTGCGGCGCGATTCATGAGGCTGTTCGTGATTTGGCGCTAGTGGGAGGCTCAAGTAAGCACTATCCTTCTGGAAAACTTCTGGAAAGTGCCAGGTTTGTGGTGTAATGCGACTTATTTCTAGACACCGACGACGTCTTCGGGGTTAGCTCTGGCTGCCGCATACGGATGATATCGGGATGTTTCGAAGCATATTCTATCAGGGAATAATCCTTCGAATGGAAGTGTTATACCTAATGACAATGACATACGGATAACACGGGATTGGAAGTTGGATATAGACCAGGGGTCCCAGTGACAACCCCCACAGCTTCAATGGCAACATGGACGGAGATTGATGCACAGATCAAGACCCCAACAAAGCTGAGGCGGTCACTCCCGTCCGGAGATGGTTCAGATTCCCCCAGAGTCATGAAAGAAGTGGTTGGGGAAAGAGAGTTCTGATAAGCATGTTCTGAGAGGTAAATCTGTAAGAGAAAAAAAAAAGAAGACCCTGCCCGACCATGTAATGCGGCTCCATCACTTCTCCCCTCTTGCATCCTGCTGCCTAGCATCAATCGCAGCCATAAGTGCCTCATAAGCTCCCACATCCTTACCTCTCGTCTCCTCCGTTACAGAGGGTGATTCAGCATCCCCAGCGTAATAATTACCACCCTGGAGCCATGGACTAGGTCCGATGCCAATGTCGTACTCTGTGTACAGCATGCGTTTATCTTCCGACACATCGAGGCCGTCTCCGCCATAGTTTAGGTGGGTGTTTGCGGAAATGCGATGCCACGTGTTGGCGTCAAGGTCGTATTCCTCATCGTCTACGTCTTCTCGAAGCATTTTCGCGTCCTTTGGTGAAGGTGAGTGCCACGCACCATGACCAATTCGAAAGACCTTTAGTCCCTTCATCGACTCTCTCCATCGTGAGAGGACGTGATGCCATCTCATAGGAAACTCAAACATGTCAGGTCTCTCGCCCCCTCGGTCCATGACAGTCCTGGTTTCGGGGTAGCCAGGGTCGCTGGTGCTGAGCGGACCCGTTTGACGGGCCCTGGTCAATATAGGGCAGTCGTCGAGATAAAGCTCCTCCAGTCCACCGCTGCCATTCTTGGACCCGACGGAGGCGAACCAGTCTATCTGCCAATCGTGGCTGAAGACGTAGTTTCCAAGCGCAAGCACCTTGAGTTGCGGGAACGGCTCTGGGTCCATGAGACGGAAGTTAATCTTTGGGAACCAGCCCCAATAGTCACAGTAGAATAGCGACAAGACGCGTAGATTGTCAGCGAGGGGGCTTGAGAGCCATGTTTCAGGCAGGTCCTCGAAGAATTCATACTTTTCTTCAAAGTACGTGGCGGCTTCTGGCGAGGCTGATTCGGATTCCGTAGAGATGAAGAGCTTCAAGTTGACGAGGCTTTTGAGAGAAAGGACCTTTTTCCAGGCTTTAGATGTAGTGATGCAAGGATCGTCATAGTCGGCCAGGTTCGATATGGTGAGCTCCTTGAGCGGCATGACTTGGTCCAGAGGAACGCCCAGATCATCCTCGGGATACTCGGGGTCGAAATCGAGGCCGGCTCTGTCGTCTATTCTCTCCTGTCGATCCTCGGTCCACATTCCTGCGATACAGTGACACACAGTATCAATGATTCTGTATCTAAAGGACCAAGTCTCCTCAATGCCCGTTTGCCAGTAAGACCGATCATGAGCGCCACAAAACTCGTTGAACCGGAGATGCATAGCCGTGACTTTTCCAAAGCATCGGACATAAGGCAAAGCGTTCATGAAATCTTCAGGGATCTGATAGTCTTCGTTTGCATTGTACTCAAAGTCGCATCCGACCAATGAGTCGATGGTGAGATCTCGGACTAGGCCACGTAGCTTGGGGGATTTGGCGATCTTGATGACGCGCTCGGCTGAGTTGCCAAACCCTTCGAGGCGGATGTTTCTGAATAGGTGAGGTAGGGCGATGTGGTCCATCTGGCGCGAGGTGAGCCGTAGGTTGGAGAGGCTTGGCTTCAACAAGAAAGAGCAGATGTGGCTCCATGTTTCAGATGATAGGGGCGGGAAGACGCCATCACCAGCTGCAAAAGAAGACATGACGATGGAAGATGGTCTGATAATAGAATGAGTGAGAAGGCGAACGATAGGGATTGCTTTCTAGCGTGGCTTGTGTCTATCGCGCAAGCTTCATCTCCTTTTAAGGCTGAGGAAGAGGGTAATCTCACACCGGCAAATGGGGTTAGCTGCCTGGTCTGCCTACGAAGGATCCGCAAACTCTTGGCAGTGAGATCGCTTGATCCAATGCAGCCTATGAATCGACAGGGATCATGTTGACGTTGTAGGGTAGGCTACACGACCAGGTGAGTGAGTGAGTTCACCATGAGTCTAATAGTAGTAAAAGAGCCAAAGAAAGCTATTAAAACGAGTGGTAACGTGAAGTTTATGGATATCCTCTTAATTGACTGAGATAAAACTCACTATAGGAGCTGATACATGATGGCCTCCCGAAGACGATGTGCCTTTTCGCCGCATCAGCGCTGTGCGTGCCTACACGATAAATATTCGCTGCCAATTCCCGGGTCTGGTGATGGCTGATCTCAGCCAGCGGGAAGTTTAACAAAACAAGGTTGGCTTCCATCCCCCATCTTCATCTCCAATCTCCCTCCTCCCAACAACAAACCGCCTCACAAAGCTCCAGAAAACAAAGCACAATGACCACTAGAGCTTTAGTAGTGGGCGGTACAAGCGGCATCGGTTACGCCATGGCCTGCCGTGTCGCCGCCGAAGCTAGCACCTCAGTCGTCACCATCAGCGGGCGCACAAAACCCCAGAACATTCCACACGCCAACATCACCTTTCGACCACTTGAGGCAACGTCGATGCGTCAGATCAAGCAGTACACGGATGATTTCAAGGCTCAAGGCCAAAGACTTGATCTGCTCATCATGACACAAGGTATTATGACGATGGCTGGGAGAACCGAGACTCCTGAGGGTATTGACCGCAAGATGGCGCTGCATTATTACGGCAAACAGCTGCTCATACGGGAACTTCTTCCAGTGATGAGTGAAGATGGCAAAGTTGTTATTGTGTTTGATGGATGGCTTGGAAGTCCTGATAAGCTCATCTGGGAAGATCTCGACCTCAAGACTCACTACAGTCTCGGCAAGGCGGCTGATCACTGCATGTCCATGAACGACGCCATGGTTCAATATTACGCAGCGCAACAGAAGGCAACTGGTGTTGGTCAAAGACACTTCGTACATGCATGGCCTGGAGGCGTTAGTTCGGGTCTTTGGAGAGAACTTCCCTGGGGTCTACGGACCGTCGGCCGAGTTGGAGCTAACCTGGTCGGCGTGTCACCGGAAACTTGTGCTGAGTATTTGTTAAATGGGGTCAATGAGTGTTGCGCGGTTGGAGAGAAGGAGGAGAGGTACTGGAGTAATATCGATAATAAGGGACGTCTTCTCGCCAAGAAGGCTATCTGGACTGAAGAGCAGATGAAGAAGGTGACAGATCACACCTGGGGACTCATTGATAATGCGTTGGATGTTAAGGAGTAGGTCCTGTGGAGAAGCAAGTGGAAAGAGAAGTAGGAAAGCAGACTCTTGCATGTGCTAAAAATGTGTTCTTTGTCATAGTTGAAGGCGAGATAACTCACCCAGAAGATCGTTGTATGTACTAGTACCTAATGCCAAGAATCTCTACTTATCCAGCCAATGCCCAGTTCGCGAGTACCCTGTCCGCCCTCGCTGATTCATTGTCTGCCTCAGAGATTATTCAGTATTTCATTAATTTTATCCCAGTTACCCTTGTTCAAGTACCCAGACAACCAATAATTCCCATGAGCGTCCTTGCCCATGATGGGAAACGCATTGGGAAGAGTCAAGCCGTACTGGCAATTCTGGATATAGGTCGGCCTCCCCGGCACGTGGTCTGCAGATGCCGATGGACTATCTGGCTTTATGGCCGATGAAAAGTTGATTTCAAACATTTTTGCCTTGGCCCAATTCGAGTAGGTGACCATGTGCATTGAGGGATCCCCAAAGAATGGCGGTGTTCGAGCTTGTGACTGCCTAACCATGGACATGAATGCTTCAACCTGCTCTCTTGTTCCGTATTCTGTGATGGACTGTCGGATACGAGAAGCGATGTAGCCTAAAGACTGTGTGTTTATCTCTTTGACGGTGAGAGGCGTGTGGATGAACCCTGTGGCGTTGGAGAGGTATGAGGTGCCGGCTGGTAACAAGTCTCCAGAAAGAACAGAACGGAGAGAGTAAGCGTTGTATAGAATAACGTTGGTGTTTGAGTCTTGAGGCAGATGTGAGATGGCTATGCGGGTCCACCAAGCGCATAGAATATCACCCTCACTGAGGAACGTGTCTTCGTCACTGGAGCTGTCGACTGAGATATCTCTCGTTGCTTCTTCTCTCAACTTGTCCATAAAAGCAGCTGGAACGCATACAATTCGAGTTTCGTTGCCGCGTAGTGCAAACTCCGTGATATGGTTGAGGCCATATCGGATCAGTCCTAATGTGGAGAGTTGACGATCTGCCAACTTGTGCGCCTCAGTGGGATGACAACCAAGCTCTGTCAGAGGATCGCTATCAGCGCCATGAAGAGGCAATATCTCATCCTGTCGTCCTTGAAGTGTCAATGACCAAGCAGTCAAAAGAGCCTTTTTGCCCATCGCGTCGAACATGATGTGGGGCCAGTATATAGACACGAGAGTGGCATCCTTGAAAGAAACCGTGTGGAGACCAAGTTGGGGTCTTTCCGAGTTGACATAGTCTTCCAATTTCTTGGGACTGCCTTCGGGATGCATGAGACTCAAGAATTGGTCAGGGTCTCCGAGTATAGAAGGTCTTGCGCTTGGCTTGGGTATTTGACCCGCGATGGGGTCGTCCGCTATCGGTGTGTCATGCTGAACATGGGTGTAGACAATGGACGGCCGGTCTTGATTGAATTCGGTGGGGATGTGATACTCAAGAATTCCCTTGGACTGAGCAAGAGTCAGCAAAACATGTACTGGCAAGACGAGAGGGGAATACTGCACGTTTCGTCGAAGGCGAGCCCCCAGTTTCTGCCAGCCCTCCCTTTGCGCCAGCTCCTCTAATGAGTGGCGAATTTTATCCGTGTCAAGTACATCCTCAAACACAAACAAGGAATATAAAATGAATGATCTCCAGACTGGCGTATCATCAAAGAAGTGGAGAGGGAGAACTTTGTCGCCAGGAACAGCCTCTGGGGCAGTACTACCCCAGCCAAACAAGCTCACCATGTTGAAGTATGGACAAGTTTCCTATAAACAAGCAGTTCTTGGAGCAAGACCAAATACCGAATGGAACTGCGTGTTGGGCCATTTTGACAGTGGCCATGCGGAAATATCCTCACTCCTTCAGCCAGGGTTAAAAGGGGTCACAGACTCGGGGTCCTCCATCGATCCGCTGCTAATCATGGGTTCCTGGCAATTTGATAACGTTATGTCGGTGCCAAGGCAAGCGAAAAAGCTTAGAACCAACACAGCGTTCCTTCAACATGTCCCGGATGCAACGTGAACCGGACCCGAAGGGGATCCGATTTTCCGTGCCTGCAGGAACATGGCCCGTTGAGGTATGCAGGTTGTGGAATACCCTGAATGGCCCCATAGGGAGTGTATGGTACCCTTGAGCCCAACAGGGCTCGTCTGTTGGGCTCGTATCATACCATTCTTGGCAGTTTCTTTTTCTTGGTGATTCTACCCCGGCTCTGAGTGCAGATCAATGCCCATGCTTCTTGGCAACGAAAGATAAAAATTACTGAAGTCCTCGTACTCCCCAATGCTTTTCTTAGAGACGATGCAGTGGTAGGACTTGCATCTCGTCCTGCAGCGTCTTGAAGATGTCGACACTCGAACAGGGTGAGCAGCTCCAAAAGCTGGCCTACGCCCATCCTCCGATCGAACCACAAGGATTCGCCCTCGTTTTGATCATCGTCGTTCTAATATTCGTGTCGATTGCGACGGTTATCATGATTCTAAGGGTCTACGTCCGGGCTTGGATGCTAAGATATACCGCAAATTGGGGATGGGAAGATACTTTCGCCGTGTTATCCTATGTGAGTCTCGAGGCTTGTCAATTACTTCCAACGGTAACTAATGAGTAGGGTTCTTTCATCGTTAGTAGTATATTCGCTGTCAAAGCAGCGTACTTTGGTCTTGGGACGAGGGACGAAAAACTTAACGACCTTGTCATGGTTCGATGCGCCGAATACATGCTCTACTCGCAAGTCACGTACGGAACCACAGTGCCGTTGATAAAAGCCTCGGTGGTGTTTATGCTGCTTCGAATTACTGTTAAACGAAAGTATCGCTGGACACTGTATATCATGCAACTGCTCGCCACGGTCATGGCAGTCGTTGGAATCGTCGCCTCTCTCACTTATTGCACGCCCGTTCGAGCCTACTGGAATCCTTTGCTTGGGAAGTGTGGTGACTTCAATCGAGTTGTCATCATTGGGTATGTTTGGACGGCTGTAGGTATTGTGACGGACTGGTGCTGCGCCATCTTGCCGTACTTTGTGGTACGAAAGCTGCAGATGAATCGACGGTCCAAGAGAATCGTCATGCTCATCTTGGGCCTGGGTGCTCTTGCAAGTACGGCTACGATCGTCAGGGCGCCTTACTTGAAGTACTATCTAGCTACAAAGGACAAGCTTTGTGAGTTCCATCACTCGTTTTACAGACACCTTCTCCGACTGACATTCACAGATTGGAACGGCCATATTTCACTCTGGTGTCAACTCGAAAGCGGAATAGCCATCATTGCAGCATCACTTCCATCTCTTCGAAAACTATTTACCCGATATTTCGACCGAAGTCGTGGTGCCTCTAAAGGCCAGTCAGCTGGCAACGCGTCGAGCGGTCAACAAATCCACACGATTGGAGGAGGGCAGATGAATGTGGGAGGAACACAGCTGGATAATCTCACGCCAAGTGGGAAGGGTAGAATGTCGGTAAATGGTAGCGGGGGAAAGTGGCGGCGTTTGGAGGATGAGACGTCTAGCTCTAAGGGGATCATAGCGGAGGGTACGACGTATGCTGAGACGAGTAGCATAAGTGATAATGCTAGCAAGCACTACCAGTCAAGGGAGATCTAAGCTCCATAGTTTGTCCAACTTGGACTATTCATTGCTGAAGCATAAAGCAGAAGCTCCCTTGCTTCTGTGAGTGTCGGGCTGAATGATCCCCTGGTGACTCCAGACAAGATCGGAGCAAACACTCCTTTGACGGCAGTCGTACCAAGTCAACTACTCGTGCCAACATCCACCTGCATAAGATTGAGATAATTCCCATGATGTAAGGCGTTTTTCCAACAATGTGCAGAACAGTGGCTTCAAGTTGGCCCGTCTTACTGAGCCACGCGGTACATGTAGGGTGACATCCCGGCTTTGGTCTCGATGCCAAGGCGCAAATCTTTGAGGGGAAGACGAGCTGAGTGTTAATGCCGCGCTCCTTCATAGTCACCTGCCTGCGCTCGTCCAGTCAAAGTGTGCTTGGAGTTGTTAAAAATAGGTGGTTCAGCGTGGTATATTTAGACACAATGCTGAGCCAATGACGTCTCAAGGCCCCCTCTCGAGGTTGGCACAATTTCTCCGAGCTGATGAGTCTATATTATGCATAATATTGTGAAGCATCAACATCCTTTGACCGGAACACTGAAATCCAACTTCATATTTATTCTACTTAAACGTCTTGTCTGATTCCGATATGTGTTCATGCTCTCAAACTTTCGCAGGCATCCGTTCTGTGTAACTCCGGGGCTTTCTCCATCAGAGTATCCGGTCAGCAACGGAGATCTGCGCAGCCCGAAGGATCTGCAAATGTGGGTTGATCAATTGACATTGGTTGTATGCATCTGTAATGAGATCTTTCGTCATTGATAGACCCGAACTATACGAGGCACCCTTCATGGGTAGGGCCTCATAGAGCGGATAGACGGAGGTAATTGCGAATGTCGAGGTATAAAAGGGTGATGATCTCATTCAACCTTTCTATCTCCCCATCAATAACTACCATCATTACAAACAATCCCAACTCAGAAGAAAACCATCCTGCCCCAGAACCATCATGAAGCTTCTTCCCTTCCTCCTCTCCACTGCCGCTGTCACCTTGGCCGCACCAGCCCTTGACGCCCGTCAATGGGACGACATCATCTACCCAGCGGGAACCTACCGACGCTGGATTGAGAGCGGCAAAATCGTTCAAGACCCCCAAGATCAACTTCTGATCGTCAAGAACGGCAAAGCCGCGGACGAGACAACCACCTTTGTCACGTTTGACTTTGACTGGAGCACCGAAAACAAGACCTGCGAGCTCATCTTTGAGCTCTGGGACCGAGACGTCTCTACTGGGTCCAAGACTCTCGACGTTTTTACCTGGTCGGATCCCCCACAAGGCCTCAAGACCTTTTCGGTCGGCGACATTGCTCGATGGGCAGAAGTCAAGAGCAGAGACGACCATGTCGGTCGGATCCTAGTCCCCAAGCCGGGAGATGCTACGTGGATTCAGACCTATTTGGGGTGGCCAAAGATCCCTTGCCCAGCGGGAGAACTCATCGGTGTTGAGTTTGTTGGTGTTGGGGATCGAGTCAAGGTTCGCTGGGATATTGGTGTGACTGGACCAAGGTTCCGTGTTACAGAGGAGCCTATTTGAAGACTTGAGGTCTGAGGTATTGCCTCTCTCGGTTGGTATGGTGATTCGAGGTGGCACAGGACGATTTTCAGGTTTCATTTTAACTCCACTAGACTTGATCTAGTGATGCACGTTCTCTTCTCTAACTTTACTGTCTGTTGCTGCGTTGTTGGGCCCTCGACATGCAACATCAAAGACCACCATTTCCTTTCCTAGGGAACCATGGATCTGGAACAGGCGGAGACAAGTTCTTGTTTACAAACAGTTCCTGTGGTTTATGCCACAGTGGGCATTTTTTTTTTACTTCTCAAACACATGTATATGAATCTTCTAGTACATTTGACTTGATTCCAATACTTTGTTCCTCGTCTTTGTTGCTGACATGCCGCGTCTGTACCCCTCGATCTGTAGTCTTCCGTTGGTGACGGAGGGCCTTCTAGGTTAGTTATCCCATCAAGAGTCGGGCTTCAACTATAACAAAAACACAATATTAACACATCATAGCATCATATTACAATGAATTTATCGCATGTAGTGCCAGATGTGTATGATTGCAGATCAAGGAGAGCCACGTGGCCATGGTGGCTGTGGCAGTTGTGTGGCAAAGGATATAACCTAGCTTCTGTATAGTACCTGCTGAGAGGTACCTTTCACTTTTGCCGTAGTGGCTTAGAGATAAGTTGAAAGTATCCCCCGATATCACTGAAATTCAACTGCTATTTGGTTCACGCTCAAGTTATAGGCACGGCACAGTCATGTCAAGCAGTGAATTGAGAAAGAGATACAACGACAAGTAAAAAGTGAGCAAAAGTTGGAAAAGTACTCCCAGAAAAAAGCTACCCATGTCTTGATCCTCATTTCAACCAGATCCGAGCTTGCCGCAATGAGTAGTACCCAATCCTTGCAGTGTTATTGCTGTGACGTCTATACCCTCGATCGCAATCCTCCTCGTAGTGAGCAACCCTTTCGTATGTATCAGGTTCGGTCAATTTTGTTAGACGAAGTGCATGTAATTGCACCGGCCACACCTGTCGGTCTGTCTTGCCAGGAACATAGCTAGACGCGAGGACCAAGTGTGTGAACCCCTCCCGCTCAAATAGCCACCCAAGGATACCAAGAGACACCACACTGCAATCGTCTGATTTGTCGCAGATCTCGGTCAAATTGGAGTCTGACACCGTGCACAGCGTGTCATCATCGAACTTGACTTGTATCTCGTGAAGGTGATATCTTTTGACCCGAATCGAGCCGTCAAAGTCCACATCGACGTCGGTGCTCAGCGGATCGTGCATGACTCTATAAACACCAGTTGGTCTGTCATACTTCCAACCAAGCCAGGTCCAGCTTGGAAATTTCTGTCGACGAGTGGGATCTCCAGGGCGGTGGGGCAAATTGGAGAAGACTTGGTTGTTGGTAAGCCCTATATGCCAGCAGAGCGACATAGTTAGAGCCTTTAGGGCCGATTGTTCGTTTTGGGTTCCATCTTCGATATCGGGGAATTCGTCTTCGCCCTTGTATTCATCCTCATCCTCGTCCTCATCTCCCATAGCGGAAATAGGTGGGATTGTGGTCTGCAAGTGAGGTTCTGTAGAAGGCTCCTGGATGCCCTCTGCGGCCGGTTGTACAATTGGGATACCCATGAAAAATTGCAACGGTGGCTCTCGCAATCGGAAATGCTTCCGGATCCCACGAAAGGCATCGTAGGCATCCTTCTGGTTCGTCAAGTCGCGTCCGACAAAGCCATTGACGTGCTTGATCATCTCAACAGTGGAAGGTTCGAGCTCCTTGTAAAAGTAATCGCCGTCATCTTCATCTTCCTCTTCATCTTCCTCAGGTTTGTCACTGCTGAAAGGAAATGGGGATGTTGTAAGGAGCATGCTATCGAATGGCAGAGAGCCAGTGAGAGATTCGACAAACTGCTCTTCACAACATTGAAAGTAGACTTGACTGTCAGTGAAGACGAGTCGTCTCGGGGATAGCGTAGCTTCCTGAAAGGTCCATGCCCGTTCGTTCCATCTTGACTTGGAGATGTCGATTCCTGGTGCCACAAAGCCGAAGAGCATCGAAGAGCCAATCTTGATAGCAGGCTGTCTGTGTCTCGGCTGAAGCGAAACTCCAGGTAAGCCGTAGCTAGGATCTTGGCCAGCAGCTGCGATGATGGTAAAAGAGGCGTTCCTGTAAATGAGACCCATCTGTTTGAGATGCTCCTTCATGATCCTGGCGTCCTCTGGACCTCGCGGGATGCTGGTGTCCTCTGGACCTTGCGGGATGCAATATCGATCCACCCACAAATACCTAAGCCCCAGCTTCCTGACGACTTCCATCGCGTCTTGAATAACCGCCGGCATTTCCTAAAGGGGATGGGGAACCTCGCAGATTGAATGCAGAATTGATGAATCTTCCTCGCTTGAATTTCCCCAGACGTAACTCAGCGCGGCGTAGGGTGCTTTCCCCTGTGTTTCGTCTTCAGTAATGGTGTTGGCGAGAATAATCTTCTTGTCGAGGCAGTCTAACAAACAAAATGAGTCGAGGTCCGTGGGCTCAACACCCTCGCCGCAGTCATGTTCACGGGAACAATGCGAGATCCAGCCGTCGAGGATGCTAAAATCAATCGTGTTGGGTTCGATTCGTCTTCCAAGCACAGCAACTTCTATCTTCTGCAGATCCGGCCGGGTCATAGAAGCAGCCAGTACGCTCACACCTGCAAGCCTGAACGGCCTGTACAGTCCAACGACTCCCTTCTTTTGGGCCAGGCTCAGCTTGTCGTCCATGTTCTGTCGAACAGTGTATCTAGTAGCGTAGAATCGAGCGTCGAGTAGAAACACACAGAGAGGGCAGGTGTCGATGAAATGAGAGTTGAAGTGTTTTGGCACGGAGTCGATTGCCTTACAGTCATTGCAAAGATTGGAGGTATTGTATAGTCCATCCGGGCCAAGAAGATGATGAGAATTGATGTAACCCTCTATTTCTGATTTGTAGTTGCCGAATGAGCCCTGAGAGACAAGGCCGAACGCAGACATCGCGGAAGTCTGGGCGGGGGGCATCGGCCTGTAAAAAAGATGATCTTGCCAAAAAGGAGATACCTAGGTTTAATCTGCCTTGCTACTGGTTGCGAACCTGAACAGAGTCCAAGACCAGATGATTCTTGGAGAAGAATGAATGTGTGGTGTTCTAGCTACGATTGCGATCCATATTATATACTGCACATACATTTGGCACTCGCCGGTCGGAACACAGGCTCCGAGTTAGGCAGCAATCATGCCCAAAGGTAGAAGGTCGCCTATTGGCCCTTCATGCTGTGGGTGGGAGTCCGTTGTGTTACACAGGAGAAGCTATTTCGCCTCACTAATGGTGCCCGCTGTCGAGTTGAGCGGCCCTACTAAAAAATTCTATAAAGAGTATTAGTCACAAGACGTAAAGTAATTTGTACCATTTACTATTGCAGACACTACCGGTATTAGGTTTTGGTACCGTCGTGTATTGACTGTTGTGGCTGAAAGCCACTCTTCTGTCGTATATAATTTGCCTTCATAGTCCCTGTCCGTCGCTTTCGCCCGGTCTTTTACATCTTTAAAGATGTACCGGTTAGGCTATTGTGCCTGTTCCAAGTGACATAGGCCTTACGCAACTAACCGTCCCATCTGGCCTGGTCATGTTTAAGGCTCCATGACATCCTCGGTTAACGCAAAGAAAAGCTACAAGGGTAGTTGAAGGCAATCCAAGAACGGAGGATGCTCCATGTACAGTGATATTGGGTTAAAGATGATAGATATGGAGATTTGCAAGTACTGTACAGCCACAATGTCATTGTTCCACATCCAGACCCTAATCAAACTCCCCGTCATCCGTCGCTTCAAGATAGAACCCATATTTCCCAGCCTCTTCTTCTTGTTCGGCACTTCCAGTCCAGCTAGTAGTACAGATAGCCTTGAATGCATCCAGCCTCGCTTGCCCGTGGACATCCTGAACGTTGGGAAGCACCATGGACATGTAGACACTCGCGAGGCCGCGGTCCAGCAGCATCTCCACCACAGCATCCAACAACTTATCCTCCTCTTCAACGTTGTGGCTCATGAGTCGTTTCTTCTGGATGGCCCACTGCATGGTGATTGCGTCGGACGCCTGGTTGTTGAGCTTACTGCCCAGGCGCAGCCAGTCAGAGTTTGGCACGAACGGCGCCGCCGTGGGATCTAGGTCCAGGCGTTCGAAAAAGGTTTCCGGCTCATGGGTCGGGTTCAAGGTGTACATGCGGCTCTGGAGGGCGCAGATGTCGCGGAGGGGACCGGAGATTTGGGGCTGCGTCTCAACAACGTGCACAGTAATGTGGGTATCGGTATTCGCTTTCGAGTGGAATCCAGTGACGGCAGCCAGTTTTTCGCCAAAAGACCAAATGACGGCTGGGGGAAGGACGCCGCATGCGACGCCAATGATGAAGGGGGCCCAAACCACCATGGTGTTGAGAGTTCAATAGTGGAGGAGAGTTGATGAGTGTGCTCAACAAGGTGTTTGGGGGGACTGATGAGACTTGGGGAAAAGAAGAAGTCGGTTGGGCCGGGAAAAAAGGCAGGCAAGAGGCAGCGCAGTAATAAGGAGTGTTTACTAGTCATGCCATTCCGAAAACGTGGCCTGCCGTGGGAGAGAGCTGGTGGCTGGTGTGCTGGCATCTAGCCGGGTTGTCATAGTTCGCGTGAACGAATCAGAGACTCCGCCCGCCGGCCTCAACCCGCATACGGAGCTCGAAAGTTCCGGTCACAAAGAAAGGCAGCAAACAGTCACGCTAGTGCAAGGTGAGTGCTTCATGTGCGTCAGCCTGCCTGACCGCAACTGCCCGTACCCGTCTGCACGTTTGGGCCACTGCTTCACCGACTGAGATGGCGGATTGGGACGCTGGCGTTCAGGGTCTACGGGACTCCCACCTTGATTCTGTACCTCTTCCCTATTATTCTCTCTCTTCTTGTAAACTCTGAAGTACAGCCATGACACTGTCCCTCCACGGATTCCCCCTTTCTCGCTTCGTTCCATTTGCCTTTGCCAAGACAACTGACCCCCTTCCATACCGCATTTTCTACATCCACCTGCAGCCATGTTAACCTCCCTTGCCAGTCTGTGTAATGTCGACACCACCACCACCGATCTGTCAGTGTTCGAAAAGTTCCACGCATCCATTAGGCTTACCGTGACTCAGGGGTTGGAGCCTAATGCGGATAATGTCTTGAAGGTAGCCATATGGCCCAACGATGGAGATGGGATTGAAGGTAGATGTGGGCGAAGTTTTATTGGAGTCTCACGGTAGCATACTCTTTGGTTTGGCAGGAAAATACAATGGCACTTTTTGGTTCAGTGGTTGACGATCTTGTATGTCGGTTATCCCGGCATCAACCATGATAAAGAACACATTTCCAACACACCATAGCGTCATGATCATCAACCGTGAGTAGGTCAGCAGGCAAGGACGCCGGAAAGAATGGCCTCTACGGACTCAAAGCCAGGACTGAGATTCTCTTTGAACCCGCCACCCGTAAAGAAGATGGTTCTGCACAGACGAGGTAGTTGGCAGCCGCGAAACCTTCAACGAATAAAGCCATCCCAGCGCATCACTTCTTGGCAAGTTGGCCATTCATTGCCAGCTGATCCGTAATGTCAACCAGTTCTGGCCGCGTCTGAAACCCACAGGGAAAGCACCGGGATGCTACGTCAGCCGACAAACAAACCCAAGATCCACCACAGTCCTCCAAGAGACAGCCATCCACCAACAAGCAAGCCTCACCGCCACAAACCAAGACAATGCTGGCTCATCTATTCCGGGGTGGACCTAGACCTTTCAAAATTGAATTTTGTTAGAAGGAGACAAGATCTTAGACATTGGAACCAGTTAACACAACGTCAAGCGGCAGGCGGAAAAGGGGCCGTTGCAGGAGGAGAAGCCGCAGGAGGGAAATATGAACAACGAAGGGGAGTCATAGGTGGGGTTCCTTTTCATTCGTTTCATTGACTCTATTTGCCTTCTCTTTGGGTGGTAGATGTGCATGTGGCTGGTATAGACGAGACAAGGAACATGAGTTCATTGACGGTGCCATGCTTTGACTCATTTACTGGTTCCATGTCTTGTTGGAGGTTGGCCGATCGCCCTTGAAGTGTCTACTTAATGCTTATCGTCCCGGCCTACAGCCAAGAGATATATCTTGGAGAGCGGCCCTCTGAACTCTGAAATTATCATCCTCCACTTGCAACCCGCATTCGCACCTCTCATAGTAATCCACGCACCATGTCAGACAACATGGACCCTAGCGACATCTACAACCCCCATAGCATCACACCTCCTCCTACTGAGCCCACTTCCCCCCACACATTTTCAGATCCTCATGTTGCCAAAGACACGGCACTTGACGAAACGACGAACGTTGAGGCATCAAATCCTGAAAATGAACCCGGGCCACTATCTTCAGAGTCACCTCCAGACCAGACGACCTCTTCAGAGTCACCTCCAGAACCGCTCAAGGTAGAGGACCTTCCGGGCGCCACCACAGCTCCCGAACATCCAACCTCCAAGGATGGAGGACAGGGATCGGCCCCGTCGGCTGTTGGTCCAAACGATCTGGCCAGGGCCAATGGCGAGTCGAGCGATGTCAACGGCGAGATCGAGATTGACCGCGCAATGGTTGCCCAACCACAAGGGCTGGTTCCTTACAGCAGTCCTCTCGAACCCAACGCGTTCCTTCGTCTCATGCAAGCACTCATGGCCGGACAACAACCCCAGACCAACGGCGCGACAAACATCTATAACTTCTTCACGAATCACGGGAATTTCAGCCTCCCCCATACTACCGGCCCCAACCAACCCGCAGGAGATCCTCCGAAAACAGCAGCGAATCCTCCTCAGCCCCGGGCGGATACCCCTGCCGACGAGTCAACTTCTCCCAAAGCCTCGTCAACCTCAACCTCGTCTAACGATCCAGAGACCAAACCAGCAGCGGGCAGTGACAAGGGCGAGAAGGTTCAGTCCTTCATCCGGGGCGCCACGCTCCCCTTCCGTTGGATGTGTCGCATCTTGCTTCACAACTATGTCATTATGTTGATTGCGGTCCTCTTTTCTATCTTTGTCCTGCTCCCGATTGTCCTCACCCTTGGTGTTTACCTGCTGTCCCACGCACCAAGCTATGTGAGCAACCATATTCTCGGCAAAGGCTATGAATATGGTAACCCCTTTGGTGTATCGTATCCGACATGGATGCCCTCGTGGGGAAGCTCGCAGAATGATGCTGTTCCTAGTATGCACGTTGCGGAGGAGGCCCAGGAACCGTCACCCCTCACGTTCCAGCGTCCAATTCCGCAAGCCGAAACTGATATCCTCCCCGACGTCATCCTGCGATATGAGGAGCGCCTCGCGGGCATCGACCATAAGCACGAGGAGGCGGTGCTTGGTAGCCTCGTCAATTCAAAGAGAAGGGCGCAGGATCAGAAGAAGTTCAATCAGCATTTCATCGACGACATGGAGGCATGGAGCATCATCCAGTACCGTCATCTGCAAGCCCTGGTTGGCAGCGTCGACCTGATCCTAAAACAGCTGTTGAGCGAGATCGCCGGAGGGAGAGCCGCCGAGGGGGGGGCCAAGTGGCGGTGGTGGGAGTCCAGAACTACAGCTCGCCAGAGGACGCTGCAGGATAACCTCGACTCATTCCAGAGTATCATCGACAAAATCAATGAGGGACTATCCACTGGGCATGATGAGATTGTGGGCATGATGCTTCAGGATGGACATGTGAGTGGTCTCAATAAGCAGGCCCTCGATTCGTGCCTGGCAAGGGAGATTTTGCGCCACTCCGAAGATGCTGAGCTCCGTGATCTCGCGTCTGGTTTCAAGATCCTCTGCTCGTCTGAGAGGCGGACGCGTGAGAGATGGGGTCACGTGCACGACGCGATCACAAAGGTTTTCGCTCCTTTATCCACCCACGAATTGAGGCCATATGCTAACATTGCTTTCAGTTCCAGAACTCCCAACAGCGGATTAGGCAAATGTTTAACAATCGGTCCAAGGACTACACTGCTCTGGAGGACGCGTACCGTGATATCAAGGCGCTTGCAATGGCACTGATGGGCGCTCTGGAAGAGTTTGCTCGCCTGTCTGAAGAGGAGGAGGGTTGAGAAGGAGATGGCTTTGCGTTGGATATCACGGGGCTGGTGTTTCTTTCGGCGTTGGATCATGAGGTTGTCGTTCTTTGAGTAATGCAGACGCCAGCACATAATACTTCTAGCATTAAGTACTGCAAGTGATGCACTACTCTATGTAACTTGTGCCGCCCATGGGAAATGAAGGTTACAGGGATATGTTTCATGACTGCGTTTGCTTGTTCATCTTGAATGCCCTGCCGAGACACGCCCTCACGATCTCCGTTTCGACAAATAACGAAAGAGCTTCAGTTTTGATGAGCTAGCTCTAAAGAGAAGAAAATAACCGCAGTGTCAATCGCCTCGCAGCGCTTCTACATGGCGGGTTTCCGGGTGGGTTGTGTCAAACAACATGTGTGTGCAGCCCACCACCAGGCTGAAGTCCTACCCTGGTTGCACAGTGCAAACCTTGGGTACATAGGTGGCAAGGACACTAGTTATCGTACCCAACCCAGCCGCGCACTGAGAGCAGGTACCTCCAGGCCAACCACCATCACCTGGTCAAACAAACAGACATGATATCGTATCTTGGTTGCGGCATCGAAGCAAACATTCACATGCATGTTGGCCGACCTCTCCTGTGGCTTGCGCACGGCCAAGGTCGCGTTTCTTTGTTCTCGGATGCCAACTTCTCCCCGTCCCCTCCCCTCCTCGCCTTCAGGTCTCTCTTTTCTCTCCTACACGTCACTATTTCTGTTGTCACCCGGGCCATAGTTTATGTTGCATGAAGCTGCTCACCCCAGCGAACCACGATCCGTTTCTCTGGTCCAGCCCACCTCGCCTGAGTGTCCGTCCTGATCTCTTTGTCTTTCGTACAGCTGCCCACTTCTATCGTCATCATCCGGGCAACCTTGCCATATTCTTCCTTTGCCTTCCAATGCCCAAAGCTTCCCCCCGACGGTCCGAACGACTGAAACGACGCCAGCCGCCTGGGACAAGTCCTGTCTCATTTACCTTTTCACCACGGGGCAGAGTGGCTAGAGGCAAACGGCCAGAAGTCATCAACATGGACTCTCCCCCCTCAGCTGCAACGGGGGGCGGGCAAGATCCGCCTCCAAACGCTGCCATTCGCCTAGCCGTCCAGCCGCGACCAGGCGACGTGCCCTTCCAGCTCGAGCTGTGCTTTCATGTCGAAGCTTCCCAGCTGGCTGCCGCGCCAGTTCGGATTCATGTCAAGTCTCCAGACTGTATCACCTTCCAACGCCTCTCCGGTCAATCATCGCGGGAGAAACGGCCCCTGGAGTTCGACGAACAGGAGCAAGCGCCAAAAAAGCGACCGCGATATGAGCCCTTGACGGTCCAAGCCAGCAACGAAGACGACGATACAGCCTGTGTACAGTTTGAGGGCAAAGAGTGTCAGAGTCCACTCGTAGATGGCTACGTCGTTGATCTCGGACTTGTCAAGGCCTTTCCATCTGAGTCTTACTCTGAGATTCCGGCGGAGCATTGCCATGATGCAGAACAGGAGAGCAGTGCCGAGATCGCCCCAGGGGGTCGTGCACCCCAACTGCGAGTGATGAGAATATCCTCCAACATTGTCATCATCTTCTTCATTGTCGCCGGTCTTGTCGTCGTCCTTGCCCTGGTTGCCTTCCTGTCGCCAGAGCCGCCAGGACCGCCAGGACCGCCCACAGGCCGTCAGGTGTTTCTACAGCCAGTTGACTGGTTTCAGCAAGCCATGTGGCTCGAGGTCGGGCTCATTTCCACTGCTCGTACTACCCTAATGGGCGAAGCAGACCAAGAGCCCCCCGGCTGGGCCTGTCTGCCTGGTCTCCGGCCCAGCCATGGCCCCCTACACTCATCAGTCAACCAATCCCAGCCCAGCACCGGCTCAGATTGGTGGTCCGCCGACACACCATTCTATCCTCGATACAAACCATGGGACTCTACTTCAGATGGAATCTACGTGCCAGAGACGTCTTTCGTGCTCGATGTCAACAGGGTCCTCGACAGAATCTTTCTTGATCTGAAGACCATCGCCAACCATGGCCCGCCTTCATTCCTGTTCCAACGGGAGAACAGCACACAGTTCCGCTGGTCGACCTCTGATGGTACCTTCTTACCACCCCACGACACTCTTCCAACACTCCCGTACGACTCCAACGAGTACTTAAATACTGGGTCCACCATTCGAGGCTTCCCCTCCTATTCTCCTGGTGGCAACCCTCCAAGCCCGACAGCCCGGCCAAGAAGAATCATGGATGTATTCCTTGAACCCCGCATCGGAAAGCTACAGGGTCAACTGCGATGGGCACTGAATAGGTTGCTCTTTCTCAGCAGTCATGGAAACAGCGACGTGGTGTCATTCTGGCCCGAAAAGATAAATGATCGGGCCCTGTCGATTCTTTTTGAACTCAAAGGCCTCGGCGACAACTTTACCGAGTCGAATCACGACTGGGGATCCGACCAGTGTAGGATCGGCTGCCTCCATCCAAAGCCAACTATCAATCTGGCCGGCCCGCCCTCAACAATGACGCCGGGAATGCCTCGGGACACCGGCGTCCCCTCTGACGTTCCCATGTCCTTTATCGAAGCTGTCCGCGAGGCACAGAGAGAGAAAGATTCACAGTCAACAGACCATGACTCTCAGGCTAAGACTACCCAAGGTGAGTGCCATGACCATATCGACTGACCAACGGCTAATGCGGCGGCAGAACCATGTCCGCCCTGTCCCGATCTATCCACAATGTCGCAAGAGCCCCATCAGCTGCCGTGCCCAGACGACTGGTCTGTCGCTCAAAAGACCAACAACACCGCTATCGAGCTACTCAACATCCTCAACTTGACTGTTGCCCAGCGCTTCGACGGCGACGGCGGCGAGGACAAAGGGGCTCCCAAAGTCCACGATCTCTTTGAACACAGGGACATCCGAGTCAAAGTGTGCACTCTGACCCGTGAACTGGTTGACTATATGCAACAAGTCGTCCGGACGTTGGGCCCCGAGTTTGACCAAGACACGCCTGCATCTCATCCTAGCGCACAATATGTCCATGCAAAGGCACGGGAGGCTCTAACACGGCTACACGATGTTGCTCCATTCATGGCCGAAGTAGCGGTGGTCCGTCTGTGCGAGATGAGTAGCAGAGCTGAGCGCGGCGTGATGGTGATGCAAGAAACGGAACAACGGCTGGGGCAGCTCCGACAGGAGATTACCAAGGCCATCGAAGATGGCTGGATGGCTGGAGACGGAGAGAACACGACATATCTCCATTTCCCATCCTTGACAGACATCCAACAGGACTGGGCGGCCACACAGGCGTGGCTCCGTGCTGAGGCCGACGACGTCATCGACGTATACAAATCCCGCCACATTGCATTTATTCGCCGTCGAGGAGAGACATCCAGCAGAAACAATTTCGTCTGGTCCAGGTGGAGTCTGAAGGATGCAAGGCGGGACCCCATGGGCACGGAAGCTCTGTGCTGGGAGGATGGGGTACGTGAGCCGACAGCGAGAGGTGATAACGGTCGTTGGAGTTGGACTCGAGGATCAACCAAGGCGCATACCGATGAAGACAGCGGGTGTGGAAATGCTACAGCGAGACACGGATAGGTGCGTAAAGCTTTACAGTGTCTCATGCAGGGCAGGTTGGAGAACGAGATCTTTGACTGACTTGACAACACAGGGAGGAGGGAGAGTCTGCAGTTACGAGTAACCTGCATGATGGAAGGAAGGTTTTGAATGGCAACGGGACAAAGATCATACATGACATCTACAAGAGTAGTTATTCAATCATTTCATAAAACTCAGCATCATTATCACTATTGTTCACAATTCCATCCCTTGATCTTCTGTCTCCAAAAACTTGTCACCTCCCTCCAAGGCAACCTGGACCACTTGGCATTGACCGCTGCTGCTGTGCACTCCCAGAAGTCTACGAGATCACCACGCCAACAACATGAGTGGCTCTCAAGCAGCCAGTACCGCGAACCTGCTGTGAGCATTACTCGACTCGCTTAGCAAGATCTCGAATAGCCCCGAGGATGAATCACAGCATGTTGATATCCGTAGAGCGTTGCAGTGTCGGATCAAGGAAACTTTGAGCAAGGCATTTACAGTCTCTGCCATGGCAGTATCAAGCCTGCATGTTGTCCTCAGCCCCTCAGACTGCACTGCATTGTGGTTCGTCACCTCCACTTCAGCTTTTTCGTCTTTTTCGCTCTCCCAGGTGCGTTCTCAACATCATTGCTACGGGGAGGCCAATGAGCAGTTCCTCAAAGTCACAGCCCAATCTCTAGAATAGGGACAGGATCGGGGCCCGAGCGAAGGGACGATCAAGACGTCAGTCCTTTTGAAATGTCAACTGAGCCCTCGCGTACCCGCGCTCGGTGGTGAGTCCTTGGAGGATGTACCGGAGCGGTTCAGCGACTAGTACCATACTTTCTAATAAGGTGCCAAGGGGGGCTAATAAATAACTAAGCTAAAGCTAAGCTATCGAGCGAAAAAGTCTTGAAATAGCGATTTAGAGTAAGGTATATACACATATCGCTCAAGTTTTATCTTATAATACTTCTAAGAAGAATGTCCCTTATCCGCTACCATATTCAGATTAGCCAGTTCCATTTATCTCTACCGATGATTGCTTTCATTGGACATGTGTAGAGATGTGTAGAGACCCCTGGCGCCCATGTCTCATGTCCTTCACCGATGATTCCTCTCATTGGTTGAACAGACTTATAAGGCAACCTTGTAGTTCGCCTTCGAAATGTCTTCACTCTGGTATAAGAAGCTTAATACCCATCCCATGATCCCTCAAACAGACACGCACTTCATCAATCAACATGCCACCCTCTCCAGATCCTTGGGGCCCTCAGGACCCCTCCCTTCCCCAAGATGCCGAACCATCTATGCATGCCAACAACCTTGATCCAGACGACCTCGAGGCTTCACACTTTCTAGACAATCTCGACATGTCGGCTTTTGAACCGTGCGACTTTGACTTCTCGTCTCTCATGGATCTTGATCAGATCGATGATGCCGCTTTACTAGAGACCCTAGGTTGCTGATGAATGCGCCTGCTTGAAGAGGTTACGCTGATAAAAGAAGTACCAGACGTGAACATGACCGACATATCCACATTGCCCATCCTAGATTTCAATGCGGCTGATCTGACTGGCCTTGAAACCAGCGACGTCCAAGCCCCAGCAACACTTGGACCCGAGTTAACCCAAGTCTTCGACCAGGCCTGGCTCCAGGATGTCCCCGGCTCAGCTGAGTCCGGACTTCCGGCTATTGAAGCACTTGCTAGTTTTCCTGAGACGTCCAATGTCACCGATATCTTGTTACCTCCGCTTGCTTCAAATAACCTGGGACAGGCAGAGAATTGTCATAACTGGGGAAACGGTGGAAACACAAGCCAGTTCCCAAGTAAGTTTGATGATCTCTACCGAAGTGCTGTCCAAGGAGGCTACTAAGCTAACACATTGGTCCTCTAGTCACGTCAAGCTTATTGAACCCGAATCCTCTCCAGCACGTTGCCCCCACCCCATCGTACATTGTTTGCGAGACCGCTATTCCAACTCCAGTTGTCAGAGAACCTAGACAGGAAAACCAACCTTTTATCTCTCAACCGGCAACCGGGCCAATCATGCAACATCGAAGACCTTTACCACCTGCTAGACGAGGAGGTCGACGAGGTCGACTTACCAGAGAGCAGGCCGAACGGCAGCTTATGGCGCGGGCAAATGGAGTCTGCATTCGCTGCAGATGTGTGGGAATCGCGGTAATACATCACCACCACCTTTTCATTGAATGATGCCTGTTTACGAATTCTGGCCTCAGTGTGAAGGTGGCTTCCCGTGCAAGGCTTGTCTTGCACTTCGAAAGCCGCGGCTCTGGAGAAGCCCTTGTACCAAGGCCCAGTTTCTAGAGATTATTGAGTCCGAGTCTTTCTTTCTGAGTGAGTAGCATGCCCCTTCAATTATATATCTGTGCTCGAATACGTCTCTGAAATAAGTAATGACATGCTTAGGCACGTCGATACTTCGATACATCTGGATTGATACTCTCAACATGAATACCGCCAAATTGGCCTTGTGGATTTTTGAATCAGGGAAAGGTGCATTCCCTATTGACTTCCTCGGCAAAAGATACGACTTGGATTGGTCTTTTGGCCTACGTGGGCTCAGATTACTTTGTTTTCCAGGAGACTTCAGGAAGCCGAGCCCAGATCAGATCAGGGAGACTGAAAAGCAACTTCTTTGGGAGTATCCATCAGGCATAGCTCTTGACTTTCTTTGGGGCCTCCGGAGACCTGAAAAGTTCCACTGGGTTGTAAGTTTCCACCAAAGTCACGCTGGTTATTCAATCTGACGATCGTAGTCTACACTGGCATTCTTTTGCAGTAAGAAGCATTTCTCTAACCCTCATGAGGAACATGCTGCTAGACCACCGGGTCTATACCCTGAACTCAACTTCGAGGCCACAGACCAACTATTGTGGTTTTATTCTCGATATGGGGAGCTGTGTCTTTTTAGATACCTTCAAGAGAAAGCCAACAATCTCAGTCAAGCCCTTGAAGACCAAAAGGTGTTCATATGCAGCGCGCTCTTTATTTTGAAACACAGTCTCTCCCAAGAACGTGTACAGTCTCCAAGAATGGCATGGCCAATTTCATAACGTTAGGCACAGCATGCTAACCTTTCAGGGTGGCATCTCTCCAGATGCCCAGCGTGAGATCGATGGCCACTTGGACCGACAAACACGTGTCCGAACTGCGCTCTGGATCTTTTCATCTGTTTTCGTGTCAAAGCTCCCTGCTTTTACAGACTTTTGGAGCCACTTGCCTGAAGAAATAGACATCTTCAAGCATCGGACCCGAAAGAGTCTGCAGAAAAGTCTGGCAGACATCGATACAGATTTGCTTGTGTCCTTGGATGCCATCTTTAATCAGAAGAAAAAGTTCTTGAACCATCTCTTTCCGGCTGAGTATGGATATTGGACTCCCCAGCAAGAAACCTGCGAACAAGACTACACTCGCCTCCTGTGGAGAAGGATGCAATCCAACACTCCTGAGGGAATCCGCGAGATTGAGCAAATTAGTGCTTGCCAGCCCGCTGAACTGAACGAAAAGGTCAGGCTGTATGAACAAAATGAGGCTGAGCGAGCCATGGTGCCCAAAACGAGGGAGCAACAATGGGAAACCGCACGGCGCTTCTTTGGCAGGCTCTTGTCCGCGATGGAGTCGCCAATCATACAAAACGAGGCCTCATTTAATGAGCCAGATGGATCTCTTCGCCCTTCGTCTTTGACTTTCCTGATTCTACTTTCACGCTTCACACGACGGATCCCAGGACGCTGCCCCAATCATGCTAAGGGATACACGGAGCGACCAGCAGTTACGAAGCAACATGTGGACTTGTGACTCTACGAAATTAATAAAGCACAACGCTGTCTACATGGAGCTGCGAGTTGTTTCAAGGCGTCGCAACGTTGGTTGACACTGGCCAGCCTGCTCGGAGATGGCGCGTACTTGATGGGAACGACTAAGGAGTCCGATCGGCATCCATTCCTCGAAGTTGAATCTGTTGTCGAACGTGGCACCGATAGCGAGTTTTCGCGCCTCACAAGGCTCCTATCAAGCAATGGCTCCTGGATCAGGGCCACCTGCATTGAACTGAATGGCCTCGTCCAAGCACTCATCCAGATTGATACCAACCGGCTGGCCCAGATACGGGTTTTTCAACACCTACTTGGTCGGAAATGCCGCAGCGCATTCGGAGACGTCGTCTCATCAGAGGGAGGAAGAAAGTCTAGTCCCCGGCACCAGTTAATCCTGGAAGATATGAGGGGAGAACTGCGTGACCTCCTCCCTTCTATCTCAGAGGTGGGAAAAGGGCGCGTATGGGTGCGCGACACTCTTGAGATTGCCATCTTGCAGGTTATCGAGGATATATCTACAGGGAAAGAGGAAGCACACGAGGAATCGCATTTAATAGTATGGATTTCCCTTCCTATCAGCCTGATTTTGAACAGATTTCTACGAATGTACGATTATATCATGGCAAGGTGGCCAACTCACTGGGAGAATGCGACGCGGCCCAGGACCGAGAGGATGAAAGCACGTTTACATGAGGCGATGCAAAAGTTTATGAATTGCTACATAAATGCAATTCTCAAACCGCAGGAATCGAGCGAAGAGCAAAGGGAAGAAGTGTCGGCGGCGTTTCTTGGCTTCATTTCCAGTTGAATTAAATTCATCTCGTTGTGTTTAGCTGTCAGACCTGGTTCATGTTCACCATAGCTTGAGAGATCCAACAGAGCGTCGTCACTGTTTCTACTATTCTCATTAATTTACAGACTGAAGAATTTGCTTTTAGATTAAATCACTTGACAGCTGTTACTCTCGTGGAATGTAGTGGCCTGTGACGTTTTATTTTAAGCAGGGTGATATCGCGTGTTTTTTGTTGCGAACGCGAAATACGAAAGTGAAGGATGCCATCGGGTGATAAACAAGACCCGGGTGACAGGGCCGCAGATCCTATGACAGGTTAGAAAACTTATCATAAGAACCTATATATTAAGCTAATATCTCGCCTCAAACTGTGGTTTAGTTACCACGCGGCAAAACCACACATCATGGGCAACGCACAATCTGTGAACACTCTCGTCCCACAGATATCGCCAGAAACGGCCAGAAAAGGCATTCCTAATAGGCTTTCCATGACATTCAAGAAGCGAGTTACCTTGAAAACACACCTCCTCCTCGCTGATTCAAACTCGGGACTCGCATTTGCAACCTACGTGCCTTACAGCGGCGCTTACAATGTCGTTCTTTATGACGGTCCAGACGCATCCTGTCCAGTACTTGCAACAGCCAAGGGCATTGGCAAGTGGAAGAAGGACTTTCGTGTCTGTCTTCCATCATTTCCCAGAGAGACCCTTGATATCCGAGAAGAATTGTTGCGGTCCTGTACCGTCAGCAGTAAACTAGAGACATATTGGTTTGGCATGCAGGTTGGAGAAGACCGACCTGTCGAGCGGTTCGAGTGGCGTCAGTCTCGTGGCAGAGAAGTCAAGAGTACAGGCGCAAGAGCTGGCTGGAAATTGGTCAGGTTGGGTGGTGGATCACAAGATCTTGTCGAAGATAATAGCACAAAAGGTTCCGCGAGCGATGGTGACATTGTGGCTGTATGGGCTCGTGACGACTCTTGGAGCCCATACAAGATTGGAGAAATATGTTTTCTAGGAAGCGGAATGACTGGAGAGCTTGGTAGGTTGTGGGAGATAATGGCCGTTATGAGCTTTGTTTGTATCTGGTGTCGACACACCTGACCACGACCAGGACCGATCCGTACTTGGATTGGATGCCTGATATACTCTGATTATTTTCTTTATTTTAATTATATTAGTCAGTAGAACCCCGTTTTAGCTGTCCGTCAATTCAAAGGCCCAAGATGGAAGCTTGTTGAATCCTCTGAGGTGGGACTGCCATTTATTCGATCTACTTGGACCGAGATGTCTTGTACACACCCTCAACGTGCCCTTCAGTATCAAGTTTCCACTTCTTCAACGTCCAATCAACACAATTCTCTGCATTTTAACAGAAGTTTCCATATATCGAAACCCCGGTGGTGTCGGTGAGGCTGCGATAATAACCGTACTAATACTATTATCGCCCAAAGACGAAACTCGAGCATGTTGAATTACACATCTATTCCTAAAGCTACGCTCTTACATCTTAGCCTGAGACGCTGCTAAGTAATCGCTGAGGACTGTAGACCTTGAGCAGGGGTGGGTTGATCGAAGGGGCCCAGCAAGGGGCAAGGTAGTCGCGGTACTCAAGTGGCGTTTTCGGTGGACAAGCTTCACACCGGGCATGGAATAATAAATTACCAATGCCCAAGAATCAGCCTGCTTTTCCCAGGCAGAGAAGCCAGACATCACGTCAGAAACCGGGTTGAAAACAAATGCCTAGCCTCAGCCGCACCATTCTCATGCACTCGAGACTCAGGCTGTGAATTTGAGAGATGCCATTGGTGAAGGAGGGTAGGGCCTCAAACGTAGGTTACGTTGCTTCAAAGCCGTAAGACCAAGCCACTGAAATATAGGGCCGCCACTTGGGAGGTGTCAGCGGACTCTTGTGTTGAGCCTATTTGCACTTCCTACAGGCCACTACAATGCAGTGGATACCAAAGGCCAAAGAGGTTTGGAATTCGGGCAATGATACTGCAACACGCCTTCAGGTGTTGTTCAAATTCCAGCACATCAAGCATTTATCTAAACTTGTTCTGGATATATGGCACCCGGCTCGCGGCCAGCAACCACAAAATTACTCACAGCCCTTAGCGAGACAGCATGGAGGTGGTAGGAGCTGTTGCTGCTACGTCTCAGCTCCTCACCGGTGCACTTCGCATCGTGGAAGCCATCATTCAGCTCCGAGAGTACCTCAAGCATGCACCAAGCCAGCTGCAACGTTGGCAAGCAGAGCTATCTGTTCTCGAATGTGCGATTAATTTCATTCGCGACGATCCTAAGCTCCAGACCCCAAATATGGCACGCGTCCTAGAGACCATTACGTCCAAGATTGAGGATCTTACTCATCTTTGTCCCCGATCTGTGCCCAACAAAAAGTCGGCCAGATACCTGATCGGCATCTTTTCAGCTCGAGCCACTCAATCTCGGATTCTACAAAACTTTGCAGATTTGGACAGAGATAAAGTGACACTGATTTTGACAATTCAAACCATCTGTGGGCCCCCCATGAGCGATCATTCTATTCGGGACGGAACAAGGTTTGAAGGTAAACATCAACATGACCCTGTTCATTTTTTACCCTCTCTCATGTGGACTAAGGGCCAGGGAGAAGACTTGGGTCTACGTCAGGACCCTCATCCGAAACGGAGCAACTCAACCAGTCTAAAGTAAGAAGGACCCTCATGAAAACCCAATACATAATGTCTTCAGCTAACGAGCCATTGCCAACAAGGCACCGGTGACAGATTCCCCGAGCCCCGATCATCCACAGGGCTCATCTGGTCCAACACAGAGGCCGAGCGCGCCAAACACGGCTCTGCCCGAAGCTCGACAGGCAACGAACGAACACGCGGGGCATGATACTTTTAAAGACATTACCCTCACTGGAAACGACTGCTGCTTTGGAACGACGGTGAATAAGAGGCCCATTACTTTTGAACAGATCAATATAAGGGGAGATGGGAGAGTTGATGGAAGACACAGCGAGGTCGTTATGTCAGCCTGGGCCGCTCGAACGCCGCGCCCGCAGGATTCCCTCCCGCAACAAGGCCACCACGATGGTTCGGCTACTGGTGACGATCAGAACAGCAATCCAGATCCCATGGACCTTGGTTCATAGAACATCCACTCCGGCCGACCAAAATCTTCTTGGAGAGTTGGTCTGCTCGCTTATCTTTATTCAGAAGTAGTCATTCTTGTTTTGGATGTGTCAAATAAAATGCATGCCTTCCCAGCTGCGTGACGGTATGAAGCGGGATACCGGCGAAAAGGTGATTTGTCAAATCAGTACGTAACACGACTGGTATAAAGAGATGCCCGATTGCCCGAAATTCAGCGATTACATCAAGCCACCAGAAAAACCGCTGGCTCGGAATGGAGGACACGAAGGCGTGGTGGGGGTGTTGGGCACCTTCTTCAGAGCCGAGTAGTAAATACCTCCTGCTGATTCCATTCTCCAAGGTGCGTGAGTCTTGATCTGATCTATCTCATTTGCCTGCCTCATTGTTTTACCAAGAGTCTGTGACTGACGCCATGTGGCCGAACCCTTTTCGTAACGAGAAAAGAGGGCTGCCACACCTTGGGTATGAATATTGGGCCCCATTTGGGAAGGTAGTTATAACCCAGGCTCCGGACTTTATCGGTTTGCCGAGGATATTCCCACAGCCTGCTTTATGCCGCCATGAGATACCCAAGTCTGTTGCGTCCAAGATCGTTCTTCTTTCACCTCTTCTTTAGAAATAGCCAGAGAACTATGACTGCGTCCCACGGTGACATCCAACAACTTTCCAACGAAGCGGTGGGAGCTCTCGTATCCCTAGGAGAATGGCTCTGGGAGGCTGGTTTCGAGGATGTGGATGGCATCCCGATTTGTAAGAAGCCTAAGGAGCTAAGAGAAGAAGCTGCCGATTTCTTGAAGTTGTTCACTAAAGAAGCGGGAAAAGTGAGACCAAGATTCCCAGAATAAATAACTCGATCTATGCTAACTAATGCCTTCTTTCACTTGACACAGCCGTCTGGCCAGGAAACTCGCATTACCGCGATCCATTTCCGCGACTCACTCACGTTCCCCGTTCCCCAAGACTCGACCGTAGATCTCATACCAGTGCGTCATGTCGGCAACACGCAGCCATTCATCGCCGGAAAAGAGGTGAAGCTGGGCTTCTTTGTACACCTGACACAGGATACCAACATTCAGCCCGAGTTCTATGCTATCCTGCTCTTGTCTCAGACTCGGTAACAGCGATTATTGAGAGTCACTGAGTAGGTGAAAGACTCAGTACCTTGCTGTTAGAATGCTGGCTAAGAATTCAAGGATATCGATCAGACGGGGTCGTTGATGATAAGTACCCATATCTATCGGTGCGCCATGGCTCCAGAACGTGCCGAAAGAGCTCTGGGGCACTGGAATGGTGTTTATCGGTGCCGACCTATCCCAGACTGATTGGAAGCCCGCTTAGAGAATGTATTAGCACTTGCTTTGACGTCAAACTAAGGTACTTGCAAGTTCCGGGATTTTTACGTACCAATGATCATGTTCCCATTCCCATCTATATGGATATTCTTGAACAAGGCCCTCAATGACGCATTTGGTGCCTCTCCCTCCTCGCTTGTGTTATCTTGAACCAGATAAAAGACACATGTTCCGCTCTGCTGGTGTCCGCACCTTCCGTCTGTCTTCCGTTAGGCAGCTAATACTCATAAAAGGGGGGCTTTCTTTTCCGAAGTGAAACTGACCTTGAGTTTGGCCTGCCGAATCGCGTCCGTATTTGTACTTGGCGACAATTCGTGCTTGGTCCTCCGGCAGGTTCCTGCAACCACAGTGCCACAGACCAGAGCGACCGCAGCCGTTGTGCTCCATGACAGGGAATGCAGAGAGAGATCTAGCCATATACGAAGTAGGTGGGGAGCCTCAAAAGGATTTATACAGGAGTAAAATGCGTCATGTCGGTGGTGAGACATGCCTGGAGAGACTGCGAGTGCACCAGCGACACAGCGGAGGGTGGCATGGTGGGTTCTCGGTAATGGAAATCATGGTATTTAGATGAGGGGATTTCCCGAGCTGCACTTTTGGTCCAGGCTGAGGTTTCCAGTGGGATATTGCAGTGTGCCGTCGTATTGTGGCGCAACCTTTCCAACGTGCAATGCTGCAAGGGAGTTTGCCAGGAATACGAGAGCCTGCTTTTCACAGCCCGATTTACGCCTTGGGAGAAAAGAGGATGTTTTCAGGCGATTGCGAGAGTAAAATATAAGGGGGCAGAGAGTAATTTATTGACGTTTATTTAGGAACGCCTACAGTGGTGAGTGAGGTGACGGCAGCCCACTCTCGTCAACGTTAACCGCCATCCAGGACTGCAACATCTTTACAGACCCGGATCCGGCAAACGAGAATCTCCTCAAGGTTCACACAAGCCCAACATCGTCGCACAAATGGAGCAGGTGTCCACCCGCACACTCACCGAGCCGGGGTCCCCGCGACGCCCATTCCACAGTCGCCCGAGACTGACTCCGAGGACCATCTGCCGTCCCCAAACGAGTTCGCCGTGAGTGTCAGACGGAACAACCATGGCCAGTTCGTCACGGCCACCAACGCGACAACGAATGGCTTTGAGGGCAGCGCGCGCCCCAGAAAGGGAGAGGACAAGTGAGGTGATGGCAGCCCAGTCTCGTCAATGGTGTCGGATACAACGATCTGCTATGTCGGTTATCCCGGCTTCAACTATAATAAAGAACACATTTGTCTCGGATACAACATTGACAAAGACCTTGCAGGTTCTGACAGCCCGGGGGTTCCCTGCCACCCTCTCAGGCTTATTCATGGGTTCCTGGGTTCACACGTAAAATAAATCGCTTACTGGTTATTCGGCTGCCAAGAGAGAGGAGGTAAGCCTTGTGAATCTAGATGCCAGTCATTGCAGTCAACAAGTACTGACATTAGAGGGCAGATCTTGAGTCTTTAGAAAGTGCTTTTTAACAGCCTCCTCTCAATTTTAACCTCACCTTAGCCAAAAGTCGGATGGGTGTCGTCCCTATCACCCGAAGTGGCTCGCGTAATTCGAGTGGTCTCGGTAACTGAATGCCTTTTTTTTTTTTCTTTTGGAGTAGTTTTTTAGGAGCCCGGTAAGATTATGAATATTTATGCTCTAGGTACTATTTCGTAAGCAGCCACGATCTTTTGGCTCAGTTATCCCATGAAGGGCTGGGCTTCAAGTACAACAGAGAACACATTTCCAATACATCATAGCATTATATCTCTATGCTAATACAGTGGCCTTCTAAGGACGCCTATAAAGTCTGATCATCAGTATATTTTTTTGTATCAGTGTCGGGTAGATAGGTTACCGAGTATCCGGGCGGCCCAAACATAACCGAGGCATAACTGACGGCCACAGAAACAAAAAAACAACATGTTAATCGGTATTTATGTATCTCTTGCAATCTAGTAATCTGAAACGACTAATTTTCACATATATTAAGCCTTCGCAAGGCAGCAGCCATAGAAACTCAACAGTGGGAAGACAACTGATCAGGGGGCTGGAAAAGTTAAACACGCGTTGCAGGAATAGGCCTGATACTTTTGAGACACAATAAACCCAAACGCATACTGTATGTAAGGTTTTATCTCTTGTTGCCTGCGCTCCAGCGGGTAACACATAACTCCACGCCATGCAGCTGGAAAGCTTAAGGCCTTCACGACTTTGCATCCATTTAATGGTGCTTCAAGCACTGGTAATCATCATCACTTCATATAAACCGCCCAGGCCTTCCAAATTCCAATTCTCACTTTTGAGCTCGCAGCCACATTCAACACCCACCTACCCTCAAGCCGATAGTGCAACTATGCCTCGACGATCACGATCACGCCACTGGTGGCGTGCAAGTGTTTCAAAGAACGGACTACAAGTTTTACAAAGAGCTCTTGGCCTATCAGAGTCTGACCAACCGCCGCCTATCATTGTGGCGATCGACTTTGAAATGACCAACAACTTGAAGAATGGGTTTCTTAACAGTCAGGACAGCCAGCTTGGTATCGCCACGCTCGACATGAAATCTTTTCCCCAGCATGTTGAAGACAAAGAGGACCTCGTCACGACCGAAAACTATATCACAGGATCTAAGTCTTATATCGAGAAAGCCTCTAAAAGGTTTGCCTTTGGGGAGTCGACGACAATACAACCGCTGAAGGCCGAGCTTGTGCATCGAATTGACACAGCTCTACCTAATGATCGACCTATCGTCCTTGTTGGACATGCAGTTACTAATGAACTTGATGTATTTCATGCTCTCGGATATACTCTTCCGAACTCCAACGTGGAGATTCTCGACACGACCAAACTTGCAAACGAGGTGTTTGAGCCATGGTCGTGCTCACTTGGCGCCCTACTACGTCGACTTCGATGTCCACATGCTCGACTCCACAGCGCTGGTAACGATGCCAACTTTACACTCAAGGCTGCATTACTTCTAGCGGTTTACAGATACGCTGATCAAGATCATGCCGTTGTGGACATGGTGAGACAGATAGCATCGTCTCATTCAACTCAGTCGGAGGGTTGGTATTATGCCCGCGAGAAAAAGCCGTCGAGACAAAAGAAAAAAGAAAGATCGAAAAAATACAGATCACAGTTTTGGAGCCTGGAGAAGCAGAACAAGATCAGGGAGCGACGAGCGGCTTGGAAAATAGAGGTCGAAAAGCTGCGGCTTTACTAGGAAGACAGTGGGTAAAAGTTCACTCTGTACGAAGGCCGGGATCCCTAAGCTAGAAGACATTTAGGTAATGGAAGAGAAACCGTTTTCTGTTCTGAGTCCCAGCATATACAGTAGTTTGTTGAGCCCAGTGTCCTGCCCAGAGTGTTGAGATCAACAGGGGGGTCAGCAATAAACGTGCAAATTAGGGCACAAAATAGCCTGAGAAATGATCTTCTCCTTTGGAAGACGCTTGCGATACTTGAAACGAACATAATTAGAAGTCACCAAGCCCTCGTAAAGCGGGGGGATGAGGCTATGCCTACCGTCGCTCGCGGTGCGGACGTTATAAAGATCCGCGATGAGATCCGGGCCATCGGGCCTCACTGCGGTATTCCAAACGGCCCTTATGAATGCCCGCTCCGCCACTAACGAAGCTGTCTTTCGGGGTCTTCTAGCATTTTGTCTCCCCCAGCCTCAATGGATTACAAAGAAACAGCGGGAGAAAAGTCAATTCGCACCGCGTAGTCTGATCAGCACAGCCAGGGTTGGATTAATAATGTGATGGATGGTGTATGATAGTTTGATTACCGTTTGGAATCATGATTAAGATAGCTGAAATGCATGATTGCCATTGATTGATTGATCTCTGCATATAAAGAGACATTGCCATCTTGCTCAGAAGTATCACAACCACAACTACCCTGCCACACCTTCCAAACCCCCGCCATGTTTTTGTCAACTGCAACCGCAGCTCTCGCTGCAGCCCTTTATTTACCCCAAGTAGCTCTGGCCTGTGGCAGCTGTTCATCCTCCCATGTTTACCCCCGGAACGGCAGCGATGGAGGAGTGCAGACTCCAAACTTGCTTCTCAACCAAGCTATCAAAGCCCTCGGTGGCAAGAAAGCTCTGAAGAACTTACAAGGTGTCACATATGCGTCTAATGAGTAAGTTGTGGGCCGGCTTGTAGCTGAGGCTAGGCGGAGCTGATCAAATGCCAGGATTTTTCGCGTCAGCACCTTGATGCAGAACTACAACCTTTTCCACGAAGACCGATATGTGGTGTCTCATGGTACCCAAAACATCTCTTACTCTTTCAAGGATGGTTTCTCTCAGAGGATTGACCGCAACTATCAAGTCTCTGGTGGGTTTTGCTCTCAAGCACAGACCAGCCCTCCCTCTAACTGATCGACAGACTACTTTGCCTTCGGAACACCATCGATCCCACCTGTCCAGTTCTCACTGGTCATGAAGGATGGTCCCGAGGGATATGCCTGTTACAATGAGGGCAATGATCTTGTATTCTTGCCCGGAAATGTGACTGCCGGCTACACAGACTGTGAGTTCCCTGACAACTTTATTTAGACATGCACTCATCCCAAACAGCTGCTCTCGCCGAGTATCTCTTGTTTCAGGCACACAAGATGTCTCCCAAACTCTTATTAGAGGTTAGTCACCTTATTCGCTGTCATATACAGGGTGCTGATAGCCGTTTAGATGGAGATGCATCGACTCACAAGAACCACCGTTGCGATCAACAACGTCGAATTCCCAGCTGGTATGTGCCGCCTGAGTATCCAGTAACTTGTCTAACTTGAACCCCAGTCCACGATCACAACCTTGACATTGTTGTCGCTTTCGACCTTGAGACCAAACTGCCCTACATCATCCGTTCTTTCGAAGACCATGCCATCTTTGGCCGAACCGAGAGCGACCTCCGTCTTTACAACTACACTGAAGTTGACGGAATCCAGTTTCCTACACACCGCTTCGTCTTCCAGAATGGCTCTGCTATTATAGAGCAGACAGACTTTTCAAGGGTCATTCCGAACCCAGAATTCTCTGCCGACTTTTTCGAAGGCCTAGAGGAGAGCAAGAGTTCGACTCCTCGAGCTGCACCCGCCAAGATTCCGGAATATTCGCACGCAGAGATTGGAGAGTATTGGACCAATGCCCTCTGGAGTGGACCTTATACTGGAACTTATGACAACATCACTACAGAGACGCTTGGCCCTGATCTTCCCAACGCCCACAAACTCTTGGTTGAAAACAGCCCAATCGTGGAGCATCTGATTCTGGATTTTGAGGATGGTGTCATTGTGTATGAGGCCCCTCCTCACCAGACAGACCTCGTGATTCGATGGGTCAAGGAGAACCTCAAGAAGCCGATTACACATGTCTTTGTGAGATTTCTACCCTCCCGAGTGCTGCAAGATTCGTTGCTAACTAGCCAAGCTCACACACCATCATCATGATCATAGCTACGATGTTCACAAGTATGTCGCTTTAGGAGCCAAGATCATTGTTCCTGAGGTTGCGACCAAGTACTGGAAGCAGATTCCTGGTGCTGAACTCGTTACCTTTACGTGAGTTCTTCCCAGTCTTCCGATGGATACACAACTGATGCGTCTTGATAGCGAGGGAAAGCCATACATTCA
This sequence comes from Fusarium duplospermum, assembly GCA_003946985.1. Taxonomy (NCBI): domain Eukaryota; kingdom Fungi; phylum Ascomycota; class Sordariomycetes; order Hypocreales; family Nectriaceae; genus Fusarium; species Fusarium duplospermum. The sequence continues at coordinate 52,137 of NKCI01000122.1, read as the reverse complement.
TGCCGATAGTACGATGCAAGCTCGCTTCATCTGGCACGAGGAAGCTCCCCATTCTGTCGACTGGTCATACTCCATCGTCACCACCCGCTGCCCTTCGGCGAACAGCACCATGTTGGCTTACGAGGCTGATTCCTTCTCCACACTTACACACTTTGACCCCCATTTCGCTTACGGCTGGCTTAACCAAGCTGTTGCTGATGGTATGAGCAACAACACCATGTGAGTCAATCCCACCATTGCATTCTTCGGATACTAACCTGTATAGTGTTGTGCCTACTCATGGAATGCCGGTTCCTCTGTCGTTCCTACTTGACCAGATTAGCTACGTCTACCCGGCCCTGGATTCTACCGATCTCCGTGCTGGAGTGCCCAGCTGTCTGGCCTACTAGCGGCAAGACTCGGATGGCATTTTCAAGCCAGATCATTGTGTCGAGATCCAAAGTTCTCGAATGCCTATGCCAAAGGGGAACTGGGATGGAACGGCACAGTCATAATTTCTTCTTCTTCACATATTTCTGTATTTAGATAAACCGGTAAGATAGATGTTTCTGTAACCACCTGCTCTATAGAATTCACCTCCACTCTCAGGTTTAACCCTGCACACCTTCATCCAATCAGATAGCCACAAACCTCGAGATTGATGATATGCCTCTACCTAGCTTTAGCAATCCCGACGCCAGAGCCAATCAACGCCCCAACAGGTTTCATGGTTACACTAATATAGTTCTGCTCCTCTATCATAACTGGCCCATTTGGCATATTCCCGGTCCGTCCGGATTTGCCTCTATCATCGGAGCCAACGGAAGTGGAAACAGAAGTGGGAGGTTGATGAACATGCGGGGTAAGATAGTGAATAAAGTACCGAGCAATGCATGTCTCGGTACCTCCACTCTTCAAATCACAAACAACTAACCAATCTGGTAAAGAAACACTTGAATGAGGGGAAGCATCCCACTCTCGAAAACCGACTTCACTAGCCTCCAATTATCCTGTCCAACTGACCAGTACAGTAAGCCCTTATATAAACGGATGTCTCCGTCTTGGACCCCATCGTTGTCGGTGGCGTTTAGAAATTCTGCATGGCGTCCTCCGAGCGGAGGGGTCCGTGTCAAGCGCCAGGTTAGTTTGCGGAGAGGTTACATGGGAAGAATACGGGGAAAGAGAAAAGAATGCCGAGGGAGGAATATCATTTAAGTAAAGTGACGGCATAGATAACCATGCATAACCTGGGAGCAAATGGCTTGTCGTTGTGCAGGAGTGGGGGTTGTGAATAGGACATCCCCAGCCTCATCCCCACCCCTGCATGTTCGTTCCTTTCCGATCGACGTTTGTAGAGGGAAAGTCAATACTACCTCGGGAGGATAGCGGGAGTGGGTGGCTTGAAGCGAATGGTTGAGAGTGTGTTACAACGCTCCCGCTCACGTCGGTTCTGCTTGACGGCTATTGGAATTGTTCGCTTACCATAAACTTCCCTCTCCCAGTTCCAGCTAGATCAGGCATTTCTCAATCGCAATCATCTTCTTTTCTTCTTTGTTGACAGGTTAACCAAGCGAATCATCAATTCAATATGCACAGCACACCGACTTTGGACCTTCTCCCCTCGCCGCCCCCCTCCGATACCGATGGCACCAGCTCGCCAAAGAGCTCGGTCGAAGTGCTCTCATCTCTCATCAAGACCACTTACCAGAGCTCCGAGCTACGATTCTTCGTCAATGGACGACCCGTGACGGTGAAAAATCCCAATCCCGACTGGGTTCTTCTCGACTGGATTCGAGCCCAAGATACCCTGAAGGGAACAAAGCTGGGATGTGGCGAAGGCGGCTGTGGCGCCTGCACCGTTGTCGTGCAAACGGCTGAGCCTGGCAGACAAATTCGACACCTTGCTGTCAATGCTTGTCTTTATCCGCTTGTTGGACTAGATGGAAAGAGTCTGGTTACTATTGAAGGGCTTGGTACAGTCCATCGCCCACATCCATTACAAGAGAGAGTGGCCAAGATGCAGTACGTTATTTCTAGTTACATTATCAATCTGACATAAAGCTGAATCTAATGACTACAGTGGCACACAATGCGGTTTCTGTACTCCAGGCATTGTCATGAGCTTGTACGCACTCATCAGAAATTCATATCGAAACGGCAAATTCCATCTCACCAACTCCGACGTCGAGCTCCAGGGTCACCTCGACGGAAATCTTTGTCGCTGTGTATGTAATCTCGAGGACTTCCCCCGTGCTTACGATGTGCTAACGCGGTCTAGACTGGCTACAAGCCAATTCTCGAAGCAGCTCGAACGTTTATCACAGAAGATCTGAACGGAGTCATTGCTGAGAGCAATGGTCAAGAAGAAACTGTCGATCCAAGCACTCCAGATACGGAGGAAGCCGATGCGAGTGCCTTCCGTGCCACAAATAGCTCCGGGTCATGTGGTCGCCCAGGTGGCTGCTGTCAAGATGATCCTAATGCAAAGGGTTGCGGCTCATCCAAGCCCACCGAGGGAGAAATTACACCACCAAGTTCACCCGGAAAGACATTCGCGGAACCTACCTTCTTGCCATACGACCCTTCGACCGAGCCGATATTTCCACCCTCACTTTGGAAGTATGCGCGTCGACCAATTTGTTACGGAGACGAGCGACGACTTTGGTTTAGGCCAACATCCTTGGAGCAGCTCGTCGAGTTGAAGGCTGTTTATCCCTCGGCCAAAATCGTTGGCGGTGCCAGTGAGACCCAGATTGAAGTCAGATTCAAGAAGATGAACTACCGAGTTTCTGTCTTTGCAGCCGATATTCCCGAGTTGAACAGCCATGAAGACCCGAGTCAAAAGACCCAAGCTGAGCTCGGCGCCCTCAAGGAGATCACTATTCTGGGTAACCTGTCATTGACGAAAGTGGAAGATCTTTGCACCAACTTGTATCGCAAACTTGGTCGACGCGCTTTGCCCCTGGAGGCACTCCGAAAGCAACTTCGTTACTTTGCTGGGCGTCAGATTCGTAACGTGGCAAGTCTTGCGGGCAGTCTGGCCACAGCAAGTCCGATTTCAGATTCTGCGCCTGTTCTTCTGGCAGCTGGAGCAAGGATCAGTGTTCTATCTCGGAAACTCGGAGCGTTTGACATCCCTCTGTCTTCCTGGTTTGTGTCCTACCGGACTACTGCCCTCCCCGAAGATGGTGTCATCACTCAAATCATCATCCCTCTCGCAGATGAAGATGCTCTGGAAATCACAAAAGCCTACAAGCAAGCCAAGAGAAAGGATGACGATATCGCGATTGTTACTTCTGGTTTGAGAGTCCGCCTTGATCAAGATGGACTAGTGCAGGACTCTGGTTTTGCCTTTGGTGGAATGGCCCCTACGACAGTGATTGCTGCCAAAGCACAAGAAGCCGTTGCTGGAAAGCGATGGGCTGACACAGCTACTCTGGAGACGGCAATTGATGCGCTGTTGGAACAGTTTAACCTGCCTTTTGGTGTTCCAGGTGGCATGGCGCATTATCGCAGAGGTTTGTCCCACCAAGGTCCAGTTGTGTCGCGAAAAAGCTAACTCGGTAATCAGTCTTGACAATATCCATGTTCTTCCGGTTCTGGCACGAAGTCGTCGGTGAGCTAGGCCTCGCAAAAGTCGACCCCGATTTAATCCAAGAAATCCACCGAGAAATATCATCCGGCAACCGCGACAACTTTACAGCCTCGATGAAAAACAGAGGAACCAGGACAGTAGGACGACCGGTTCCCCATCTCTCAGCGCTAAAGCATTGTACTGGAGAGGCTGAGTACGTTGATGACATGCCCCGACAGCACAATGAACTTTTTGGTGCACCGGTCATGGCAAAGATGGCACACGCTGAAATCCTCAGTGTCGATTGGACAGCTGCCTTGGAGATGCCAGGTGTGGTCGGATATCTTGACAAGAACAGTCTATCATCGGACCAGAATGTCTGGGGCCCAGTCGTTCGTGACGAAGAGCTTTTTGCTGACGGCAAAGTTCACTTTTATGGACAGATCATTGGGCTTGTCTACGCAGAGACAGCTCTGCAAGCTAGAGCAGCCGCCGATCTTGTTCAAGTCACCTACAACGACCTGCCATCTATCATCACCATTGAAGAAGCTATCAAGGCCAACAGCTTCTTCAAGCATGGGAAACAACTGAGAAAGGGCGATGCAGTTGAAGGCTCACTCGAAGACGCTTTTAGCAAGTGTGCACATGTCTTTGAAGGCACGACGAGGATGGGTGGCCAGGAGCACTTTTACCTCGAGACCAACGCCGCACTTGCTATCCCTCATATGGAAGATGGTTCCATGGAGGTTTACGTCTCTTCGCAGAATCTCATGGAGAACCAAGTCTTTGTGGCTCGGGTGTTGGGCGTTCCGATGAGTCGTGTCAATATGCGAGTTCGTCGCATGGGAGGGGCCTATGGCGGCAAGGAGTCAAGAAGTACACCCATTGCCATGCTGGTGGCTTTGGCAGCGCGCAAAGAGTCTCGTCCTGTGCGCATGATGCTCAACCGTGATGAGGACATTGCTACCAGCGGCCAGAGACATCCGTTCCAATCCCACTGGAAAGTGGGCGTCGACTCCCAGGGAAAGATTCAGGTCTTGGACATTGATATTTACAACAATGCGGGCCATACGCTTGATATGAGCGGAGCAGTCATGTAAGAGCCCAGTAGTCAACATTGACTGTCTTGGTGTTGTGGTTGATGCTAACATTTTCTTGCAGGGATCGCGCATGTACTCACGTCGACAATTGCTACTACATCCCACACGCCTGGGTTCGAGGATGGGTCTGCAAGACCAACACTGTCAGTAACACAGCTTTCCGCGGCTTTGGTGGTCCTCAGGGGATGTACATCACCGAAAACATCATGTATACCATCTCGGAAGGTCTAAACATTGACATTGACGACCTGCGGACGCGAAACCTGTATCAGCTCGGGCAACGGACTCCGTTCTTGCAGGAGATTACAGATGACTTTCATGTTCCTACTATGTTGGAGCAGCTCACTGTTACTTCTGAGTATGAGAAGCGAAAGGCTACAGTCAAGGAATTCAATGCCAAGAACCGCTACAAGAAGCGAGGTATTTGCAAGATACCAACCAAGTTTGGCCTCAGGTATGTTGTACCATCTTTTATCACCTACCCCTCGCTAACAACTCTAGCTTTGCAACTGCCCTCTGCCTCAACCAGGCCGCCGCTTACGTCAGGATCTACGAAGATGGTTCAGTCCTTCTACACCATGGAGGCACTGAGATGGGTCAAGGCTTGTACACCAAGATGTCCCAAATCGCAGCTGAGGAGCTGGGTGTCACCGTGGATGAGATCTACAACAAGGACTCTCAGTCTGACCAAGTCGCCAACCCTTCTCCCACTGCAGCATCCTCTGGAAGTGACTTGAATGGTCAGGCTATCAAGAATGCGTGCGATCAGATCAATGAGCGTCTGAAGCCATATCGAGAGAAGTATGGTTACGACGCACCGATGCCCAAGATTGCGCATGCGGCGTATTCCGACAGAGTCAACTTGGCGGCAAACGGTTTCTGGAAGATGCCCCGGATTGGTTATGTATGGGGAAATTGGAAAGATCCTCTGCCAATGTGAGTATCCGAGTCTCAATACTTTTCTCTGTGGTACTGACTTTACTACGCAGGTACTACTACTGGACTCAGGGAGTGTAAGTTTTGCACTTGTGACACAGAGACCTGTGTATGCTGACTTGATTATCAATAGTGCTATTACCGAGGTCGAACTGGACACCTTGACTGGAGATTCTACAGTTTTGAGAACCGACCTCATGATGGATATTGGTCGATCCATTAATCCAGCTCTTGACTATGGCCAGATTGAAGGTGCCTTTGTGCAAGGCCAGGGCCTATTCACAATGGAAGAGTCCTTGTGGACCAAGAGTGGAGAGCTGTTTACCAGGGGTCCTGGAACATACAAGATTCCAGGTGAGTATTCTCTAGAACTTGGTGCCCTAAGTAGAATATTTTCCATACTAATACAAGAGTAGGTTTCTCTGATATCCCACAAGTCTTCAACATATCAACCTTGCAACATGACTCAGAAGGGAAACCGATCAGCTGGGAGAAAATTCGCTCTATCCAGAGCAGCAAAGGAACAGGAGAGCCTCCCCTCTTCCTAGGGTCATCAGTTTTCTTCGCCCTGAGAGAAGCTGTAAAGGCAGCTCGTGAGATGAACAAGGTCACAGAGCCCTTGGTATTGAATGCCCCAAGCACTGCAGAGAAGCTACGATTGGCTGTTGGCGATGGTCTGGTTCGTCGAGCTGGGGTGGTTTGCAAAGAGGGAGAGAAGAATTTCTTTACTAGAATAGAGACATAGGTAAGAGGGCATACATTTGAGGAAATTCTAGAACTAGAATGTTGCCATATGTCATCGGGTTCTATCATTCCGATCATTCATGACATGGTCAGGAGATTAAGAGCATAATCAAGTAGTTTGAAGTGTCCATATAGATTGTTCCAGAAATCTTCCTATGAAATAAAGATACTTGCAACCTGAACCAAAAGAAACAGAACGCCCACAGATTTATCTTTCCCGTATCCAAATGTCTATTGGCAAAACATCTGTACTGGAACATCCTCTGATAGCTTCTCCAAAATACCAAAGTCCATACCCGTCTGCTTAAAGCTCACCACGATCAGGTCAAACTCCTCCAACTTCTCCTTGGTCCAGTCCTCATCAGCCAGTCGGTTGATATCAGGCACGGCTGATTGGCTGACAAGAGAATCCGCAAAGTTCACGTCGAGCTCGAACTTGTTGAGTTCCCTGGCGAGCTGAAGTCCGGGAGAGTTGACGAGGTGGCTTTGTCCGGCCTTGAAGCCCATGCCAACCACGAGGACTCGCTTTCTGATTTCGACACCAGAGTCTCGGCGGCCTTCCTTCTCCTTTCCGAAAAAGTCATCAACAATTTTCTCGGCAATCGCGGCGGGGCGCTCGTTCATGGTCTCAGCTGCAGCTCTGAGGAGGGGATAGTCGCCGTTGGAGAGAAGGTAGTAAGGGTTGACTGGGATACAGTGGCCACCAACACCAAGGCTGGGCTGGAAGGGGAGATATCCGAATGGCTTTGTGGCAGCGGCGTTGCAGACTTCGTAGGGGTCAATGCCGAGACCAAGGCAAGCATCGGCCATCTCGTTGACATAGGCGATACACATCATGCGTTGACAGTTCTCGTAGAGCTTGGTCATCTCGGCAACCTCTGGCTTGGAGACTGGGACAATGGTGTCAAAGACACGGCCGTAGAGTCTGACAATGGCATCCAGAGAGCCGGGAACAACATCATCGAGACCGGAGACGACCTTGGGAATGGTCCTCATGGGAGGCTCAGTTCGTCCAGGGTCGATGCGCTATGTGGATGTTAGTATCTAATGATAAGGAAGTATCGAGTCGGATATAAGCTTACCTCTGGAGACATGCCCGCGAAAAGACGTTGAGACTTGGCAATGGGTCCAAGAAGTTCTCGGGTCAAGCCAATGGCGACTGAGCTCTCAATGACAACGGTGGAGCCAGGCTGGGCCCATCTCTTGACCTTGTCGAGGGCACTCTTCAGATAGGAAAGGTTGATAGACTTGTCGGGGAGAAGAAGAGTGGGGACAGAGACAAGAAAATGAGTTGCGAGCTTGAGGTCAGACTCGGTGCAGGTGAAGCTGACGTTGGGCCTAGCCTCAAACTCGACATTCAACTCCTTGACTCTCTCCTCACTAATGTCAAAGCCGAGGATGTCGTACTTGGTAGAGAAAGAATCAACAAGACCAGCACCAACGAATCCAACACCGATGACAGCAACAAGAGGAGTAGGCTCAGCAGGCGTCTCAGTCTGGGGTGCCTTGTTGAGCTTGATCCACTTGTGCTCCATGATGGAAGAGTTGCGAGGAAGAGTCCTCTGGGCAAGCTTGGTGAAGGGAGACATGATTTGAAAGTGGTTTTGTGTGGTAGAGATGATACTCTTGGAAGGATGTTGAAGTGATTGTTGTGATGATGAGTTGACCCAGACTGCCGGAACCACGATACTTATAGGTGAGACATTGGCGCATATAATGCCGATATCGTGGTATATCACACCCATCACACACGTGGTATAGGGCGTTAATTCTCTCATCGGCAGACATTGAGTTGGCAGAGAACAATCTAGACCGTCAATTTGAAAAAGATGGTATGGTGTAGGCTTCTGTTTGCAAACATTCTATCGACAGGGAACAGGTATCGTGTGGCGATGTGGTAGGCTCGGGCGCCTCTAGCGTCCACCTTGACTGAAAGCACTTTACTGTACTTCTGTCTGGAACTTGGTTGGACGCTAAGAAGTACAAGTTTTCCAAATTTTTTTGACATTGTACTTGGTAGAGTCCAAGCTTGCGCCTCAAGTAGAGCCCTACACTGCCGCTCGGTAAGCTCCGCAGCCACCGTTCTCCGGTATCGTTCTCCGGTATCTTAGTAAGTGATGTATCGATTTTTGGGGCTTTCCAACACCAGAAAGAAAAATCAGGCCTAGAGATGTCGTGGCAAGCCGCGTACGGCATGGCGGTCCTGGACCTTGAGGCGCCATTCTTGGTCAGCACTCTAATCGACCTGGACTTTTTCCAATCACTTACACGTAAAAGACGTCTTCGTTTGAATAGAACCTTCTCGCTTGGCTAAACGGCACTTTTGATAAATGCCAAGCATCGTGTTCGTCGTTATCACACGCCTAGAACCCGTCGAATAGGCTATCTAACCTACTTAAGGGTGTTCCACCGATGAACGCTGAGGCTCTGGTTGTGTGCTCCACACTTGACCTCTCAGTCTATACTGAAGGCGTTACGGTTAGGCTCTTTACGGGAACAAAGGCGGGTTTAGGAGCGTTGTTCTGAGGGGAGGGGGGAGTGAATGATTCGAGGCTTGGCCTGGTCCAAAAGCTATCGCCATGCCGTCCCAACTCTAAAGTATGGCTGTGGAATGTGGGTAGAGGTCAACCATTCCAGTTTAATGTCACTGCCCCACGACGGCCGTAACCATAGTCCCGGTACTATAGTACATGACAGTTCTTTGTTCAACGCCGCCAAAACTTGAGTAACGCTCGGGGCAGGTGTATGGAACGTGGAGGCGGGGAGTCGGAGAGCGCCTTCAGGGGTTGATGTTCGCTATATGACCCAAATTGGACCAAGTTTGGATGACTGCCGGGAAAAGTTTGGTGTAGTTTTTTAGTCGTCTTGGCAAACTTCACATCCTCCTCCGTAGGTAGGTGATCAGACCATTTGGTGGGAACGATATGTTGTCTAATATTGATTTATCCTGTTACCTGTACGTAACGTCCATCACACGCTATGGATGCAACCATCTGATATTTATGATATCTATCACATTGAGGGAAAATCTGGCCATCGGCAGTTCAAGTCGGCAGGAATTTGACCGAGACTATTAGCCCCCTTCACTCGCCCCTCGGGGTCGGGCCCTTTCACTGCACCGGCGGCAAATTCTCAAGAAGCTACTAGTTATTATACATTTCTTAGACCAAACGCCTCCAAGTTGAAAACTTGGGTATACTGCAAAAACCAAGACTACCAATCTTCAACCATCATGACTGTCGCGGCGCCTTCGACAACGGGCATCACAACGTCTGGTGATGCCCCTCAACGACCACAAACATCTGATCAAGATGCTTCAAGTCAGAGGACGGTGGTGGTTGAAGAGCCACCTCCAAATCCCAAAGACACTGTCGAGGGATGTGGCTACCCTCCAATCGAAGATCCTGTTGATCCTGCTCGCATTCTTACGCCCATTGATCTGCGGAACCAAAGAATCATCTTTCTCGGCATCATCATTTTGATCAACATCTGCATGACCATCACGGCCTTTTTCGGAAAGAAGAGCAAACTCATCTTTGTCACCATTCTCTTCATCAAAAGCAAGGATTTCTTGTCTGCCATTCTTTCACCACTTGGCATGATGGCTACTGCCATCTACCACAAATTTCGACCACCCAAGGACGTCGAACAGCTTTGGATTCTCTCTTTGATTCCTGCATATTCAGAGAGTGAGGAGCAAATCGTCAAGACCATCTACTCTCTTCGGGATAATGGTGTCGAACCTCACCGTCAAGTCATGGTTGTTATCCTTGATGGAAACCCTCGGGATGTGCGGTCACACATGACTCGAGTGGTCAGTGGATTCGAGCGGCCTTATGTATCTCTCAAATGGAAGAAGGGCTGTCTCCGTATTCTTGCTGGGTTCATGATGGATGTTCCTGTCATTGTCATCGAAAAAGTCAAGAATGCCGGCAAGAAGGATTCTCTCATTCTCTGCCACGACCTCTTCAACTACGCACGAGACAATTCTCCTCTTTACACCAAGCTTCTACGAAAGGAGATCTGGGAAAATGTTCTCCCTGCTCTGACTGAGGGCGAAAAGTTCAACGGTTTCGATATGGTTTTCTGCACTGACGCAGACTCTACCATATACAAGGGAGCAGTCGCACTTCTTGCAAATGCCATTGCGAGGGACCCAAATGCCATTGCTGCGTGTGGACTGGTACTAGTCGAACTTGAACCAGGGTATGAATGGTCTTTTTGGAATTTATATCAACAGTTTCAGGTGAGTGTCTCATATGACTCGAGTATCCCGGACTCTCACTAATTTTCATAGTACACGTTCGGTCAATATGTGAGAAGGCGAGCAGAAGGCATCGTTGGCAAAGTTACTTGTCTTCCTGGATGCATCACCATGATTGCGGTCAGAGAAGAGATGGCTGGTGCTATCCGAAAGTACGCCGAACCTGTGACCGGATACATGGTGATATCTCACCAAGTCCAATATCTTGTGAGCACACTCTTCGAGACGCGTAATATATGGCATCTGACTAACACCTTTTAGGGCACTGATAGGAGGCTTACATACTCCATGTTGTCTCAAGGAAAACATCTTCGGACACTCTTCGTTCCCGACGCTGTTAGTGAGACAGTGGCGCCGCAATCCATCACGCATTATCTGAGTCAAAGACGTCGCTGGGGTTCCAACGCCTACTTCAACAATTACTTCTATCTTGCCGGAGAGAAGATGATCCCCCTGACTCGCATTGCCGCCACGATTGAAGTTGTTCGACTCAGCATGGTCTACTACCGGGTCTTGAACACCATTCTGTTCATCAAGAGCCTGACCCATCATGCTAGCATCATGAAACTTATGCCGATGCTGATTATTGGCCAAGTACCCTCTTTGTGGTTCTTTTGCTCAATCCTTCTTGAAAGCGAGCTTAGAAAACGCGGACACAAACTGATATTGGGATATTGCATCAACAAATGCATATCACCGTTCATGAGTGTCATCATCTTTACAAAGGTTGCAACAAATCTTGGCAGTCAAGGTATGTCCGCCCCAAACAATGCCTCACTTTGAGATGCTGAAACTAACAATGACATCAGTATGGGGCATGTCTGGAGTGACAGCATCATCGGCGCCTCCCGCAGGTGCTGCCGCCACGACGGAAACAGAGGACGCGGCTCCCCCCACAAATAATGAGTTATCCGCTGCGGAACGAGGAGAAGTCACTCCGGCGATGAGAGACAATGCAGCACCGGATCAGAATAGGGACCGTGCTCCTAGCCGTACTCCTAGCCGGGCGGAAGGGTATGACATAGAATAGATCACCCGCAGTCCCGTCACCGGCGAGGGAGAATAGCTCCGGGTGTCTCGGGGAAGCGATGGGTGCGGCAACAGCACTTTGGCGAAGTGGAACACTGCACTAGTCTCTCTTAATTAGATTAGAAATAGAGAATCATAGAGTTGCGCCGAATACAATGTCCCATCATCATCAAAGTTCGTCTGTGCTTTGGTCATCTACGTAGTTGAACACTGAGAATTGCCTACCTTCAGGGGTCACAAAGACATGGCGGTTTCGCCAATCTTAGCTACACAATACAGATAAGGTCAAAGATCTGAGGCAAGAGAATTTGGGATGTGCCGGAATTTGCGGCGTTACCACTCAACAGCGCAGTTTCTTAAATCCCCCTTTTATCCAGCCACTGCCTTGTCTCCGCGGGATCTCAGCCTGGTGTCCCGGGTTCCTATCCTAGCTCTGCGCCCGTCAGCACGGACTTCCACATTGTATTTGTGTTCCTGCATTTTAGTGATGAACTACGGCCGCCGGGGAGATGTAACTATCACGGCATCAAGATTGCGGCGAGAAACCTCCCAAGTGCCCGTGCAGCCCGTAGTCTAAGCTATGGGCTCCCTATCACTTAAACAAACTTTGGCCAGGATTGTCTAGACCGCAAGGACCTCATGGGGGCCCGTTCCTTGCATTCCCGGGACCTGGCAGTGTGTGTGGCACGTGGTAAGACGCCACAACCGCAGAGTTCCTGAACCGTCGAGACCCGGCGGGAGCAAGACGCCAAGCCGTAGGAAAACTTGGCATCAGGAGATTTCTTGGTAGAGACACCCATGGTCCCACATTCTCAGCCAAAAAAGCCAAGTGCGGCAGTCACCGGCCGTGACCCGCTGGGATGGGAAGACTGGAGACTAGCGTTTTCCCATTAAACGGCGCGAGTATTTTACATTCCATCTACCTACACCCCCTCGCAAACATTTACCGTGTGTATTTGCCTTGTGGAGGTGGCGAGCTAGTCGTCCAGACAGGTCCACCAACTTGAACAGACGGCGGAGACCTCCGCATGAACACCAAGGAACCGTTCGATCTGTTGAGAAAGGCGTCAAATTGACTTCAATATGTTTCCTCTTTTATTATTGCCTACTTCTCCTTGACGGCTGGTTCCGGACCATCAAGTCCTGGGCCAACCTTCATCGTCGTGCTCCGACCAAGTTCGGCCTTTCAACTAGATACCCCAATGTTCCGGAGACACGACCATTATTGTACAAGTCTAGCACGTCTAGCTCGCTTTTCCATTTGGAATACGCGTCCGAGACCCAACCCTTACTAGCAGCCACGCTTGATGAGTGTTAGCGTAGTGATCCTTACGCGTCAATCGGCGATAAGACATAGAAAATCACGATCAGAGCCGGGCGTAATAAGGGAGCGGGTGGCTTTGTAGATCGAAACGCCGTGGGGAGGCCTGAGGTAAGCAAGAGCGTTTCCATGAATCTCAGAGATAATTTCATCTTTTCTTCTTACTTCAATTGTCTTCACGTCTCGAATGACAGACGAAAAGCTCCTCTAAGCTCACTTCTCTGATCTGTCCTTCTTGGAATAAGACTTCAAGGCATCCATGAATGGAAGGTCTACCCTACAGGCTTCCGGAATACCTTGGGCTAGACCCTCTGTGATTTATGTGATACTTTACTCCTCTCCGTGATCAATCGCGACCAACAGTATATCCAGACCGTTTCCATCAACCGTTTCTGTCTTCAACTCCGAGGCCATGCCCAGTTCTAGCCCAGTCCCGCCGTTTAGCCTAAAGGTCGAAATGTAAAGGTTGCATACAAGAAATAGCTCTAGTATTAATGGCCAATACGAGAGGCTCTCATAGAGTGATCTTGCATCAGATAAGTGAGAAATGACATGAAAAGATCTTCCGGTCTCGGGTACAGGGTAGACTAATGGGCTGTGATAGTGATAAGAGGGTCTTTGTTAAACTCTATCATTTGTGACGACGTGGGGTTACATTGAGCGACGCCACTAGCCATATCCGACGATCCAGACCTGGCCAATACATTCCAGTCTGAGAGTCAAGGCATGGAAGCAATCAGTCACTTCGAATCTGCCTTGAATGGCGAATTCTCCGAGTTCTGGTCGCAGACGTTGCATTTGGGGACATTCATCATCCCCTCTTTCAACCATCAACGGACAAGTCTCTCCCAAGCCTCACTGCGGATATGTGGCATTTCCTAATCTTCACGATCCTAGTCGTCGTTCTAACTGTTTACTTTGTCTGCGAAAGCAGGCAAAAGTCTACAGTGGAGTGGCGCTCGATCGTGAGTCCCAACGGGGACAAGCTCCCCGACTTCAGTTTTTCTGGCTACCACAACTCAGAGGTATCGCTTCCAACTATCACCACTGCCGATGTCACCTTGTCTTTATCCAACACGACTTATGATGATATAAGTCCTCTGATACAGAAGGCCATTGACTCTGTTGCCCTTAGTGGCGGAGGCGTTGTTGAGCTGCCATCGGGTAAATTTCCCATCAGCGCTGGCATCCAGCTTCGCAACAACGTCACTGTTCGAGGATCCAAGGGTGGTGAAACCCTCTTGGTTCTAAGAGATCAACCATCCAGTCCAGTCTTTACTCTTGGGAATATTGGCAACGCTTCCAAGGCAAAGTTTGGAGCCAAATCACCGATCATCGACGACTATGTTCCCATCGGGTCATCCATAGTGAACATCCGGAACAACACCGAACTCTCCGTCAACCAAACCGTGTACATATCCAGGGCCACAACAGAATCTTGGATCAGGTATAACGGGATGGGTGATCTGGTACGAGATGGGGACGCACAAACATGGATAACGGTATGCCCATCCCCCTTGCTACACAGAGACAATCAGATACTAATCAAAGAACAGTTGGACAAGAAGATCATGTCACCGAATGTGATCAAGTCCATCAATGGCACGGAGCTCACGTTAGAGATACCATTGACAGACGCCCTTGATTCGGAGTACATGAAGGCCGAAGTCTGGGCTTACAAGTCCCCAGAGCAATACTCGGAGATGGGACTTCATAACCTTCACATCCAAGTCCCCAACACCTGTTCTGGAGCCCCACTTGCGAACGAGACTTGCAACTTTGCGGCAGTCAAGTTCCCATCATGGACCGTCGACAGCTGGGCAAGTGGGTTGAAGTTGGAAGGCTTCAACCGCTTTTTTGAGGTTGAGACAGACGCTTCTCGAATCACCATTCAAGACATCGAGATGAATCGGAATCACGACATTGATGGAAGAGCACTTCCCATCGACATCTTGATACAAGGCTCCCAAGTTCTTGTACAAGACTGCAAGCAGATTGGTCTCCCAACAGCGAGGTGTTTCTCTGTGGCGACAGACTCGCTAGCTGCAGGTCCGAATAGTGTCATTCGACACTCCACCATGTCTGACATACAGACCATTTACCCCCATGAGAGATGGGCCCATGGATTCCTGGTGGAGGGGACATCTGTACCGACTCTCTTTGTCAATCGAGCTTCAAATGGCACAGGCCATGGATGGACGATAAATGCTGGTGTTGGGTGGAATCTGAGGGGTGAGGCCATTGTCCAGTCACCGCCGCTTGGCATTAACTGGTGTATTGGCTGCGGATGGACGAATGGGACGAATGGCACATCGGGTAACGGTACCTTTATCCGCCCCAGCAAAGAGGTTAAACCGAAAAGTCTTTTTGCGGCTCAGCTTGAGGCCCGCGGACTGCAGTAGAATATCATCGTGTGTGAACTTGGGCGACGCTTTCACTAGAGTATCATGAGGGAACAGGGCAACTAGAGGGCAGAGGAAGGTGATAGAGATAGTGAGAACAGGTGGCAGGTTAATAGAGCATGTTATCATGAGAATTTAGGGTGATGACCTTTGACATAAGCTTAAACAAGATTAATCCGAAGACGGGCACGGGATTACACATCTCATCGGAAATCGCTGGTTGGAAAACCGGAGTCAGCTTTATCGGAGATGCGGGTTTTCTTGCTCTATAAATCCGACGACACGTAAGGGTCGGTGGGGTGGTCTTACACTCTGAGCCTTGGCGGCCCTGTAGATGTAACGCGCTGGCTTATGCTTAACCAGGGGACCTAGATGATCGTCATTGGCCGTTAACGTGATTCAAGCCAAAGTGGTACAGATGGAGTTGCTTGAATCTATTGCTCAAGGTTGACGATGCACAGCCGCAAGGTTACTACTCCACATATTGGGGACTTTGGGAGTGATTGCGTACCATGTGAATTGTAAGCAGAAGGGCGTGAACCTCGCTTGATCGCTTGACTATAGAGGTAGAACAAGCATAAAACAGAGCTTGAGTCCCAGATATCATCATTCGTCAACAAGCTCAGGAACACCAACAACAGAACAAGAACTAAAGAGAAACACGATGAAGTTGCTGGTTCCTAGCCTCCTCTGTGGGCTGGCTGCCGCCCTCCCAACCAACAACAACAAGACGGCCGACTATGAGTTTGTCATCATTGGCTCTGGCCCAGGTGGTGGCACTCTAGCGTAAGTCGACTGCCAGAGAATAGTGACAGCTTACTGACTGTGTTCGCTTGCAGTGCCAATCTGGCTCGCGCCGGACATTCAGTCTTCTTGATTGAGGCTGGAGATGATCAGGGTGACACGCTGTTGCAGCGTCTTCCGTCATTGTAACTTCCCTACACACATACCACTTGGGGTTTGGTGACTAACCAGGGAATCAGCGCGGATAATGTTTCTGAAGACCCCAGCATGTCTTGGTCATTCTATGTGAACCATTACCAGAACGAGACTCAAGCCCGCCGTGACTCCAAGTTTACTTATCGGCTTTCAAACGGGACTCTCTGGTACGGGCTTGATCCTCCAGAGGGTGCAGAGCCGTAAGAGCCCCAAAAAGTACCTTTTCCCGAAGAAGTTGATATGCTAACTCCTCCAGTCTTGGAATCCTCTACCCCCGAGGTGCTACCGTCGGCGGTTCTGCTCAGCTAAACGCCATGAACTTTGCTCTGCCGCCTGAAAGTGACTGGAACTACATCGCTGAACTCACCGGAGACAAGTCCTGGAGTTCTGACAACATGAGACGTCTCTTTACTGAACTTGAGAACTGTACTTATGCCCCCGAGGGTACCCCTGGCCACGGCTTTGATGGCTTCATTGGCGTACGTCATCTTACATCTAAACCATGCCCAAACTATGATAACTGACATGTAGCAGAGCAACCGAAACAACATCTCCTACATCACTGACCGTCCTGGTGTTGTCGAGGTCTTGACTCATGCTTTCCGACTGACAGAGGACATTGAAGTCGAAGACGCGGAAGAGATCGGAACGCTGATGCAGAGGGATATTAACGGCATTGGACCCGGACGATATACCCCTGGCCTCTACCAGCTTCCTCTCCACATCGATGGCCTGAGGCAACGCACTGGATCTTGGAGATACCTCCATGAGACGCTCATTGCAAAGGCTGAAGATGGATCTCCCAAGTATCCTCTAACTCTCAGCACACAGTCTCTTGCGACTCGCGTCCTGTTCAAGGATGGCAAGAATGGGAAGCCAAAGGCTTACGGTGTTGAGTACCTCAAGGGTGAAGGCCTGTACTCGGCTGACAAGCGGTATGATGAATCCGACTCGGGTGAACTGATGAACGTCACTGCTTCTCGAGAAGTCATTGTTGCTGGAGGCGCGTTCAACACGCCTCAGATTCTCAAGCTTAGCGGTGTTGGACCTCGTGAGGAACTTGAGAGTCACGATATTGATGTTGTGGTCGACCTTCCGGCTGTGGTGAGTTCCCGTCGACAACATCACGAGAGACAATATGGTACTAACAATGAGTAGGGCAACTATCTCCAAGACAACTACGAGGGTGGTGTCACTGTCGAAGCTGCTATTCCTTGGGAGAACAACCCCTTTGCTCGATGCGACTTTTCCCTTGAGTCCGACGATGTTTGTCTGCAGGAGTGGAACCAGTCTCACACTGGACCCTATGGTGAAGGCGCAGCACCCCTTGGTCTTCTCTACAAGTCTAGCGTCAGCGAGACCGACGAATCGGATCTGTTCCTCTTCGGAGCTGCTGGTGTTGTCTTCCGCGGTTACTTCCCCGGATATTCTACCTACCAGGCCCCTCCCACTTCCTGGTTCTGGTCAGTGGTCAAGATGCAAACTGGCAACCAAGCTGGAACCATCACACTCCGCTCAGCGGACCCCAGAGAAGCTCCCGAGATCAACTTCAACTTCTTCGCCGAGAAAGGAGACCGCGATCTCCAGGCCATCCAGGAAGCCGTCGAGCACACCATGCAAATCTTCAACGCTACCGGAGAACCATATGCCCCGTACACGGTCATCGAGCCTCCTCCCAGTGTTGATGTTCGCCAGGGAATCATGGATGAAGCTTTTAGCCATCATGCGACTTCAACCTGCCGTATGGGTCCTGCTGGTGACAAGGATTACTGCGTCGACTCTAACTTCAAGGTTAATGGTGTTGACGGGCTCCGGGTCGTTGATGCGTCCATCTTCCCTCGCACTCCTGGTGGATTCCCTGTTGCTCCTACGTTTGTGATTAGCCAGAAGGCTTTTGAGGTTATTCTCAAGTCCATCAAGAACTAATGGCTAGTATCTTAGCACACTATTGGGCTTAGCATTATGGAAACAAGGGGTTGGATTGCAGGATGCACGGAGGCTTGCAGATATGTTCTGAGAGCACAACATGGAAGGAATATTGTAACCCTTGCGGCCATCATCACTCTTAGAATACTTCACATTCGTATGAACATATGTTATATACCTGTATTATTAAACACTAGGTATCTTCCTACTCTCCCCAACATCGTCGAAAGAGTCAAATGACTATCCTTCAGAGTAAATGAAGACCCGATTTGTGACTCATACCTCTACGTAGAGATCATTTAACGAAGACAACAGCGTGCTATTTAGACATCCATGCTGTCACGCTTGCCTGGCATCTCGACTTCCTGCACGACCCCAAACATTCCCTTACTAACAAGATCTTCAGCAGCCACCGTAAGTAATGCTCTTTCCATCAAAGATCTCAGTGATCTGCTCCAAGGTGCGACCCTTGGTCTCGGGAAAGACAAAGTAGATGAGCGTGGAAAGGCCAGCCAGGACGCAGCAAAACACAATGTAGTATCTCCAGCCGATCGCAGCTAAGCCAACGGGGTTGATCAGCTGGGCGGTGATCAGGCCAATGCAAGAGGATGTGAGTTCGGTGGTCAAGCCACGGCTGCGAGTAAGGAAGTGGAAGATCTCGATAGTGTATGCCTGTGGAAGTGGTGTCCAAGCAATATCGTAGAAGAAAAAGGCAATGAAGATAAAGGCCACGACAGCTCGACCGGCCGGCAGCTTCATCATGACTCTTGATGAAGTGACTCGTGAGGGCCGTCCAGGCGATGTAACTCATGCCAAGACCAATGGTAGATACAAGCAGCAGTCTTCGACGTCCAAATCGATCAACCATCATGGCACCGGCAAAGACAGCAGCAGCAAAGTTGAACAGCTGAAGCAATCCGTTGATCAAAGTCTGGTCTTGCACGACAGTAATTCCGATGGCGTTGAGAACAAGAGTCAGGTAGTATGTCACAACGCCGATTCTGTTCCACTGACTAAAGAAGCCAGGGATACAGGCGATGAAGGTTCGCTTTCGCATGGGGCCGGTTTGGACGAGTGTCAACCACGAAGCAGAGGACTCTTGGTTGCGCTCTAGTTCGAGGGCCTTTTCGATCTCGGTAATCTCGTATTCGACAAGGGGAGAGGCTGTCTGTCCGGCTGCATGCCACTTGGTGAGAATGGCAACAGCTTGATCCTTTTTGCCATTGGCGATGAGCCATCTGATGTGTGACAGTGGTTAGCAAGCTCTCAATTCTTCAGTTGACTTTTTACTAACCGAGGAGATTCAGGAACCCAGTAGATGAATAGCAGCTGGCAAAAGGGAATGGCTGCTTGTAGTGCAGAGGGAATACGCCAAGACCAGGTAGACTGAATCTTGAAGGTTCCATAAGTAATCCAAGCCGCTCCAATGGCACCAAAGTAGAAAAATGTATTGTACAGGGCCGTCATCTTGCCTCTGTGTGTCGGATAAGACAGTTCGGACACGAGAATCGGGCAAGCCACCTGAGGGAAAACTGTAGCAAATCCAATGAGACCTCTGGACACGATGAACATAGGAAGGTTCATGGATGCTGCTTGGATGGCTGGTCCAAAGACGAGAGCTACCAGTCCAAGGTAGATAGGCACCTTGCGACCCCATTTATCCGAGATCCAGGTAGCTGGCACCAGACCGAGAATCTTGCAGACGGGATATACGGCGTTGATGGCTCCGAGGAGTGGAGCGGGAGGGTTGTTGAAGAATCCTCGCCATTGTGGGAGTGTCTGGAGGCCGTTCATCATAGAGCCTATGTTACACGCGCCATGGTCAGCCTTTGTCTAGAAACTTATTAGAGTCGGAGAGCAACTGACCATCGTAGCCAACAGCAGACGAGCTAAAGAGAGGAACAAGAAGGATCAAGTTCAGTAGGAGGAGATGTTTCGTTCGATACCATGGGACGTCTAGGTTGGGCAGAACCTGTGAGTTAAGTCGGGTTAGCATCGGTTGCTCAAAGTCGGAAACCATTGCCAAGTAGTAAGTCGATGATACCTTCAGTAGCTCTGGCCCAACAGTGTTTTCTGCAGCATCTTTCTTGTCCTTCTTCCTGTTGAAAAGACCCATGATGCCGGTAAGATTATAATGAAGAGGGCTGAAAAGTTTGCAATTGAGGTTCTCTTGACGAGTTGTGCTGCTTGCTGGCCAAGATAGTCATCATCCGGGTTATGAAGGAATATTTATAACCCTGCCAAGTAGCATCAATGTAAGAGTCGAGCCATGTCAAGGGAAAGCCGACTTTGAACAAACTTGTTGGTGGTGAAGGTCAGGCCATGGATGGTTCAGGACCGAGAACCGGAGCTAGGTCCCATGGTTAAAGTTGCGGGGAGGCTAGATCGAGCCTAGACCTGGGGAGATGGAGATGCGGGGAGGACATTGAGCTGTGAAGAGACAGACGACAAGGGATGGGGTTATCCGGCGTGGCCAACCATAGTCAGGGTGCGTCCACTTGAAGTTTCTTCCATCACATGGCTTTAACGAACTTGTGAGAATGGAGAATGGTTCGAATATTGCGCTCGCTTCTCCTCGCTTGATACAGGATCATATGGATGGATGGTGGAAGCCCTGTCTGGCTAGTCTGGTGGCGCTACTGGCGCCCCTGGCGGATCGGGGAGGCTCCCCGATGCATTTAAATGGCCCTGGGGCGCGTCTTCCCTGCTCAACATCTCCTACTCTAGGATTCCTAGATTCATATTTGATCTTCACTTGGTCGGATCCTCCCCGACATCTTCAATACCCATCAGAACCTCCATCGTCAGTGTTGTCCAGCCTCCATGACTAGCCACGCCAGTCCAACGATGACCCGTCCAAATGGCGGGGGCCAAGTCCCGTTCCCCAAACCTCGGGGAGTTACCGCATGCGAAAAATGTCGCCTCCGCAAGGCCAGGTGCGACAACCGTCGGCCAACATGTGGGTTTTGCTTGAGGCGCCATTTGGTCTGTGTCTATCCAGATGAAGAAGATGCGGGGTAAGATCCAGGTGCTTAGTTAGTACAGAGCTCATGATTAACGAGTGGCTTGCTAACTATTCTTCGTCATGGGACAGAAGCTCAGTTACGGGGGCCGAGATCCTACAGGCAATCCATAAGCTGACGAGATTGGTGGAGAGTCAACAACCTCTTCAGCACTACCAGCAGTCACCTACGCAAGCTATGGACTCCTCTCCGTTTGTACCTCAGTCAGTCTCCGAGCATCATCATCAATCAGGTGGGCCGGAAAGCCAACCACATCACGCTACGGTACGACCTCAAGGGGTTGAATCAATCCTCGACTGGGAAATCTTTGCCCCAGATCGGCCCACACAATGCCTTTTCGCTCAACGAAACCCCCCGAGTATGGGTAGTTACTCTCTACCGGATACAAGCTACCCTCAACTCGCGCGGCTGGAGTCCAAGTATATCGATACTCTCCACACCAAGAATCCGATCCTGGACCTAGGTGATCTACATCGAATGATACTACAAGTTGCCGAGGACGGACTCGATTGGTCTACACAAACGTGTTTGGTGGCTCTAGTATGCGCCAACGCTGCCACCACCGAGCCTTATCCTGAATCTGCCGGGGGAGACGAGATGTCCTTGTCGTCTACACCAGACCAAAAGGCTAGAGAAAAGGCCGAGTTGGACTTGTCGATGCAATTCTGGAATGTAGCCATCAAACGCCTCGGTTATGCATCAGGACAAAGCAGCGTCCAGGCCGTCCAGTGCCTATGCCTAGCAGGAATCTGGTACATGCATCGACTCGAACCTCTGGAAGCTTGGAAACAGTTTAGTCTCGCCGGTACAGCATGGCATAGTCTCAGCTTGACACACTTTCCCCATGGAGAACTCATTAACCAAGCCGACTCTTCTTCCAATGAGCTCACCATCATGCAGGCTCTCTACTTTACCATTTGGAAGTCGGAATGCGAGCTGAGGCTGGAATTACCGTTGCCGAGCCCTTCGGTTCTCGCTAATGCGTATTTCCCCCTGGCGTTCCCCCAGCCTCCAAGTCTCGGCTCGCATCCGTTAGATCCCGATACAACGGAGCGAGAGCGGCGCTGGTATTACTACCTTAGTGAAATCGCGGCGAGACATCTCATCAATCGGCTACTCCAGATGAACTCGGAGGTTCCTACAACGCCAACGGAGAAGCAGGTTCGTCGCATGGTCTCCCAGGCTGAGATGATGGAAACTCAGATCTTTGACTGGTACTCGTCATTGCCGCCGATCTTTTACTTTGACATCCCAGAAGGCTACCAAATCGACTTTCATCCAAACGCCATGATCTTTGTCCTACGACACCGATATTTCACCCTTCGCGAGCTTATGTCACGACCATTTGTCCGACTTTGCGTTGATCGGCTAGTAGATGGAATGGATCCTACAATCTATACCCCAGTTACGTCGTTTGCATCCCAATGTTTACAATTCTGCATGCTCAAGCTAGGTCAAGTCGTGGGTCATCGCCACCAGGGAGCCTGGTACACCATCCGCATGACAACCAGTTCATGTCTAACCCTAGCGGCTGTTCACAGGGCGCAACACCAAGCAGACGAGTGCCAGGCGGTCCGTGTAGTGCAGAATGTCATTCTGCCGGAAACATGGAGAGACGGGGTTGGGCAAGCTGTTGACTCGAATCAGCCACAGTTTGACGAGCCGAATGGGGGAGCTTCCAATCTTAAACAGGTAGTGGGAGCGATATTGGAGTCGAGTATGGATTATCAGACTCCACTAGAGTAGGCAATTGATCATCCGTTTCTCTTGGTGTTTCTCCACCCCCGTAGGTGAGTGATCGGGGAGGCTCCCCGACGGTATATCCAACATCTCCAGGCCCACTACTGCGCCAAGGCCAGCTTGGACAGGGACCTTGTCCTCAGGTCCAGCGTGCATACGAGCCGTTGAACTTTGACCTGGAATATAAGTGTGGCGGCAGTCTTGGTACCGGCCCGGGCCAGCAGGGAAATCTGTTCTAAGCCTTGAAGCTTCGCATCGCATTGTCTTTTCAACATTCTCCCCCGGACCACCGCGACCATGGTTCTGAAAGCACAGGCTCCTCTCGACGCCTCAGGCGAATTTGATGTCGAGCATGTCATCAAAAACGCATCCGTCTCAGAAAAGATCTCGTTGTTGTCTGGTAAGCCTCGATCTCCAAATCGATGGGTTCAGATGAGAATACTGACTTGTGGTGCGATACAGGCCGGGATTTTTGGCACACAGCTCCCCTCCCCAGATTCAATGTCCCCTCAATCCGCGTGAGCGATGGTCCCAACGGCGTGCGAGGGACCAAATTCATCGATGGCGTGCCAGCAGCATGCTTGCCTTGCGGTACTGGCCTAGCAGCCACATGGGATCAAGATCTCCTGTACCAGGCAGGTATTCTGATTGGCAACGAATGCAAAGCAAAGGGTGCTCACTGCTGGCTCGGACCGACAGTCTGTATCCAACGCTCTCCGCTAGGGGGTCGCGGTTTTGAGTCCATGGCAGAGGACCCTTATGCCACAGGCAAGCTGGCCGCCGCGTACATCAAGGGCGTTCAGTCGACAGGCGTCGTGTCCGTCATCAAGCATTGGTTGGCTAATGACCAAGAACACGAAAGGGTTGGGGTCAATGTCGTGGTTAGCGAGCGCGTCTTGCGAGAGATCCACATGCTCCCTTTCCAAATAGCACTTCGCGATGCCGCGCCTGGTGCTGTCATGTCTTGCTACAACAAGTCAATGGGAAGCACGTCTCCGAAAGTCGAGAGCTTTTAGATGCTCTTCTCCGTGAGGAGTGGCAGTGGAAGGGATTGATCATGAGCGACTGGTAAGCCGGTGATCCTGCCTGTAATTGAAGCCAAGTTCGAGACTAATGACTGTCCTTCCAAGTTCGGTACCTACTCGACCGCCGAAGCTCTCAACGCAGGGCTGGACCTTGAGATGCCAGGGCCGACCAGACAACGAGGCCAGCTACTGGACCTCGCAGTATCGACGCGAAAGGTATCCCGGACGACGATAGACACACGAGCACGCAATGTGCTGGAGTTTGTTCAAAGATGCAACACGGTTGTCGTGGCTGCTGAAGAAGGCGGCCGAGACTTTCCCGAAGACAGACAGCTCAATCGACAACTAGCCGGTGACAGTGTCATCTTGTTGAAGAACGAAGGAGGACTTCTACCTCTAAAACATCCGTTTAAAAGTATCGCCTTGATCGGACCCAACATGAAGAATACGTCGTTTTGCGGTGGTGGTTCAGCACATCTTCAGCCATACTACACTGTTTCTCCATTCAAAGGGATTGTCGACCAACTACCATCTGATGTCGACGTGAGATACGAAATCGGCGCTTCAGCAAGTGGTTGGAACACTCTACTTCAAGCTTCGGACGTCATGACGCCAGATGGTAACCCTGGTCTGCGAATACGCTTCTATCGAGAACCACCTACCGTCCCGGATCGCGAGGTCATCGACGAGAGCTTGCTACCTGAGTCTTCGTGGCAACTCATGGGCTATTCACATCCAAAGTTGGAAAAGCTGTTCTACGCTGAAGTGGAAGGTGACTTTGTTGGGAAAGCTACCGGGCCCTTCGAGTTTGGTTTGGCTGTCTATGGCTCAGCCCGGCTTTACGTTGACGGCCAACTGTTGATTGACAACACCGCTGTTCAACGAGGCGGCACTTTTTTCTTCGGCAAGGGAACTCTAGAAGAAAAGGCAGAGATGCACATCATCCAGGGCCAGAAGTACAGGATCAAAGTCGAGTACGAAAGTGCACCGTCATCCAAACTCGTCAAGCCAGGTGTTGTCAACTTCGGTGGTGGCGCAGGAAGACTAGGCCTCGTGAGAGTCATTGACCCTGATGCGTCTATTCGAGCTGCTGTTGATGCAGCGACACAGTCGGATGTCGCGATTCTGTGCGTTGGTTTGACAAGAGATCAAGAATCCGAGGGTTTTGATCGTCAGCATATGGAGCTCCCAGGATTTCTTCCTCGCCTTGTGTCAGCCGTCTTAGATGCAGCGCCTGACACAATCGTCGTGTCACAGAGCGGTACACCCTTCAACATGTTGCCTTGGGCTGAGCGGACCAAGACGCATCTGCATGCATGCATGGGAGGCAAAGAGACTGGCAACGGCATTGCCGACGTTATTTTCGGCAAGATTTGTCCCAGCGGAAAATTACCGCTCTCTTTCCCGCGACGCATCGAGGACACGCCGACGTACCTCAACTTTGGAAGCGAGAGGGGACGTGTCATATACGGTGAGGACATCTATGTTGGATACCGATATTATGAGAAGGTGGACCGAGGCGTTCTCTATCATTTTGGGTAAGATAACTCCTCCTTGCCCACGTTTTGACGCAAAGCACCGAACTAACATTATGTGCACAGCCATGGCCTCTCATACACAACGTTTACGTACTCGAACCTGACCGTCACATCCTTACACGTAAACTTAGAAGTTACAAACTCA
This sequence comes from Fusarium duplospermum, assembly GCA_003946985.1. Taxonomy (NCBI): domain Eukaryota; kingdom Fungi; phylum Ascomycota; class Sordariomycetes; order Hypocreales; family Nectriaceae; genus Fusarium; species Fusarium duplospermum. The sequence goes on along the minus strand of NKCI01000122.1, from coordinate 26,452 downwards.
GGCACAGTAGCTGGAGCTGAAGCCGTTCAGCTTTACATCGCCGCCGACCCGACCACATCCTCCATCGCGAAGCCCGAGAAGGAGCTAAAGGGGTTCAAGAAGGTACACTTACAGCCTGGGCAAACACAGCGGGTACAAATACCACTAGATCGGTTTACAACGGCGTTTTGGGATGAGGAGATGCATTGCTGGGTTTGTGAGAAGGGAGTGTATAAGGTGCTTGTAGGATCAAGTAGTCAGAAGACATTGTTGGAAGGGAAGTTGGAGGTGGTGGAAACAACCTACTGGTCTGGCCTATAAGGTGCTTCTAGATAGCAAGCAATTGACGTTTTCAGTGCGATTCTCAAGACCATTAATGCCTCCACTTATTAATCGCCTTATTTTTATTTCATGGCGAATAGCCGCTCTTGGAGACATCTTTAATATCATGAACAATAATTACATGGCTAAACTCCCCACTGTGGTGCGAAAGAGGCCGTGATTGTCACTGTAATTGTAGAGATGGCTGATGGCCTAATTGCCAGCAAGTGAGGCTATCACAGGATGCCTTTCACATGTGTGGAGTCAAAGACGTGAAGGTTAGTTGGTTTTTGGCAAGGTAAAATGACGTCATACTATGTCAGCATAAGGCACCTTAGAGCGACCACGTGATGAGGGTGATGCTTTGACCACCAAAAGGTGCTAACAGAAACAGAAACAAGACCGGTTTTCCAACAGCTCGTAACATCAAAGTCAGACAATCGTTAAAACCTGACAATTGATGCATTAGTTGATCTTAAGCTACAAATAAAATTAAATGCAGCATTTTTCCACTAATGGAGCACTCCAGAGCCTTGAAAGTTCTATCGAGGCTGTGAACATGATGTCGTCTGAATATGTTCGACAATTGTCTCCCTACCCTATTGCTTCAGCCTCGACTTTGGGGTGGGTCATTTCGTATAACAACCCCGGAAGCAGGCTAGCCAATCTCGCCAAGATGACCCTGCTAGCGCATGCAACTTGCTGACACTAGCTCCAGGCTAAAGTTGCTTTGTCTCGGGGAGGCTCCCCGACGATGAGCATGGATTTCCGGACTTAAGTGCTGCTCGCTGATTGGCTTTAGTGGTCTCAGTCTCCCGAGAGTGATTTTGGGGAAGGACAGGATCATGATTCTATGTTGGCATTCTCCATTGGCAATTTCTTGCTTTTGAGAAACTCTCTCGGATTTTAGAGATATTGCCAGCTTAGATATCAAGTCAAGTGGTGGTTTAAATACACCTTGATCCTCAATTCTTTAGCGAGAAGCATTCAACGGTCTCTTCACCACGCCTCAAGAACACTGCAGTTCAACTCTTCACCTGACGACATCACGCTATCCGACATTCAAATCGGACCCCCGACAGTCATGGAAGCGAGAACTGAGCTGGAGCTGGAGAATGGCACTTTACCAGCTGCAACGTCAACAGAAAAGGAGGAGCAATCGGGATCAAGTCAGTCGGATACTAGCCCAATCGATTGGGATGGACCGGACGACCCTGAGATGCCATTGAATTGGCCAAAATCCAAGCGATGGATCAACACTATGGCAGTGTCGACTTTGACGTTATTGACGTTTGTGTTCCCCGAGAAGCTACAGCCTGCAACCTCGACATCATATGCTGACTTGACTCTTAGCCCCTTTGCATCTTCAATGATTGCACCCGCCGTCCAACTCATCATGGACGACATGGGAGAAACAAACCGCAACCTTGGATCATTCTCAGTATCAATTTACCTGCTTGGATACGCTTTTGGCCCTTTATTCCTCGCTCCACTCAGCGAGCTTTACGGCCGTCTCCCAGTATACCATATCTGCATGTTTCTTTTCCTCCTTACCAACGTCGCATGCGCCTTATCTGTCAAAATGCCCATGTTCATCGTCTTCCGCCTGCTCACTGGACTCGTGGGCGCATGTCCCTTGACTCTTGGGCCGGCTAGCGTCGCGGACTGTTTTAGACAGGAGGAGAGAGGTCGGGCGATGGCTATTTGGAATATGCCTGTGTTGTTAGGCCCGAGCCTTGGACCTACTGTCGGAGCATATGTTTCCAGAAGTTTGGGTTGGAGGTGGAACTTTTGGCTCCTTGTTATTATGGTAAGATTGTGCTCGAGCCCTCTGCATCTGTTTGTTCTAATAATGGTAGACGGGAACTGTCTTAGCTGTTTGCCTCTTTATTCAGAAGGAGACTCACCCCCCAACTCTGCAAAAGAAGAAGCAAAAGAAGCTGCAAAAGCTACACGGCACTCAGCAAGGCTCTTCCCCCCTCACTTCTGACACGACGAACCAGCTCCTGAAGAAAAGCCTGGCTCGCCCATTGAAGATGCTCTTTCTGTCGCCCATCATCTTCGGACTCTCCCTCCTAACTGCCATCGCTTACGGTACTCTCTACCTTTTATTCACCACTGTCTCCGAAGTCTTTCAGACCAGGTATGGAATAGTTACCAACGTCGGACTTGTTTACCTCGGGTTTGGCAGTGGTCAGATTGTTGGACTCTTTCTCTTTGGTTTGGTATCCGATCCCATTCTCAAGAGACTAGCCAGCAAAGGAGAAGGGATGAAGCCAGAGTATCGTCTTCCCCTCATGATTCCTTGCAGCGCAATCATTCCCATCGGACTCCTGGTCTATGGTTGGACGGCGCAATTCCGAGTTTTCTGGTTCGTGCCGGTTATTGGCACGTTCTTGATTGGATTTGGGATGATCACGGTCTTCAGTTCTGTGAGCACCTGCTTGGTCGACGCGTTCCCGGTTTATGCTGCGAGTGCCACTGCGGCAAACACTGTACTGAGAAGTGTCGGCGGCGCGCTTTTGCCACTCGCTGGCCCGAAGATGTACGAGGCATTGGGCCAGGGATGGGGCAATACGTTGCTGGCAGGGCTATCTTTGGGTATGATTGGTATGATAATTATGGCGTACAAATGTGGGGAAAGACTGAGAACAAAAGTTGAATACTAAGGTGGATAAAATAGGTAGTTTAGGTGAGTTAGGGGGAACAAAAGTTGATACATCAACTCCAGAGAAGTATAGAAGCCCAGCCATAGTCCCACGATCAATACAATCTGCCCGTTATTTCATGTCCATCCCGGGTGCCCCTTTCCAGATTGGCTAACGAAGCAGTCTTAATTTTGCTCATCCGACACCTTGCTTCGTTTGATCTCTTCCTCCACAAAGTCCAGAAAGTCAGTCGCCAGGTCTGGGCATAATTGCGTCTCTGAATGTCGTGCTTCCATGGCAAGGGCAACAATGTTGGGATAACCGTAGTGTTCAAGGACCCAGTCGCCACCGTCCTTCTTGGAGCCCCAACTAGAAGTTTTGTCATACCTCAGCTGCCGGCACGCATTGAGGATACCGTTGTGGTCCACAGGACCATTTTGGCGGTGCCAGGACAAAGATTCCATCATGCAATCAAAGACCCATTCTGATGACGGAGCCGCAAAAAGTGTATCGGGTGACGGGCCAAAGATTGACTTGCCCAGCTGACGACCAGCGGCGATGTCAAGTAGAAACCAGAACCGTGGCTCAGTTTGGGAATCCAAGTTGAGATAATCTTCCATACCCTTGCCGGTGTTGAAATTCATTTCGAACTTTGGATCGGATGTCTCTCGGGCTGCGTTGGCCTTGGTGAAGAGGACAAACTCAAGTTTTCGTGCTGGACAAGGCAAAGAGTGATGGCTGATGATGGAAGAGAGGTGGCGATAATCGGATATCGGCTCATTTATGATGGCATAGACATCAACGTCGCTGATGCCAGGCTGATATGCGCTGTACCCAGCCGAACCGAAAAGATGGACGGCCAAGAGGTTGTCTTTCAGCTCGTCCTGAAGCCGGTCGACTAGTTGCAGTAGGTATTGATCCAACCGGTCATGGCCTGATTCTGCCGACTCTGCCTCGTCTTGGTCTGCATTTCGAAGAGAGTCGGCCATTTTTCATAAGCGGGAAGGGAGAACCCTTCTGAGATGAATGTAGGAGGAGGACCGGATGGATTGTGGATGATGACAGGTCAAAGATGGATACGAGAATAGGGAACTTGGGGTGTCGACGTTGGATGACGTATTCACATGAGGTCGTGATGCATTGCTGACTATTGTGAGCCCCGACGTCTCATTGGGCCTTCGGGCTCATCACGTGTGCCCTTGGAAGACATGTGGCATTGGCTGCCGATGATGACAGCCTCGGAACTACCTACAGTGAACAAGAAACTTTGCTATCTAGATAGTGCAAGAACTGGAGAACTACTTTCGCCCCTGATTCACGAAGCCCGACTGCGAATGGCTTCCAACAAGACCTTGCCGATGACACCAGCACTGGGAGGATTCTGCCCAGTGATTAGGTTCTCACTCTTGCCGCTGGTAACAACCTTGACACCAAAAAGTTGATCGGCCTTTTTATACTTGCCACCGTGTTCCTGCAACTTATCCTCGAGCAAAAAGGGCATTGCGTCGGTGAATTTGTATGCCTCTTCCTCGGCATTGGAGAAACCCGTGACGGTCTGTCCTTCGATCATGTAGGTTCCGTCGGTGAGCTCGACATTAGCCAGGGCGGCTGGGCCGTGGCAAACGGCTGAGACGAGCTTGTCGGACTCGTAAAACTCCCGGATTAGGGCGTGAGAAGTGCCATCTATGGCCAGGTCGAACATGGCTTGTTGCCTTGTCAGCATCTCTGGGTGATTCAAGGGAAGTATACATACGTCCATGGCCACCAACGAAAAATATACCGACATACTCATCAGACTTGCCAAGAAAGCTCCCAAACTTCTGCGTGTTCTTCCAAACATGCTGCTTTTCTTTCAAGAAGGCTTAACAAGCTTCATCATCCTTGGCATCCTCGATCGAATATGGGTCAACAGGAGCTTCGCCTCCTTTTGGCGAAGCTACAACGATGTCCACATGGGGAGCGAGGTTGTTGTATGGATGAACTAACTCAGGGAGATACCATCCCGTTTTCATGTTGGCTCGTGTGGGAAGGACATCTTGAGATGTAAGAACGACAAGAAGCTTCTGTCTGGTAGACATGATGTAAAAAGAGATAGATATAAGGTAAGTACCAGATCTGTTGTTCTCGTAGCTTTGAGACAAAACGAAATATTGTAGAGTAAGGCAATGAATTTTATATAAAATGCCATATCGGACTTATCACCACTGCCGAAAAAGCGACCAAGTCGGCGTGTCTTAACGCCGAAAACGCGACTGATGTTCCCTTGTCCCTACCACCGTTGGAATACGAAGCATCGCCTGATAAGTTCAAACCTTAATCCCAAAGGTTCAAAACAGGTTAGTTGTTGATTACATTTACCTCCGCTAAATCCGTGGCCCAAGAAGTAATTGGCAGCCGTTGACACAAGCAGGTATGCATAAAGACTCGGTAGCGTCTTGTTAATGTTCTATCTGTTGGAAGTGCAAACCATTCTACATCATTTTCAGCTTTACTCCTACACCTCGAACGAATTCTCCTCCTACTCAAATGACACTCAAATCACTACCAAAATGACCTTCACCATCACCGTTCTCTTTCCCAATGAGACCAATGCCAAATACGACTTTGACTACTACGTCTCCAATCACATGCCTCTAATTCAAGAGCGCTGGGGCAAATACGGCGTCAAGAGCTGGTCCGCAACGCAATTTACCAGCGGATTGGATGGTTCGCCAAGTCCCTACGCATTCGGATCTGTGGTAGAATGGGAAGACGCGGATCAAATCAAGACTGCCTTTGAGGGCCCCGAGGCAGCTGAGATCATGGGGGGCGTGGCCAATTTTAGCAATAAGCAGGCTCTTTTCCTTCTGGGTCCAGTTGCGCACTGAGTCCTTACGCGAATTCAGTGGACACTTCGGACCTCTGTTGCTGCTCTAGTCTCGCGGCTCAAACCTTGGATCAGTTGTTTACGAGGATTTAGAGTTAGTCAATGAAAAAGGGTGGTTATGGTTCTCTAGAAAGACAAACTATGTACCAGTGATCAATGCTCATGTAGATGAACAAAGGATACTTGATTGGGTTCTGTATTCACTCGTTTGATATGTGGCATGAGGTACTGCGAAACTATGCGGGGGATTGGTCTGAAAATCTCGTTACTCGTGTCGGAAGCATCAGTGTTGCAAGCTCGAAGTGCATCTATGACCATTTCCTCCTTTTCTAAAAGAATGGAAGACTTGCCCAGAAGGGACCGCAAAGTTTACTATACACTCTCTACAATAACTGTGTTGCCGCCTCCCAAGACATCACCATTACATGAACCTATACTAACTCGTCGAAACACCCCCAGTGCAAGTAAACAGTCTTAATACCAGGAACCAGGTATTCAGTTTCTCCATTTCGAACTCATAAGCGATGGAAAAAGCACCAAGTAACTCTCAAGAGAAAAGTTGGGTGGGCATGCAATAAGTCTTACGGTGATCTACGGCATCGGTTTTAATGGGACTATGTCTTCATAACTGTGTTCTGTTGTAACCGATAGTCTTTTTTTTTGAGATGGTCTTGATGATGAGAAGAAGAGTTATATAAGATATGTATACAAATGTCTTATGTATAATAATAATAGTTATGCAAGAAAGAAACAGGATTCACCCTCAAATTACACAAACCGCCGCATCAAGAAGCCAGTTTATGAAGCGACCACGTTCATCAACTTCCAGAAGTGGACTCAGATATGCTGCGTCGTCTCCTCAGCTCAACCCTTTAAGCCTTGAGAGACCTCATACGACGAGCATGGAAACCAGAAGAGCATCCACGGCTGGCGCCGGTCGAGGGGCTGGCCGATGCAGAACCGGCGTCGAAACCAGTAGCAACGGGGGCGAGACCAGCAGAAGTGGTAGCAGGAGCCGTGGTATCGTCAAGGGCAGAAGTAGGGGCAGGAGTGTCGGGAGCTGAGCCGGAGTTGGAGTCGCCACCAGAAACGGTCTCGGTAACATCGCCAATGGCGCCGTCAGCGGTACCGCGAATTGTGCCACCAGGAATGACATCAGGGCCAGGGGCAACCGGGTACGAGGTGGAAGATCCCCAGAGGCTAAAGTTGACAGCCTCATCGCTCTCCTTGTAGACACCAGGAATCTTGACGCTCTGACCGGGCATGCTAGTGGCACTGTTGCCAGCGACCTCAATCCGGGCGCAAGCATAGTAAAACTCGGCCTCGCCGTTGTGGGCGCCATGAAGACCAATGTGCTCACCACGGACGAGGTACTGGCCGTTGGGGATAGATGAAGGCACGTTGAACCAGACTTGGTCCTCCTTCCAGGTGCACCAAGCATCAGTGCGAAGCGACTCGGCGTTTCCAGCCTTGCAAGTCAGGGTCTGGTGAATCTTGTACCAATCTCCGCTGCCGCCACTGGTAGCAGCATTGTCGACGGGGCTGACATAGACCTAGGATGGTCCGGGGTGTTCCATGCCAGTACCGCCATACGCCATCTTCAGGCCAACCTTGTCGCCAGCCTTGACCTTAAAAACCTGCGCGGCAGGGACGGCTCCCTTGTTGCAGCTAAATTCGGCGTCGAGAGGGGTGATGGAGCCGTCAGGAACATTCTTGAACTTGGTGGGCATGTAACTGTTCTGGTGCTTGCGAATGTACGTGTTGGCGGTGCCCTCCAAGGCATCGTTGACGACAAGCTGGTCAAAGGTGTAGTGACCGTAGACTTGGTCTAGACCTGCTTGTATGCAGGAGTGTTAAAGCTCGACCGTTTTGGCAAGTTTTGCGAGGCATTGCTGCGGCGATCCCTAGGATATTAACCGCATTGACGGAGGGAGTCAATCTGGCACGATAACAGTGTTGTCGATAATATACCTTGCTGCTAACGAATTATTTACTGACTGACTGTAAGTCTCATGGCCACATAAGAGATCCCAGCAATATACTGATCCAGCTACGCGTGAAGGTCAATTGATCTCAGAAGTGAGAAACAAGATTCCGAAACCAGGCAAGTCTAATCCGGTAGATGTTTGCCCAATCTCCAAAAATGCTATATACAAGAAAAATCGGCCTGGATCATATACAATAGTCTCCAACTATGCTTTCAAAAGATGACAAAACGTAGCCATAAATACACACCGAAAGCATCCTGCCATTTAACTGAGGGCCTGGACAATAGCGTTGTAGGCAGGCTTGGGCGAGTAGTTGTTGTCAAAAAGAAGGGGATTCTTGCCAGTTCGCCACGAGTCCTGGTCACGAACACCCCAGACGGTGATACCGACGCACTTGGGGACGTTGAGGCAGGCCTTGGTGACAGTGGCGTAGTCGCTGGCAGGGGCGCTGGCAATGTCAAGTTCAGTGATGGCAACCTCAGAGACGCCAGAGTTGGCAAGAGCCTGGAGAGCGCCCTGGACGCCGGAAGCGGCACCAGGGTCAAGGTGGGCTTGGGAGCCGATGCCGTCAATAGGGATGCCGGCGGCGATCCACTTCTTGACGTGGGCGACCATGCCGGTGGTGACCTTGGCGGCGTTGGCCGAGTCGAGGCTGTAGTCGTTGATGTACAGCTTGGCATTGGGATCAGCAGCCCTGGCGGCTCTGAAGGCGATGCCAACAAAGTCCTCGCCGAGGACGCGGGAGAAGACCGAGTCACGGAGACGACCGTCCCACTCGAAAATCTCGTTGACGACGTCCTAGTCTGATTAGCCCTGTTGTAGTGGTTCTGATTAGATGGATGCGTGCTCACCCAGGCGTAGATCTTGCCCTTGTAACGGCCTGCAACCGTCTTGATGTGGTTCTCAATGACTTGAGTAAGAGTATTGCGGTCGTTGATGTTTTTAACCCACTGGGGCAACTGCGAGTGCCAGAGCAGAGTGTGACCTCGGACCTTGAGGCCGTTCTGCTGGGCAAAGTTGACGACCTGATCAGCGCCAGCAAAGTTGAACTGGCCACGCTGGGGCTCAGTGGCATCCCACTTCATGCTGTTCTCAGCAGTGACCTGACCAAAGTTTCCCTTGATGACATCATTGTTCTTCTGGTTGGTGAGGAGGTTAGGGTCGGTGATGGTGCCATAGTACTTTTTGCCCTTGCTGATGATGAGCTTGTTGATGCTGGTCTGGGCCTGGCGGGGCTCGACGTTTGTGGGAGCGGCCGTGACCAGCGAGGCAGCGAAGAGGAAGGAGGAAAGCTTCATGATGTGATGTTGAAAGTTTGAGAGACTATAATGAAGATAAAAGGAGATTGATGTCTTATGTTGGCGAGAGAATGTGTAAGGAATAGAAAGGAAAGTTGTTGTGAGCGAAGTGCCAAGAGCTTAGAAACAGAGGAGAAAACAAGACATTACATATTAAATCTAGGCAATAGGTCCATTCAAAGTATTGATGTTATTTGGCATGATGAGTGTATCATTCGGAGAAGCACGGTCCGTCGTTCTAGAACCGGAACCGGAACTGAACCCATGATGCCGTATTGGAGGAACAATGCAACATAGGTTCTTGTTTGATCTCTTCTACCCGACCAGGTTGTCTGTCGAAACAAAAAGACCGTGGCATTTTCGTTCTTCGTATCTCGTTATCTTGCCATTGCGGAGGAACCTTTTAAACGCCTTAACGAGAGAAACCAACCCCACATGCCATGATCCCTGGAACAGTTTCAGGGCCCTCTTAGTCGTTTCAGCCCACGACTGAGGCGGCCCGAAGTTTTTTTTAACTGACATTCGGGTTGGATCGGATGTTTGGCAATGATATAGTTCAAACTCGAACCACTCTTTGTACACATGTGTGCAGATAATCTCAACATGTTAATTAAACAACATGTGGCTGCCCAAGTCGTGAAACTTGTCGTAATTAGAGCTATTTCTCATTGATTACGAATCTGTTTATTTGCTTCCAAATTGTCCATGTTGGACAATTACCGTCGTATGATGATACAAAATGCAGTAGATAAATAAATGTCAAGAGACGTTTGTCGGGTTTGTCTCCATTGCCTTGCCTCTCGAGTTCTTTCGCGTATCGCAATCAACTTTTTCCTGATTCTCTTCATTCACGCGATATTTTCTTTTTGTGTTTATATTTAAAATGCAATCCAGCACATTGTTGCTCGTCTTGGCCGCGTCGCTGACGTCCACTATTGCTTCAGGCGCTGCTTCTGAGAAGGTCTCTACTTCTCAAGTCTTTACGTGCTTGGGAACTCGGTATGGCCTCTCTGATGGTTGCACTGAGGAAGACTGTTGGCAAAATGGTGCCTGCAGCTTTGTTGGCTACGACTTACCTTCGGGCCTGCATGGTTCTACCTGTGTCTCGGAAGATATTTGGGAGAATGGTGCCAACTGTGGCGGTTGTATCTCCGTCACTTACAACGACGTCACCTTGAAGATCATGGTAATAATTGAGCCTACTTTGGAGTTTAAAGCTCTGTGTGAGTCATGCTTCTCTGATTCTTTCTTAGGTGACCAACAAGACTGGCGGAAATGCCACCCATCTTGACATGACTCCATCGACCTGGTCGAAGCTCACCAAGGGTTATTCTGGAGGTGGAGTTGACGGGATCGAATGGGAATGGATCCAATGCCCTCTCCCAGAGTCGTCGTCTCTCCAAGTTCACATGCACGGCGGAGCCTCAAAGTACTGGTTCGCTGCCACTATTGAGAATGCTTCTCTCCGCACTGAGAAGGTCGAAGTCAGCAGCGACAAGGGCAAGACCTGGCAAGTCTGCACGCTTCACGACCCAAACATGAGGATACTTGAAGACAAGACTCTTCCTGATGACACTGCCTATGTCCGTGTTACCGATATCAACGGTGGACAAATTGTCGTGAAGGATGTTGTACTGAAGTCTGGTGTAACTACGAAGGCCACCTAGATACTTTGAGGGGTAAACTTTGAGAGAACATCTACGAATACATAGAGGGTATTTATTCTGTTCTAGCTCAAAATTATTATACATAATTATGTGTTGATATCATCTATTGCCTCTACGAGAGTCTAGCTCTGTTCTAGAGAACCAGACTTCTCTCTTCTCACTCCAGTCATAGCTATGTACAAGGAAGCCTATGTTAACGGTATCACCAAAGCGTCAATTAGCATCATTTTAGATTATTAGCCTAAGGAATCAGAGCAGAAGTGTATTCATGTTAAGTTGTCTTATGATCCGATGTTATACTCCCCTCGGCTTTACACTTTTAATTTCCCGAGGCGACTCCGTCCGCGGATTTACAATCTGCAACCTCATCTCAGTTCTTGATGCAAATCGAGCCGATACTGCCTCGAGCTTCGGGAACTGCTCGTATTGCGAGCATCGCACAACTTGCGGACTCCGAGAAACATGCTCAAGCAGTGAATATTGGGGCTCATCCTTGAGGATCGGTGAAGGTTTCAAGGCCGATGATAGTTTTGCCCCGTATGGAATGCTACTTGGGAACCACCCTGAGCGTACAAGACCGAATAAATGGGATAAAACAGGGATAGGGAAAAATACTTAAAGGGCCGCGGACGAGGAATGAACGACGTGGATGTCTACTACCTCACTGCACTTCACGCTTTCACAATACTCTCTACTTCCTTGAACCTACAAGACCACTTTTCGTCATCATATCTCGCCTCATACCCCTCAACCCTTCAAAATGAACTCTCAGCCTCACAATCAAGTCGAAGTCCTCATCGTGGGCGCTGGCTTCGGCGGTATTGCGCAGGCGTATGCACTTCGCAACCACGGACTCTTCATATCGACTCGCTCCATGACATTGGAGGAACATGGCTCACCAACACCTACCCAGGGGCAACAAGTGACACCGAAAGTTTTGTCTATCGGTTCTCTTGGGATAAGGATGACCTGCAAACCTACCCCTGGAGTCGTCGATATCTCAAACAGCCCGAGATTTTGGAGTATCTGAGACATTTTGTTGAAAAGCATGACCTTCGAAAGTACATGCAGTTCAACACTGAAATGCTCTCTGCTGCCTGGAATGAAGAGAGTGATCTCTGGGAAGTCAGAGTTAGCAGCGGTGAAACGTACTGGGCGCGGTACTTCATCCCAGCTATGGGTCAGTTATCCAAAGTCAACCTGCCTAGCATCCCTGGGATTTCCAACTTTCACGGGTTGATCACGCACTCATCTCATTGGGACAAGGACGTCGACCTCACAAACAAGACAGTTGGCGTCATTGGGTGTGGTGCCAGTGGTGTGCAGATCATCACCGCCATCGCCCCACAGGTTGCCTCCTTGACAAGCTTCATTCGACATCCGCAGTTCACTGTCCGTAGCAATGACAAGCCAGTTGATCAGCAGCACATAGATTGGGTTAACGAGAGCTACGACAGGATTTGGGAGCAGATCAGAAACTCGATCACCTCTTTTGGCTTTTACGAATCCAATCGCCCGTTCATGTCTGTGGGGCCCGAGAGGCGCCAGCAGCTTCTGGAGGATCTATGGAATAACGGAAATGGCATACGATTCATGTTTGAACACTTCTGTGATATCGCCACCGACAAGAAGGCCAACATGGAAGTGTGCGATTTTCTCCGGCGCAAGATTCAAGAGATCGTCAAGGACCCCGAGAAGGCACGGGTTCTCACACCAACTGAGCTCTTTGCCCGGCGACCCATCTCTAACGATGGCTACTACGAAACATACAATCGGGACAATGTAAACATCGTGGACTTGAAGCAGACCCCGATTGTCGAAATCACTACAGAAGGGATCCGAACCGGGGATGGCGCGGTACACTGCTTGGACATCATTGTGTTTGCCACCAGCCTTGACGCTGTTGATGGAAACCTGACCCGAGTGAACATAAGCTCTGGTGGCAGAACCCTGAGCGATATCTGGGCTGCAGGACCAAGAACATATCTAGGCAGCTTCTTAGCCGGTTTCCCGAACATATTTATAGTCAACGGTCTAATCTCGTCTTTTAGTTATCCCGACTTTAATTATAATAAAAAATATATTTTTAATATATTATAATATTATATCTTAATATTAATATAATAGCCTTTTTTTAGTCTTTTTATTACTTATAATAAGCTATAAATATAAAGACTTATATTTATTTATATAAGAAATATTTAATTATTTTAATTTTTATATAAGAAATAAAAAAGAATTATTATTTTTTATTTTATTAATTATAATTATTAATATTATAATTATTAATATAATATTTATTAAAAATATAATTAATTAAATATTTAAAATTACTTAATTATATAACTTAAAAGCTATTATTAAATATAAGAATTAATATCTTTTTTTTTATTTTTTTTAAGTCTAAAGAAGTTATATATCTTAAATAATATAGGCTTAAATAAGTTTTATAATATTAATATATTAATATTAGCCTATAATTAAGCCCTTAAGTTAAATAATTATATTAATTTAATTATATTTAGCGCTAAGGTATTCCTTATAGTAATAAATTACCTTAAAATACCTTAAAATATTAAGAGTTTTATATAATATAATAAGCTAAGCTAATTTAAAAGCCTTATTAATATAAAGCTAGATATTATTAGCTTTATTTATATTATAAGAGATAATAAAGCCTAGGTTAATAGCCTATTTAAGCTACTTAAGTAGCTATAAAAGGTAAAGTAAAAAATAATAACTTATTAATTATAAATAAAATTAAAAAGATTATTATAAAAGATAAGTTATAGAGGATATATTATTAAAGCTTAAAAAGAATTAAGGTTTTTAAGAAGTTAAGTTAATTAAATAACTTAATAAAAGAGGAAGGTTTTAGTCCTAAAGGTAAAAAAGTTTAACTTATAGAGGTTTATATTATAGCTATTAGTATTAGTTAATAGGAATTATATAGTAGTTTAGGCAGCTTAGATATAGAATCTCGGCGAATTGCATAACTATAATTAGCGTATATATTAACTTTGAACACGGGTGAATGATGAAATCAACACAAAAGCAGTCGCGACGACGGGGAAGAGAAAAGCGTTATCCAAAAAAAAAAAAAAAGCAGCGAGTTCTTATAGCTCGTGGAACGCGCGTTCTTGATAGTCGGGATCACGGTTCTGTTGCAGACCCCGAGAAGGGTCATGGCAACGAGGATGGAAGGTGATGAGTGAATCAACGAATGGTCATGGTTTGATTATATCCCTTGCCGTGACCGGACCCCGACGGCGATGCACACTACAACCGTGGTTCTCGTGGTTCTATGCGTGCGCTCAGGACATCCATGGCTTGGTGAAATAGAAATGGTTCCATGTGCTATGTCCATATAAATACTCACTGGCTCGATAGTTGACGCTTCCCTAAAGCAAGCCGTTAAACTAGGATCGAATCTCGTTGGATCAGACTTCCCACCGAGCCGTGTTTCTTTCCTGACGGCTGTGAATGCCCTCCTGATGCCGAGTTCCACAAAGCAAGTATGGCAAGTCATCGCACTCGGTGATCCGGGATGTTCCGTTGTACCTCTATCAGAGCGGGTGTAATAACAGCATCTTTGAGACATGTGTTGCTTGCAGAGCTTCACTGTAGACAAGACACTGAATCCGCCGGAGAAGGCGGTCTGGAAGCTGTGGATGACGCCGGATGTTGAAATCTTGTGTACAAGGACCACTCTAGCAGAACCTCAACCATAGAAGCTAGACGAGGACTACATCGTGTCTCCCATCTTAGGATCGAGATAAGACCTCTTGGACTTGCCAATAGAGGCTTCCCGATCATAGCGTCGCGCGCTTACTTTCACGGGTCCGTTAACATGGCGACAATCCAGTTCACGAGCAGGTCGTTAAGCGGCAACCAGCAAGAATGTTATGGTCTCATCTAGTCTAGCACATTTCTCGTCATGTCCCGAGACAGAGGTCTGACCTAATACTGAGGGGATGGAGTCCGCGGACAGGAGATACGAAAACCAAGGCTTTAGAGTCCGAACGAGGAAGACGAGATGCATCCGCTCCATCATCTGATGGTGAGCGGAAGAAAGAACCTTTCGGCCCTCAAGGCTCCCCAAGGAACTGAATAGTAAGTCCTTCAGCGCCACCGGGGCAACAAAATAGCAAGGACGAGTAGTCGAACAGGGCGAGGGTTGATTGGCGGGATTACCTTGCCACTCAGAACTTAGCACCAACATGGGACAACGATGTCAAGGGGCGGCTCCCCAGCAAGGGTTCATAAGCTTTCGGAACGTAGCTTGGCCACCCTCTCATGCTTGTCGTGACGCTCTTCTATTTCTCAGGTTGAGGGAACATCTGTAGCTATCCAAGAGCATATTATGTATTCTGTGTCCATCAAGGACGCATCTTCATCATATGAGAAGGTGGAGTGTCGAGAAGGTGGCATTCCGCTTTACTTTGCTCACCTTGTGTGTAACCCTCTTAGAGAGCTAATTGCGTGGGTCTCTGTTTAGTACTTTTCATCCATGCATTGCTGCACAGATATGGCATGGGTCACATCCAGAGAAGCATTGGCTATCCTGTTCTCAGGCACTCCCGTTGGGCTTTGTCAACGTGATCAAGCCCATGCCAAACGATATCAATATCCACGGCGGTAGGCTTGACATGGGAGTCAAGTAGATATGTGTGAATAATCTCTATTGATTACAATCTCGTTTGGCGGTTGCCATTGGGAGCAACAACCCTGTCTGGATAGCAAAGTCGAAAGCGCATGCTTAACAATCTGGGGAGAAAACCACTTGCCATTAGTAGGTCACAAACGGCGACGCGACATTGGCATCTATCAGCGGTTCTATTAGCCTTTGTGGCTGCAAAACGCTACGATTGGGCAACAGTCCGTCTTAGTGTAATAATGCATTTACAAGTTTACATATTAATCTACAAGCACTCGGTTTCTCCTCACAATACCTAATATTCCAAGCTCATCCTGAACTCCCCCTATCCGTCAGCATCCGTCGAGGGTTGACATTGCGGTTGGACCTGTGACCTGGTCATCTCTACGTTAACCTCGTTTTGCAAGTTGGTTTTGGTCACTGTGTTAGTATTGGGATATTATGCTATGATGCGTTGACAATGTGTTTATTCTAGTTGAAGACCGGCCCTTGATGGGAGCTGAGCCAGAAGCCCAAAAATTCTTCATGCTGGAAGATTAGCTGGATTTTGAGGCGAACCGTGGCATCTTCTGAAATGCAAAGCTGATTATTCTAGTCGATGAGCCACTACCTAAGTTCAGATGGCTCTTGAATATCATCATGTTCCCGTGGCACTAGCAAAGCTTTCTTCAAGCTCCAGTTAACATTCGCGAGGAATTCAGCACCATTCTCGTCTGTAAGATACCCAGTGTACGATGCAGGCGTCTCCCAGCCGTTCACTACATGGCGGGATATCCTCAGTCGCTTGCAAACCCGCGGAGATTCTTCCGGAGACATGTCTTCGACCAGCGACGGCGTCCCAAGCTCTACGTCATAGTCCTGTGCGGACCTCTGTCTCTTAGCAGGGTCGCCAGGCGCAGCTTGGGATGTGGACGGAGCTCCGCCTCCAGATGTGTCGTGGAGCCCCGGTGACGGGAGAGCCGGGACCTCAGCTCCAGCAGCAAACGGTGATACGGTGCCAGACGCTATAGTCGACCGTTCCATCATTGGTGCCTTTGCAGCCATGTTCTCAATACAGCACATCTCGTAATGGTGGCGCAGCGCACCGCGGTCGACGTTGACCGGCACCTGGGCCTTTTTCCCATGGTAGTCGAGCACGACGTCGTATGGAACGAACGCACGGATGCGCAGCGTGTCGGGATGGATGGAAAACAGGCGCTGGTCGAACGAGTTATGCAGATGGCAGAGCAACAAGATCCCGTTGTCAGCCGACCACGTGTTCCTCCAGGCCTCTTCCAGGCGCCTCGAACTATAGAAGACATCGGCGTCGGTGAGATCGCTCAGCCCATCCGGGTCTGGGTATACGTGGTAGTGCTGCTGCGGGACAATGTGGCACGCCTGCAGTGCGGGCCCGAAGCTGGGTGCCGGGCACCACGAGCGGCCCCGAGCGGACACGGCGCATTGAACGGCAGCGGTGAGGCAGCTAGCACGGAAAATGTCCATGGTCTTGCGGGCTTCCTCGGCAGTGATGGGCATGTCGGGCGGCGCCGTCATGGCGCTGTCGTCGTCGAGTTCGCCTGGGAAGTCTCGGACGGGAGACACTGAGCCGGATTTCCGTTTTGGCGACTGGGATGGTTTCTGGGCTTTTACTGTTCTGCGGAGAGGAAAGCGTGTTATGCGTGCGTCTGTCGAGGGTTTTTTCGGGGGGGAGGTATCGCGGGTCTCTTCGACGAGGGGGTCTTGCTATCTGTTTTGCGCAGCCAGCTGTTGATTCATTAGCAGAGTTAAGACGAGCGCTGTATATGGCCTACGGACCTTTGAGATGATCTGCAAGAGGGGACGAGTTGTTGATGGTGCAAGATTTGTGGTGCACAAGGTGATAACGCACAATGGCTCGCGCGTCTGGTAACTGAGACGGCGGCGGCGATGGCACGAACTGATCCAATTCCGCCTCGCAAATAAGAGTTGTGGTAGGAGTGTCGGCATCGGCGTTGAGGTAGCCTCCGAAAGCGAAGGCAAAAGGCCAGCTGCAAGGCAGGTCAAAGCAGAGAGCCAGCTCGTCGAGAACGTGCTGCCACTTGATCGAGTCGTTGCCATCGTGGAGGTAGAGCCCAGCAAAGTTGAAGCCGGTGCTGCCGGAGAGGATGTGGACGTTCCAGCCGCGGGCGCGCATGTCCGGGATCACGGCCGAGTTAGACATGGCAGCGGTAGAGAAAAGACATGGATATCTATACTCCCGGAGAAGATGGCCAAGAAGTCTGCTTAGCAGGGTCTTAGGCCTCAACCCGTTGTTTGCATGTGATGATGGTAAGTTTGTTGATAAAAGTGAGACCTGACGTTATGCATAAGAGGATGATTTGGCGGGGCAACGGCACGTGACATAGAATTAGCCCCACTTCCCCATACCTGGGACATACAGGAAGATGGGCTGGAACATGTTTGCGAAGTCGAATAGTCTCATTCCAGTCTTCTACCAGACCAGCTGCTATTCTGCTTGCTGCTCCTTCAAGGACGGGTTGTCTCCATGATGATCAAATACCTTCTGCCAGACCGGCCTCCGACGACACAGACGGTGCCGAAATGGGCGGACGGCGCCGGAGAAGCCCTCCAAGTACTTGACGCTATGGTGATATTTCCAGCAATGTCGTCTTTACCTAGCTTGCCCAGGTCACTCTCCCGCGTTCCGATGCGACCAGAACCTCTCTGGATTACTCAATCGGATGTCGCCAATGATAGCTCCCGTTGGCCAGTCGCATCCTACGTGACGGCTACGTGGCGAACATAGCTCGGCAAGTATGTCTACACCCTAGTCATTCGGATTTGAGCATGTCTCGAGGTAGGGCAAGAGACTCTCAGGGCCTCGGACGTCGGCTGGGAGCTTGTTAGAGACACTATGATGAGGCAAGGGGGTTGGAGGTTATACACACCGAAGTAATGGTCGTGATGCAAGGGGGAGAAAACAACAAGAGTCCAGTGTCATCCCCAAGGCTTGGTTGGGGTTGCCGTCAAGGCTTGACCGTCTCTGCCACTTCAAACGGGACATGTTTACATTGGAAATTGTCGACGGGGGACTAGGCGGATGAAGGGCCTTGCGCTTGTTCGGTGACCAAGTCACTAATGATTTTAATACAGCAGGATTCGAGAATGAGTCGGGCAGCTCTTGGATCCATGCGAGGATGTCGGGATGCGACGTGGTCTGCTACGCCATGCTTGGTTTGGATATTCAGCTTTCGGTGTCGGTGGTTGTCGTTTGTTTTTGGACGGGAGCCGGGCAACACGCACAATTTAGTGCCTCAGGCGATAAGTGCATATTCCCAGCTCCACTACCCTAGAGTCAATCAAATCACCAACTTTCATTCTAGCATTGGTTTGATAGAGTCATGGTGAGCGCTGTGTCCTAGACCGCTGGGATACTGTGCATCTTGCTATTTTTGGTCCAAGAGTATCCAGGCTAGGAGGATGAACTATAGATCCAACGCTTTGGGCAGTCAAAACGTTATGTCACCCACGTCGTTGAGTCCACTTCTGCCGGCAGAGCTCACTCACTTGTGTTTTTCAACCCAGACCTTTCTGCCAATTGATTCCCGGCACTAAAATAATCTATCTGGACCCTACTTAGGGTTGACCTGACGCTCTCTTTTGATGCGAACTGAAAAAGTCCTGTTTCTAATTTACATTCCCTCGGTCTATGTACGTTCCAGCGCCATCCTGCAAATTAGGTGAGGTTGGTCGGTTGAGGCAGGATGATTTCGACGATGCAGCTAGAAAGGCTATGGTTAACGTTGCCGTGTTAGATGGCATTGGGCAGACTGAGATGTCTCTCTTGTGTATACCAATGTGCTCTTTTGCTAATGTGTTGCTCTCTTATATCTAAGGACATTAGAGGGAAAAAACGAAAACAAATAACTACATGGTCGACCTGTGCGTTTATTACGTCAAGTCGCAAGAGCAAAGTTATTGTTTTCAGACTGGTCCAAAAGACATTCAAAGACGGCCAGAAATGTCAAAGTCCAAGCAAATTATAGAGACAAGAATTCGCCTCAAAGCACGAGGCTGCAACGAGAGACCAAAAGCGAACACCCGCCAACTAAGGCAGCGTCGCACAATTCGCTATGGTGATTGTCCGTTAACCAATAATCCAGAAGAGCACGCGTCGTTGCACGTGAATTAGTCGAGAGAATCAAAAACATAAAACGCCATTGGGCCTTTTGGTTCAATGTCGACGGCGGAGGGAGCACTTCAGACACGCGCTGATAGAAAACGTAGTTGCTTACGACGTGGCCTGAGCGAAACGGTTGATATCAATTAAGCTAGTGGCTTCAGGCTGAATTAATCTAATTTCGCTCTTACATTTCTTGTGCGTTTGTTGTGTAAGAAATCTTTGGAGTGCTCCCTGTGAACTCAGCGTCCAGCCAACGACCCCGTCACAGCCATCCTGTTGCCTCTTGCCTGCTAAACACACAGCTACAGATTTGCTCATCCATAATATGCCTTGGGCTTCAACAATTGACATCTCAGCAGCATCCACCCATCAAATCACGTCTACTGCCTCCTTTGCCGAACTCAACCACACGAGCGAGTGCTCATCTTACGACTTGCTTTGCGGGTGGGAAACCAACTTTGGAGGTGCTCTTGTGCCACCGCGCGTATAAACCTGGAGATTCTGGAAACTAGCACCGCGATGGCCTCACTATACGCATTCTTCATGTCCTTTAGCGCCTTTTCCAACAACGTTGACGAGTCACGCCCGCTAGGCTGCTTTATCCTCTCGCAAGAACATAGATCCTGATGGGGCATTCAGGGGGTTGTCATCCAGCCACATATGAGGCGGCGTCATTCTCCGTCACGTTGGTGTGGCGTAATCTGGTCACTTCTCGAAGAGGTAACTTGTATCAAAGCCGGTTTCTTGGCCTTCTGCCATCTGCATTTGTCAACTTGGAGGATCATGCACGGAAATCAACATCTGGCCGCATGACCAGCCAGGATCCTGGTAATCCAGACGCGCCAAGGAGACACTGAGACAGGGGTCACAGTGCACTAACTAGGTCTGGGAGCACCGGTCTCCGCAGAGGAGTACCTACAGTAGTAGCGTGCAAAGCTCTAAATCTCCAACCCCTCGTCATGATCAGGTAGTCACGAGGATGGCAACTGTGGAAGCAAAGGTCCAAAAATTCCCAAATCCATGGGACGGTTCAGGACCAAAGTTTTTGCAAGTCATCGCATCAGCTCAATATTCTTGATGCTGGTAACAGAGACACGTTCATGCATTCAGACTCGGAAAAGCCATCTTGGATAACAGCGACTAATAGGAAGTGGAGGAAGATATCCAATAGCGAGCGCAAATGCCATGCGCAGAGCTGTCTTGAATCGATGGCAAACCAGGCTGTGGTCTGGCATGGCGAGAAATCCTTGGTGGGGCTAATGATTGGCGCCGACTGTTGCGGGGAGCCCTGGGCAGGCGAGTGAGGTTGGCGAGAATTATTAAGGCCATAGTATGCAACTTATATTAAAGAATAGTATATTAATAATAAGGTATAAAAGTCCCCCGGCCTAAGCCCTCGCGAGGGAAGTATATATTAGCTAGAGGGTCTATAGAGCCTAATTTTATATAATAATCCCTAATAATTATATTAAGTAGGTAAGGGGCTAATTCCCCCCGTAGTATTATCTCTAGAAGTCTCTATCTTCCTTATTATACCTTAAGTTCTATGACTTAGGCCCTTAATATACCCCCTTAAATTAATAGGCCTAGCTTAAAGATATAATAATTTATACTAAATTTACTAAGAGCTTAATATATCTATAAGGAAATATTATTAGTAGCTAAAAGGTTATATAAATAATTTATTAAAAATACTAAAATAATAAAAAAGACTAATTTAAGGGTATTTAAACCCTTAGATTAAATAATTTAAACTTATTAAAATTAATAATAATAAATATAATAATAAAAAAATAAAAATTCTTAGTAATTAAAGGCAAAAAGGTAACCTTTTAGCTACCTATTTATTAAAATAAATAAGTAGCTAAAAAAAACTAATAGAGCTATTAAAATTACTTCTTAAATTAATCTCTTAAGGTAGCTTTTTAATTATTATACTATAGAGGCTTTATAAATAATAATATTTAATAAAAGCTATAATATTATACTTCCTTAAGTATCTAACTATAAAAATAAATAGGGAAAAAGTATAATACCCCCTTATATTAGCTATCCCTATTATTTCTATTTCTTATATAAATCCGCTTAAATTAATATTAGAGAGAGAGATTATAATAAGGATTCTAAAGGTTAACTTATATTATAGCTCTAATATAAATTATAATAATTATAGCCTCTAATATAATAAGTAATTACTTAGCGGTTTACTTATTTAGTAGGGTATAATTTATAAGTTTAATTTAATTATAAAAGATAATAAATTTCTCCCTAGTTAGCGGCTTTATAAGGCTATTAGTAATTATCTTATTAATAGGCACTTACTTAAGCTTTAATTAATCTTAATTAACTAATTAATAAAGCTAATAATAATATATATTTATATAATAAAGCTTTATAATAAGCTTTATAATCTCTTTTATAATTAAATAAATAATTTAATAATTATTATAATAAATTATAATAACCTCCTTATCTAGCTTTAATTAGATCTCCTTATATAGGTAGCTAAAAGTAATAACTTTTTTTTTTATTTATAATAAGGCTAAGAGCTTTACTTTTATAGATAAAGTTATAATTATATCTTATTTACTTAACTTATATAAAATAAGCCCTCTAAATAGCTTTATAATATATCCTTAAGTACTTTTCTTATTAATTATATAATTAATAAAAGAGGCATCTAAGTATACCTTTAGGCTAGGATTAATTCTATTAAATATAATTTTAAATCCCCTCGTATTAAGAAGGTATTTTATATATATCTTAGCTATAATAAAGTAATCTAGGCTTAGATTTTAAAGGAATTAAATTAACTTTAAGGAATAAAAAGTAATATTTACTCTTATAATAATAATAGGGAATTAAATTAATTTAACTTATAACTAATAGTCCTTAACTTACTCTAAGGTAGCCTTACCTTTATAAGGCTTTAATTCTCTTTTAATTATAAAGAACTTCTTTTTTTTCCTTTTATTAAAGGTAATTTTATATCTATAAGCTATTTTCTTAATATATAAGTCTTATAATAGCTATATATATCTCTTCTTATAGTCTCTCTTAACCTTAATATTTAAGAACTAATAAATTTCCCCTAAGTTATTAACTATATATTTAGCTATAATCTTAGCTTTAATCTCCTCGGCCTATATAATATATTTCTTATTAAATAATATTACTAGGTTATTAATAAAGAAAAAAATAATAATTTTCTAATTTATTATAATATAAGGTTTTTCTAAAATAACTAAGAACCCTAGGGTTATAAGGAAGGATATAAGTTCTTTATATTATAAGAGTAAAGACCTCCTAAGACTATATAGTGCCTTATTAAGCTTAAGATATAATCTCTTACCTTTCTTAATACCTAGGGGCTATTAATAATAAATATTCTTACCTTTCTTAAGGTTTATATTAAAAAATATAATTATAAAGTTAAATTATTAAGCTTCTAAATTAAAATAAGCTATAAGGGCTATTATTAAATAGAAGGTTTAAGCTATAAGAGTTACTATATAAGTAAATAAATAGTCTTTTAGTTATTAGTCCCCTTAGACTATTATCTAAGCTTTATACTATAATAGATATCTATTCTTATTAAACTTATAGGTAAAGACCTAATAAATACTAATTAAATTAATACTATTTAAGACTTCTAACTTCTTAACCCTTATAAATAAGTTCTTACTTAGCTACTTATTTTATTTTTTTAATATTACTTCTTAGATTAATAACTAATTAATCCTTTTTTTTACCTCTTTAATATTATTAAGAGGGGCTAAGAGTTTATTATAATATAGTCTTAGATATAATTTAGCTCCTTAGGCTATAACTATATTAAATATTTTAATTTCTATATTATCTTTAGGGTTTAATAAGGTCTTTAATAAGATTATCTATTTATAGGGAGTCTTTAAAAGAGTTAGCGGGTTAATTTAACTCTTATAAGAGGTAAAATTAAGGTCCTTAATACCCTTATCCTATAGTAGCGAATTAACTTATATCTTATCGCTTACCCCCTTAGACTAATTACTAATAAGTCCTTTAACGCTAAGTAATAAATCTAAGATAGTATTATTTAGCTTTATCGCTAAAATAAATTTTAGCTCTAATTTAATTATTATAACCTTAGATTTAAGGTCTTAGATATTCTTTTTAATCTCGTAGTTTAAATAATCCTTATAATAAGTCTCTTTATTAAAAGATATATAAGATATAATTACCTATAAGTATTAGCTAAGCTTTAATACTTATATTAAATACTAAATTAATAAGATATATCCCGCGAGCTATTTAATATATATATATAGCTTTAGCTTTAAGATTATACTATTAAGTACTCCCCTTTTAAGGGTAAATACTTTATATTTAAATACCTTTAGGTTTTTAATCCTAGGTCGTAAATCCTTAGGGAGGTAATTCTAAGTAAGCTAATTCTCGCGGAGCTATATATAAAATATCTCCTTAGGTAACTTTTACTTATTAATATCACGAGGTATATAATTAAATAGATATATAGCTATATCTCCTGCGATAAATTATTATTCCTTAAAGAATCTTAATTATAATAATAATAGCAAGGTCTTTTAGCGCTAAATATCTCTTAATCTCTCTAAATACTTATTTTAATATAGGTAGCTAGGTAAGGAAGGTCTTAGGGCTATCCCTTATTTAGTTATTTCTATTTTAACTTCCTTAATAATAAAAGAAGTCTTATTATTTATAATAAAAAAGGTAACCTTAATCTTATATTACCTTTTTATTATATTAATTATTAATTAAAAGAAATTAAGGATTTCTTATTTATTATTAATCCCTTTAATAAATTAATAACCGCTATAATAGTATATAAATAAAGCCCTATAGCTAGCTCTATTAAAGGCTATAGGTATAGAGAAGAGATTAAAGGTTAAGACCTAGAATAATATATAAGGGAGATTAATATCTTCTTACCTTTATAAAATAATCTTTTTCTATTTAGTAATTATATAAATCTTATATTTAATAATAAGGATTTTATTAATCTTAATTCCTAAGGTATTAAAGATTATTTTCTTTATAACTTAGCTTCTTAGATAACCTAGGTAATAATATTAAAGGTCTAATAAGCCTATAAAAGATACTTTTTCTCCTAATAATACCCTTAGGTATATATCTATACTCTAGCTATTAATATTACTTCTACTAAGGTAACTCTAAATAGGCTAATATATTATATATAGTTAATTATAATATTATATAATTTAAAAAAGGACTTCTTAATTAAGTAACTTATAGACCTTATTAGTCTTAGTATTTTAAAAGATCTTAGCTTATTTTATCTTTTTAAATAAAATAAGATTAATTTAAAACTTAGGGAAATAAAAGGCCTTATTTAAGATAACTTTAAACTTATTTTAAAGTATAAAGATAGCTTTTTTTTATCCCTTATTAATAGAGAGGTATTTTTTAGCTTAAATATTTAAGGGATTATTATAATCTAATCCCTTAATAAAATATAAGGGGTTATTAAGAATATATATAGCTAAGCTACTATTAAGGATAATACTCTCCTTAAGGGTATAGTCCCTATTTAAAAAAGAAATAATAACTGCAATTATTATTAACGCCGACGAGGAAGACCCTAGACCCTTAGTCTAAGATTCCTAATAATTAATCTTCTTTTTAAACTCCTTAATAATCCTCCTTAGGTTAAAGTCTAAGTTAATCTTTTTATTAATTTTTTTTTTAATAATTAAATTAACCCTAATTAATAGTCTTAACTTTTTTAGGCCTAGAAGGACTTAATAATATATCTTTTAGTATATATTAAGGTCCTTAAAATAATATTTATAACTATAAAAGTTATATTTAACCCTTATAGATAAGCTTTAGCTCTATTTAAAAGATCTAGCTATTAACTATAAAGTCTTTAATAAATTAATCTTATTATCTATTTTATCTCTTATTAGTCTATTATTATTAAGGGTTAAAAATGCTCCCTTAGGTTTATTAAATAAATCTCTTAATTATTAAAAATCTAATAATTCCTTAAAGTAAATAATAACCTTAATTAATATAAATAGATATCTTATTATATTATACTTAGCGATTTTAGAGGCTATTACCTTTAATATATAGCGGTCTTAGGTTATAATAATCTCTATAAATTAATAAGAAATATTATTTATATTAATAAATATACTTTTAACTTAAGCTAAATAATAATACCTTTAGAAATAATTATTAACTTAATTATTAATTAAGACTTAAAGGTTTAAATTTTACTTAAGGGCTAAGAAATATTCCTTTTTAACCTTTACCTTCTTAACCTAATAATTTAGCTTAATTATAGTCCTTAGTAGCTTAAGCTTTAAGTATAGCATTAACTTAGCCCTAATAATTTTAAAATAAGCTAAAGAGACTAAGGTATTAATAGTCTTCGCAATAGCCTTATATAATTAGACCTTTTTCTTATAGCGAGCCTAAGCTAGCTTTATAATATTATTTAGACTAAGGTTAATAAGTTAAATAATAAGCTAAAGGTCTTATATAAATAAGAGAGATTTATTATTTTAAGGAAGCCTTAATCCTTTACTTATATAATTCTAGGCTTAAAAAATAATATTTAATATAACTAAGGTTAGCTCTATTAAAACCTCCTCTCTATTTAAATTAATATAAGGCTAAATCTCTTTAGTCTTAGCTTAGGCTTTAATCTATAAGTACTATTAATATTAATTAATTAGCTTCCTTAATATATAAGGTATTTAATTTATTTTTATACTTTAAAATATTATTTTCCTTAAGTAATATTAATACTAATTTAATGCTTAATACTAAGGGTTAAAAGCGGGGTTAATTATAATATGCGATTTTTAGGTCTATTAAGGGAAATCTCGCGGGAGTAA
>NKCI01000121.1:0-119315 GCA_003946985.1 Fusarium duplospermum | reverse complement strand
TCGAACCCCCCACACCCCAGGGCCGGGCGTCCTCCGGCCGAGGATGAACCCCCGGATCTCTTCGGCCTGGACGTCATGCTATGGCTTGCTCTGTGCGAGGCCGTAGTCGGCTGTAGTCAGTACCCTCTCCGCCATTCGTGGCCATGGGCCGTGATATTATAAAGCCATGGTCTTCCCACGACCTTGCCTAGGTTCTGGACTTACACCAGACCAGTCATCCCCGACCCAAGCTCACCAACTCCTCCTCCTAGACGCCGACTCGCTTGAATCGATCCCGTCTG
This sequence comes from Fusarium duplospermum, assembly GCA_003946985.1. Classification (NCBI taxonomy): domain Eukaryota; kingdom Fungi; phylum Ascomycota; class Sordariomycetes; order Hypocreales; family Nectriaceae; genus Fusarium; species Fusarium duplospermum. The sequence goes on along the minus strand of NKCI01000121.1, from coordinate 119,034 downwards.
ACTTGAACGAGATACGATACACCATACCCGAACCTGCATAGCCATCCTCAGACAAATCCATCCATCATGAGCTCCTCAGGCTTCAAGCAGGCGGCTGAATCAGCTCGCGCAAAGACCAGCGATGTCCTCGGTGCTGCCAGGGGTGACTCGGCTGCCCTCGCCAATGACTTGTTGCACTCTCCCGTGGCCAAGGCCATCCTCCCCTTCGTCAACGGTGGTATCAGCGGTATGGTGGCCACCAGCGTCGTCCAGCCCGTCGATATGATCAAGGTCCGCATCCAGCTCGCTGGTGAGGGAACAGCAGCTGGCCCCAAGCCCACACCCCTCTCTGTCACTCGACAGATCATTGCCAGTGGCAAGGTTCTCGACCTGTACACTGGTCTCTCGGCCGGTCTCTTGCGCCAAGCTGTTTACACCACCGCCCGCTTGGGCATGTTCGACACTCTCATGGGATCTCTTTCCGCCCGAGCCAAGTCTGAGGGCCGTGCTGTTGGCTTCGCCGAGCGAGCAACCGCTGGTCTGACTGCCGGTGGTATCGCCGCCATGATTGGTAACCCTGCCGATCTCGCCCTCATCCGAATGCAGAGTGACGGCCTCAAGCCCCTCGCTGAGCGAAAGAACTACAAGTCAGTCATCGATGCTCTGGGTGGCATCGCCAAGAGCGAAGGTATCGGTGCCCTCTGGGCCGGAGCCGCTCCCACCGTCGTCCGCGCCATGGCTCTCAACTTTGGTCAGCTCGCCTTCTTCAGCGAGGCCAAGGCCCAGCTCAAGAAGCACACGGATCTGTCAACCCAGACCCAGACGCTCAGCGCCAGCGCCATCGCCGGCTTCTTCGCCTCCTTCTTCTCCCTACCCTTCGACTTTGTCAAGACACGCCTGCAGAAGCAATCCAAGGGCCCCGACGGCAAGCTTCCCTACCGCGGTATGGTCGACTGCTTCTCCAAGGTCGCCAAGCAGGAGGGTCTCGGCCGCTTCTACCGTGGCTTCGGCACATACTATGTCCGCATTGCACCTCACGCGTAAGTTCCCACCACGAAAACATTAGATATCGACAAGTTACTGACTCTTTTTTCGCAGTATGGTGACACTGATCGTTGCTGACTACCTTGGCTGGCTCACCAAATAAACGAATGTCCCAAGAGTAAAGAACAGTAAACAGAAACGGTCGTACGGATAGAAATCGAGAATTCAAAGGCGTTTATGGGAAATGGTGGGGGTTCATTGTCATATCGGGAAGGGAATTTCTGAAATCGAAGGGATACCATTGCTGTCATTGGGGTGACATTTCTTATGTTATGAAGTAAACAAGACTTCCTCAGAAGAAAAAAAAATCATTTCAAAGAACAACTTGTCAAAAAGACGCAATAACCAAGTGATGATGTTCTCGTGCAGGGTGGGAGTCAAACCATAAAATGGGTAGAGGGAATTCAACTTCCTTTGCTCCGTAGCGCTGACTAAATGTAGAATGGGTCCAGCGTCGTATCGTCTCAAATGGAAGGTATCATGAGAACTAGAACATCCTATTAGAGATAAGAAAGATCAGATACGAATTGCAATTCAAGAAGAGCAAATAATTATGGTGTATCTCATCGTATCATGGATGTAAGAGGATAAAAAAAAGCCAAGAAGTTTGACACACAGCTCCACCCCACGAGTGGACCTCCGATGAAAAAGCCTTCGTAAGTGGCATTTGGGCACACGGGCTTCAACACAGCTTGTGACAAGCCGTCATCGTATAGGGGTTAGTACATCAGTTTGTGGCTCAATTGAAGCACTGAAAACGCAAGTTCGAGTCTTGCTGACGGCAAAGCATTTCTTTTTGGCGTTGCTGGGTGTTTTGGACCTGGTGATGCTTCAGGTGCTCTATTTTTGGGGCTCGGGATAGCGACACTGACCAAGAGAATGAGTATTATAGATAGGCCAAGATGATAGGGCGTCGAATTGTTTAAATAGACCAAACGCAGATGAATGTTATTTTACAATTGAGCAGTCAATCAGAGACCATCGCTCTCGAGCATGGCTGTCTGACCAGTGCAGGACGAGAAGCTCCTAACCAGTGCTGGTTCCATATCAGAGCATTCAGAACAGTCGAAAAAGTCATCAATTCGGCTTGTTTCTTGAAATCCATAATCAGGTATACATCCCCACATATCCATGAGCTCTGCGTTTGGGTATCTCTCCAGTTGCCTAGACAGGGAACTTCCCGAAATAGCAGTTAGTATCGTCACTCGATGAGCTTATTCCAACCACTTTCGCGGGTAAAGCCGTTGGAAGCTAAGGGGATCTTAACCATTAACGCGAATACTATAAAAAACCATGAACAAGAGCAATGGACAATGGGTGGAATGAGAATAGTGTGGTGGGTTGCCCATTGGGTAAGCCCTCAATGTCCAGCATCAAGGCTCAAAGAGGGATCAAGCAAAAAGAGATCATCGAGACGCGCATATGACGACGATAGTCTTGCAGAACGAAGGTCAAAAATAAATGATATGCCGTCAGCAAGACTCGAACTTGCGTTTTCAGTGCTTCAATTGAGCCACAAACTGATGTACTAACCCCTATACGATGACGGCTTTTAATTGGTGACACTTGCTCAACTTATTTCAGCTTAAGTACCCTGGGTGCTAGGTTTCAGGGATATCGCTGATGTGGGTTACCCTGGAGCCACAAACATCAACTCAACGGCGAACAACACGATTTATCTGCTGGGGCAATAACTATATCCTTTAATTTTATTATAATTCATTTAGAACATTCGCGTGATTGAACGTTCTCTGATACATTGTCCATCCGTTCAAGCTGGCATTCATCTTACAGGTGGCGTTCTCCAAATGACTTGGAAGAGCTGTTTCATCAACCACATATTAGATTTGTACAGTCTCTCCCAAAGCTAGATGGAACCAGCTTCTCCTTACAGGAACTTCTCATAAGACTTGGCAGCATCGATGATTGTCTGCTCCACAGTATAATAGTCCTTTCCTGTCACCCTGACTGCCTTTGAACCATCGATGACCCTGTTTTCATCGTAGGCATACCCGGGGTTGTATCCCTCGCCTGGAGTTCCAACCTTGATGATGTCCTGACGCTCAGGGAATGCCTTTCGGAGAATGTCGGCGGCAGCCTGGGGAGGGAATTGACCCGATGTGAGTAGGAAGCGCTCTCCGTTGGCCTTGTCAGGATGGTCGATGCTGAAGACAGCAACACGAGCAATGTCGCGCACATCGACGAAGGACGAGCCTGGAGAGATGGGTGGGGGGATTTCTTGTCCAGAGAAGACCTGCCAGATGAAGGCTGTTGTCCCACCGATCTTGGAAAGCGAATCAAGAGCTGGCGTGGGCCCCATGACGAAGCTGTTGCGTTGCATATTAGTAAATCGGCGGGACAGGCGATGGGAACATCTTTGTTAAGCTTACGTAGGGTTCAGAGCCGTCATCGAGAAACTGGGCTTCTTCTCATCCCGGAAGTCCCAGAAGGCCTTCTCACCAGCCACCTTGCTCGCGACGTAGATGAGAGGACCGGGTGTGTTCTTGCCAAGCGCCTTCACCAAGTCCAGGGCTCCAAGGTTCCAATCAGCCTCAGTGAAGCGATAAGGAAGCTCCTTATCGTGGGCAGCAACAGCGGCAACCGAAGACATGAGAACAACCGACTTGATGGAGGGTTCATTGATGGCAGACTCCAAAACACTACGAGTGCCCTGGATCGCCGTCTCGAGGACAGGCTCCGGGTCAGTGAAGGAGAGGCTCACAGGCGAAGCAAGGTGAGCGATGGCGTGGACACCTGGGAATGTTAGATAACACTTGACGGGAGCTCATGTTCCGGCGTACCCTTTACAGCCTCATCGAAGGCTCCTGGAGCGATAATGTCGGGGACTTCGACAATCTGGAGAGCATCGCCGTGCTGGGACAGTGCCTTGACCAGAGTGTCTGCTGAAGCCTTCGAGCGGACAGTTCCACGGACGGCATAGCCAGCTTCGAGGAAAGCGGCAATGACTGGACCAGCGATGTAGCCGTTGGCACCGGTGACAAGGACAATGGGCTTGCTGGACATGATGTGTGTTTTTGGAGGATGATAAAGTGAGTTGTTTACTAAGGGACTTGGATTGGAAGTAGGTGCTTGTTGAGCTGGAGAGGATCTTTCACCTCAGAGGAGCTACATTTGTTCCTATTTATGCCCATCTTCTCAACATCAACTTACAAATGCCGCTCTCAATGCTTTCCAGAAGCCACCCTGCGGCTGAATGCGAATAACCTTGTTCGGAGAAACTCATGAGTGGACAGCCGTTGCGTGATGTTGGACCGCAGACGCCATCTACCGCGAATGGCATCATATTCAGCCCGAAAAACTGCACCGGGACCGGATAGTGTATGTGAAGAGTCCGATTTTAATTGTTTGGGAGCGCTGACAAAGCTGCAAGATAAGGTGGCTCCCGAGGCCATGGCGGGCTTTAAACCAAGGCCGTTGGAAAAAAAGATTACTGATCGTGGAGATTGGTTGGGCTTCCTCCGTTGCGTAGCGGAGCTTTGTCATTAAGAAAGGAATAATTGTTTAGATGAACCGAGGGATTGATTAGTTTCTATCCAAATTGATAAATACGCAATTTGGAATTGGAAATGAGCCTCGGAGTGTTGATGGAGGAAGTGGTCGTGGTCATGGGAGACGGGCGGTCTCTCCTCCGACTTTCAGTGACAAAACATGCTGCCAATACTCCAGAAACCCACATGAGTAAACCACTGACTATTCGATAGCTGGGCTACTGGGTATGAAAGACAAATGACAGAAAATGAGACCTCCAACTTCTGGTCAAGATAGAGAGGAATGAATGGGTTTACAGAGTGAGAATGTTGAGGAGGAGCCCATTAAGCACGGAGGAGCACGTGACTTCGCGATTCAATTCTGTCAGCGCGGCCCTATGACGCAACACCTAAGCAGGCAATGACACGTTAATCGCGACCCTTCACCAGCTTCTCCAGAACTCAAATCTTGACCAGTATTGGCATGATATCGTCATGGTCGGTCGAAAGCGAATCGCGACGAGGTCTAGTACCCGGAGGGGAGCTGCAGCGAGTGCGCCGACCGGGGGAGAGATCTACCAGGATATGCTGGCTGAGGCGGGCGTGAATCCTCCAGATCAAAGCCCACCAGAACGGCCTCTGAAGCGTCGCCGTGCTGGTACTAGAGGGAAAGCGGTAGTGACTGAAAAGTCGCCCGAACCTGCGCCTCCCCAGCCAGCGCCGGCCCGGAATGATGATGAGGAAGACGAAGACGAGGACGAGGATGAGGATGTCGAATTTGAAGATGTAGCCCTGCCGGAGCCGACCATGCAAACGATGGAACTTGAGTCAGACGACGAAGATGAAGAAGATATCATATTTGAAGACGTCGACTTCACTGCACCCATCCAGGATTCGGCTTCATCGCAGGAACCCAAAACCCTGGAGCTCAACCTGACAGCCCATCAATCATCTACAGCCCAAGGGAAGAAGGCTGCTGAGAGACGCAAACCAATCACCCAAGAAGAGCGTATACGTCGGAAAGATGTCCACAAAGCTCATCTCCTATGTTTGCTATCACATGTTGCGCGTCGCAATCACTGGTGCAACGACGGGAAAGTGCAGGATTACCTGCGGCCACATCTGACGGATAAGATGGTTAACTACCTCAATCCCGGGACGAATCTATCGCAGTTTGGCCGCACTGAGAGTCTAAAGAATGGCTTGAAACAGGCTGAAGGTGTTTGGAAGACCAAGTTTGAGGTTACGGAGAGGGGACTTCGAAGGGCGCTCTGGGCTGAGGAGCTAGACCACTTGAAAGATGTATGTGCCGTGTCTCATCTGAGGGCTTCTGCTAATCCATGACACAGTATGAGCCTCCGAGCGACATGGAATCATGCCTCGATCGCCAAGACTTTCGTGAAGCGGCAAAGAAGCTGCAGGGTTCTCGGGATATCGGCGTCCAGCTGTATTGTGCGCTTCTCCGAAGTGTGGGAGTGCGAGCACGGCTGGTCTGCTCCCTACAACCTCTGGCGTGCACTTCTGGAGCCCCGACGCTACAAAAGCCAAAACCTCCAAAAGCGTCGACGAAAGCTGCAAAGAATGAGCAGGTCAAGGCCACGATGGCTAAGTACCAAGATATGGCCAATGCTGGATATGGTTCACCTTCAGGCGGCTCATCAGCGCGCCGAAGGTTGGGTCATCCAAATGCTACTGCGTACAACTTTACACCAAAAGCTGCTCCATCGAGACCTCAACCGACATTTGAGACACGGAAGCGGATTAAAGAATCGTCTTACCCAGTGTATTGGGTTGAGATCCTCGACGTCGGGCACCAGAAATGGCAGCCGGTGGACGCTGTGGTCACCCATACCTTTTGGAAACCAAAAGCTCTGGAACCCCCTATCACTGACAAGGAAAATTTCTTGTCCTATGTGGTCGCTTTTGATGCGGATGGAACTGCAAAGGACGTGACGAGGAGATATGCCAAAGCTTACACTGCAAAGACACGAAGATCAAGAATTGAGACTGCCTCTGAGGGTGGTGAGACTTGGTGGAGGAAAGTCATGAAACTTTATCGACCTCGGCGGCGTACGGATCTCGACCAGATTGAAGACACGGAACTCGCGAGCATCGAGGCTAGAGAACCGATGCCACGAAACGTACAAGACTTCAAAGACCATCCAGTGTATGCCCTGACACGGCATCTGCGTCGTCACGAGGTACTCGTCCCGGATGCCACGCCATCAGGGACTGTTGCGGCGGGTGGTAGTCGTGGCAAACTCGAGAAGGTTTACCGCCGGAAAGATGTCCGGTTAGCGAGGACGGCCGATAAGTGGTTTCGTCTTGGCCGAGAGGTCAAACCTCTGGAAATACCGGCCAAATGGCTGCCTAAGAAAGCTCGACCGAAGAACCCCTTGGACGAAGAGGACGAGGAGGATGCACAGGGAGATGCTGGGACACCGATTTTCACGGAGGATCAGACGGAACTCTACGTGCCAGAGCCAGTTCGCAATGGCAGGGTCCCCAAGAACAAGTTTGGCAATATTGATGTTTACGTCCCTAGCATGGTTCCTCTAGGGGGCGTCCACATCATCCACGAATATGCAACACGAGCAGCGTTTCTAGCTGGGGTTGATTACGCACCCGCTCTCACAGGGTTCCAGTTTAAGGGTCGACACGGAACAGCCGTGTTAAGCGGTGTCGTAATCGCAAAGGAGTACGAGGAAGGCGTGCGAGCAATAATCGAAGGGCTAGGCGACCTGGAGCAACAAGTGGAGGACGAAAGGAGGAAACATCGTGCCTTCAGGGCGTGGAGAAAGTTCATGATGGGGCTTAGAATCAGAGAGCAGATCTGGAGCGGAGTAGACGCAGACGAGAGGAGGGCCGCTGACGACAAGGCCGCCAGGGAAGCTCAGCTGGACCAGGAGATTGAGGAGGCGCCGAGCGATGTCACTGAGGAGTTCGATATGGCTGACGACGATGATATGGGAGGTGGATTTCTGGTGGAGTGAGGTCGTGTGATAGAACTGAGTTGAGCGGGCGTTTTCTCGAGTTCGTCGATAGCTGGGTAGAGCTGCTTGATGCTTACGCGTCGTGTATATGTGGGATGAAAATAGTAGCCTGAATGTATCTTGATGAGATCAATGTTGGGGAGTTGTCGCCGTTGGTAGGCTGATTTACGGTCTGGATCATGGCTGCAACTCTACGTTGGGGCTAACGTGGTTCTCGCCCGGGATGCCTCCGTCAAGATGCATCCCTAGAATAGAATCGTACGTCGATGGGATTAATAATACATGTAGAGTTGCAGCTGTTTGGAATCAGCTGAACGGTCTAGACTATGGCTGCAACTCATGATGTCCAACGGTAGGTGGCCCTAGTTCGGGATACTCTCCACCTAGATTCGGGCCAGACCGATAGGGATGCATCTTGAAGCATGGTAATTTACAATTTAGCTGCTGACTACTGCGGCAAGGAACAAATCTCTGTAGCATCGCCCCTCTTCTTTGCAAGATCCGTGCTGGGGTTGAGACGATAGTGTAGATGACTGCATCTATCCGTCCCGCCGCTGTGGGACCAGAAGAGACACTATCAATGCTTATTATGCTTATACAATCAAGAGCGGCACCTTATTAAAGTCCGCACTCGCCTTGATGCTCTGAAAACTCGACTCCGGATGAGTTCTCTCAACCGCTACCGCAACTCAACATACGTACGCATCCCATACGCGAAGCAATATACCATAAGCACCCTAGAAAGCGGGTCGGTGTTTTTTTTTCGTATCAACCGTGCAGTTACGAATTTTCAAATCTTGCAGGGAGATTGGAATGCATTCATCCACGTCGCCAGGCTGCCTCAGATACGGAACACGAAGTTCGAGGCTGTGTACCCGGTACTTTCCCGTTTCATCACGGAGTTGTGAGACGAGGCATAAACAGTTGATTTGAGGCTGATGAAGTTGATTTTGCGTCAAGTGTACGCCCGACTTGGCAGAAAGTTAAAAAACCACAGGCGGAGAATAAAAGAGATCGACGAACTCAGCCCTGATCTGCACGTGAGCAGTACCCTCCCCACAGTGAATGTGACTTGTACCGATGAGAGCGAAAAAAAGAAGATGGTGGTGGTGGTGAGTATCGAGACAGGGGCATGGTGACGTACGCGTGGTGGTGGCTATGCTGGGCGAGAGAGGTCGGAATCCGGGGCAAAATCATGCCGTCTGGCCCAGTTTTGTTGTGATTTCCATGTTGTCAGCCCAGAAACACGGACCACTGTAGTGCGAAATCCCTTGTCTTGGCATCATGATGTGTGAGTCTTGGTTGTTATTTCGAGTATCACTTGGGACTTGAGGTGCTTTGATAGGTAGGTTTTAGACCTGCAGCAACCCGAGAGACTAATATCATGAGTATAATCAAGAATACGATGGAATACGACAAGTTCTGGTAGATATTTCGTACAAAATATGCCAAGAACAAACAATCAAGAATGCGTCTATCCAAAACCCAGAGAGGAAAGCCATTCGATCTTGGAACCCTGGTCCGGCTCCGAGGCTCGGCATTGGACCCACTATTACGGGCCTCAACTCCGTACCTGTGAAATGGAATGACAAACCCACTCCCAAGAGATACGCTCTTGGTAGGGTCACATTCATCCTTTGTTATTTACTCGTACTTCGTATATGTTGCAGGAAGAAGCAAGATACCTACCTATGGATATACACCCACGTCTCACTTACACTCGATTGCGTGGCTGCCTGCCAGGGCCGCCCATCTCTGCCTTCCCCTTGCTAGGGCGCGCCCCTTCCATCGCCATGCCCCAGTAGGTGGCTCCTGCTCTAATTAGTGGACACGCCCAAAGTCCGCGCCTTCTGGGCAATTGACCAATCCGCACGGCCATGTTATAGTGGTCGGCCACTAAAAGGCAACTGACGTTTCGGTCGGCGGTCCCCAGCACCACCTTCCCGGCGCCAAGCAAGCCCCCTCCGACTCAGAGTCAACCCCCATCCTCCTCCGAAACTTAAACATATCCACGTCCCCCCCTCGGGATCCATTCGAAAAACGACATCATCATCGATTCATACAAGCGGCCTATTTCTTTCAACGTCGAGGCCACGAACATCTCGAATTCATTCAAGAACTCGGTCCTTCCTTGCTGTTTAAGATCTCGGGGGCTTCGACGATGCATTCTCCTTCATTCTAGCCTTTCATTTTCGGCAACGGTTTCGGTTCTACCCTTTTTTTCTTTCATTAGGTATATCATTAAGCCACCCACATACATACATATCGCCAATACTCTATTACGTGGCATAAATACTCCCCTCAGAACTCCTCGTTTCCCCTCTCGGATCTGTCTTGAACACGACGCCTGACCAAGTGCTTTGTTTGACAACCCCATTGGCGCTCGTCGCCTTGAAACCGTCGCCATGGCCTTCGTCAAGCAAGTCGTTACCCTGATGGGAAAGAACTTGCGAATACTTTTACTACGACACTTGGCTCTCTGCGTCTGGATGGCCTTTATTCTCCCCATCTTTCTCGCCTCTCTCTTCACCTTTACAAAGAATCTTCTCGTCCCTCCTGCGAAATTCGGTATCGGCCACCCAGGTCCAGTCTTGAACCTCACCCAAGCGTTCGAGAGTGCCCGCAGTAACGGCCGTCTAAAACTTGCTCTCGTCGACAATGGCTTTGATAGTGGAGCCATCGACCGGGTCCTTGACCGTGTGGAGGATGAGATCAACAAAGCCGCCAACTACATCGAGGTCGTTCGACTTCACGACCAGGACGGGCTTACAGCTACGTGCCGCACGAACCTTAGGGGCGTGTCTAGGTGTTTCGGCGCTGTAGTTATGGTTTCCTCCCCCGATGAGGGTGAGGGAGGTGTCTGGAATTACACTCTTCGCTCTGACGGCGCCCTCGAACAAGCCATTGCTAAGTTCAACGTTGACAAGAAGGACAATGATCAGCAAGTTTACATGGCGCCCATCCAACGTACTGTTGACCAGGTTATCTCCCAATTCAACTCGAGCTCCAACCGCGGCAAGTTGGCCAATAATCAGCAGTACCCTTTCACCAGCCTCAGCCAGAAGGAACGTGACGACAAAATCCGGCAGGCGTTCCAAAGAACCATCAAGGGATGGATGGGCGTTGCCTTTTTGGGAACTGTTGTTTGGGTGTCGTACCACCTTACGGGATTCGTCGCTACTGAGCGCGAAAGCGGCATGTCGACGCTGATCGACTCTATGATGCCAGTACGGAAACCCTGGCTTGCCATGACGGCAAGAATCATCGCTCATCACCTTTCATTCTCTCTCGTATACCTTCCAGCTTGGGTTATTGGATCTCTGATTGTCCGCAGCGGTGTTTTTGCCAATACCAATGTTGGAATTGTTCTCATATTCCACATCCTAGGCGGTCTGGCATTCTCTTCCATGGCGTTGCTGTTTGCTTCTTTCTTCAAAAAGGCTCAGCTGAGCGGCATCACTGCTATTCTTTCAATTGCTCTACTTGGAATCCTAGCACAATCCCTCACTTCTCCTAGAACCGCCGTGGTTGCTGTTCTATCGTTCTTTTTCACACCCTGCACCTTTGTCTACTTCCTTACCCACATGGCGCGCTTCGAAGAAGAGGACAAGCCTACCAACCTCGGCGCGGTCGCCCCGAAAAGCCCCTGGCAGATCTCTGGTATTGTCCTCTGGGCCTTCCTGATCATACAAATCTTCGCCTATCCGCTGATAGGGGCACTCATTGAACATCGCCTCTACAGCACCGACACACCAGGCCGCAAGGTGCTGCTGAAGCAAGAGAAGGTGGATGCTCTTGGGGGGATTGCTGTACGGTTGCAGGAGTTCACCAAGATATACAACCCCGGTTTTTTCTCTCGGGTTTTCAACCGAGGCTCCAAGAGGAAGCAGCCCGTCGTCGCCGTCAATGGACTGAACCTGGAGGTTGGTCAAGGACAGATCGTTGCCCTCCTTGGCGCCAACGGGAGCGGCAAGAGTACAACGCTTGATGCCATCGCGGGAATGAGCAAGTTGACGAGCGGATCCATACACATTGATGGGAGAGCTGGTCTAGGCATTGCCCCTCAAAAGAACGTACTCTGGGATGACCTGACGGTAGAGGAGCATATTCGGATATTCAACCACCTCAAAGCGCCGAATGCCCGGGCCACTACCGAGGCTACCAATGAGCTGATCAAATCCATTGATCTTTGGAAGAAAAGAAAGGCATTTGCCAAGACTCTCTCTGGCGGTCAAAAACGCAAGCTCCAGCTGGGAATGATGTTGACGGGTGGGAGTGGTGTCTGCTGTGTCGACGAGGTCAGCAGTGGCATCGACCCTCTTTCGAGGCGCAAACTCTGGGACATCATTTTGGCTGAACGAGGCCGTCGAACAATGATTTTGACCACTCATTTCTTGGACGAGGCTGATCTCTTGGCTGACCACATCGCCATCTTGTCCAAGGGAACTCTACGCGCTGAGGGCTCATCCGTGGCATTGAAGGATAGCTCGGGTGGGGGATACAAGGTTCATGTTTCCAAGGACACTGTCGCTGGAAATATGCCTGATATTGAGGGCGTTGAGAAGAAGGATGCTTTTGACCTTGTCACTTACATTGCACCCACGTCTCAACTTGCTGCTACCATCATCAAGGAACTCGAAGCTGCTGGCATCGACGAATATCGATTCTCCGGACCCACCATTGAAGACGTCTTCCTTCAAGTTGCCGAGGAGATCAAGGATGAAGAAGCTTTCCGAAACGCCAGCGCTGCCGCGAACGAGAAAGCGTCGTCGGATGGGGAGGACAGTGGCAACCGAGGATTGAAACTCATGGACGGGCGAAGGGTTGGATACGTGGAGCAGGCCGTCATTCTCTTCCGCAAGCGCTTGACTATCATCAAGCGGAACCGGCTTCTTTACCTCTTCGCCTTTATTCTCCCCATCTTCGCCGCTGGAATGACCTCGCTTTTTGTACAAGGAGAGAACCCGCCCACCTGCAACCCAGCAGATCAGTCCACCCGGAACGCAGCGACCGAAGATGCCTTCAGCCAGGCTGATAAAGATACAATTATAACCTTTATGGCTGGGCCTTCGTCAAAGATTAGCACGGAAGCCTTTGGAAGAGTTATCGCACCTCTCATGGCTGGCTTGCGCAGTGGCCCTGCGGCCACATCCGCTGTGTCGAAATTGAAGATCGTCGATACTTTTACCGAGTTTGAAAGCTTTATCCAGGATAACCCGAAGAATATCACGACGGGCTTCTGGCTGGGAGATGAGAGTCAACCCCCGACCTTTGCTTGGGTTGCGAATCTTTTCATTACGAGTCCTCTTCTCGCTCAGGGGTATCTCAACACTCTCTTGACGTCGGTCCCCATTGGTACGACTTGGGCTGCCTTTGAACGCCCTATTAGTGCGACGGCGGGCGATGCTCTGCAGCTTGTCGTATACATGTGTATCGCTCTGTCAGCGTATCCTGCCTTCTTCTCCCTCTACCCCAGCAACGAGCGCCGGAGGTTTGTTCGTGGCCTGCAATATTCGAATGGTGTGCGCCCGTTCCCCCTTTGGATTGCCTATCTACTTTTCGACCTCATCATTGTCCTGGTCAGCTCTGCCCTTGTCACAGCGATTTGGGCTGCCGTTTCCAACATCTGGTTCAACCTTGGTTATGTCTTCCTGGTCCTATTCCTCTACGGCATAGCTTCTACACTGTTCGCCTACCTGATATCCCTCTTCACCAAGACCCAGCTGGGGACATATGCATGGGCGGCAGCTACGCAGATGTTTGTTTTTGTCGTGTACGTGGTCGCCTACATGTCGGTGCTCACCTACACCCCCGTCACAAGGGTCGATAGCAGCCTGCGCATCGTTCACTTTGTTGCCTCTATCTTCGCGCCAATCGGGTCTATGGCAAGAGCTCTATTTGTCACTACGAATCTGTTTTCCACAGCTTGTGATGAGAACACGGTGACGACCAACCCGAGCGGTATTCTCTACTACGGCGGTCCTATTCTGTACCTCATCCTGCAGTCTTTCATCTTGTTTGGTTTAATCATTTGGTTCGATACTGGGTCAGCTGGTGCCTCACTCAGAGGCCTCTTTGAAGGCCGGAGGAAGAAGATCGAGGCTGAGGAGGAAACTCCAGACGAGGATGTTGTGGATGAGCTCAGCCGGGTTACGGACAACACAGACGACAATGGCCTTCGAGTGATGCATCTGACCAAGAGCTTTCGCAGGAATACTGCCGTCGACAACGTTACTTTTGGCATCAAGCGAGGCGAAGTGTTTGCACTCCTTGGTCCCAACGGCGCTGGCAAGTCCACCACAATCTCACTCATTCGAGGAGACATCAGACCTGATCACAACGGTGGCGATGTTTTCGTGGAAGATGTCTCTGTCACCAAGAATCTTGCCGTGGCACGGAAGAATCTTGGAGTGTGTCCTCAATTCGACGCCATGGATCAGATGACAGTTCGTGAGCATCTCGAATTCTACGCCAAGATTCGGGGCATTCAAGATGTGGAACATAACGTGAGGGCTGTCATGCAGGCCGTGGGACTGGAGTCATTCTCGAACCGAATGGCGAATGCCTTGTCTGGAGGAAACAAGCGAAAGCTGAGTCTTGGAATTGCGTTGATGGGGAATCCTACTGTTGTGCTACTTGATGAGCCTTCATCCGGCCTTGATGCAGCTTCGAAGCGTGTCATGTGGAAGACGCTGGAGTCTACTGTACCCGGACGATCAATTCTTCTCACAACTCACAGCATGGAGGAGGCTGACGCGTTGGCTGGGCGCGCTGGCATTCTTGCTCGGCGAATGTTGGCTGTGGGAACACCAGATGGGCTCCGACATCGTTTTGGAGATGCTCTTCATATCCATCTTGTTTCTACCAGCGCACCGCGTACAAGTCAAGATGAGATGGCTCGTATCATCAACTGGATCCGGCAGACACTGCCGTCGGCTGAGGTTGAAGAGAAGACGTATCATGGACAGATCCGTTTCTCTGTCCGCGCAAGCCAGGTGATCGCAGCGACGTCGGGCCGTGACGCTCAAGAGATGGAGAAGAGTGGCGAGGATCTCAGCCAGAGCGCAATTGGGCATCTAGTTGTCCTTTTGGAGGAGAACAAGGATCAGCTGGGCGTGGGCCACTACAGTGTCAGCCCGACAACTCTGGACCAAGTGTTCCTTACGATCGTGGGTAGGCACAACGTCAAAGAGGAGAACTCGGAGGAGAAGCCAGAGAGCTTCTGGAGAAAGGTTTGGATGTTTGGACGGTCTTAGTTGTGGCCGATTATTGTCCTCCTGCTAGGAGGTGTACTGTTATCCTCTCTTCCAAGGGTTGGGAGGGGGGCCCAACGCCGGGCGTGGAGAAGAATCGAAGGTCAAACTACCTAATATTAATGCGTATTGTTATGTTGAGATGGGTTGATACTTTGTAAAAGTGTCGTTGTCGGGGCTTGTTATTCCGGAGCACACATGGACTGCCTTTGTTGTCGCTGCCGTGGTCATGTGGACAATACAGACCACAGTAGCTGTTCAGAAAGGAGAAGCTTGTGTGGAGAGAAAAGGGGCGAACACCAGAACAAAAGCCGCATGGGCACTTGTACACGTAGATATATATAATTACCTTTATGTCGAGTCTTGTAAGGCACGAGAGGCCAACGCGTTGAACGACTGAAGTTTAGTTTGGACTTGCGAGCCTTTTAAAAGCAACAAATTTCGAGTTGAAACCACTTGAGATATTACGGAAGAAAAGGTAAGAATGTGCTGGCAAGTTGTCACTCACACGCTTAAATGCGATGTGCGGCCGATCATCTACGATGGCATGTATGCCAAATATATCGACCCATTCATAAAGCCCACAGAATGCAAGTGCGCTAATGAGCACAACGCCCGGATCCAATGCCCCCATCACGGTTGCTGCTACTTGCAGTTAGCTACCTTGCCGTGCTCCCATTCCAATTGCTCACAGACCTACGACATTCATCGCTACAAGCGTCCACCACGACAGCAACAAATCTGGGGCATCAATCCCACCTTTTACACACAGCTAGACAACGACTGGGAAAGCATAGACTATGCTGACTTTGCAATCTTTTCAACCGACAAGACACCACAAGTAATCGACTGGGCACCAGACTTTACCCAACTAATGGAAAAGCTCTTCGACACGGGCCGTCAGATCGCCTCCAAGCACGAATATCTCACCAACGTACTCACAGAGATTGAGGATCATCGGCAACTGCACTCAAGCCAGCACGGTATCTTGTGCAACAGCCAAACTCTGACCTGTCCGGTCATACAACAGATCAAGAATGCCGAACAGGTGGCGATGAACTTGAGGTCTGAGGGTCAGGTCATGTCGATTGAGTTTAAGAGGTTGTGGGATGATGTTAATAATCGGGTGGTGAGGCACATGGTTCAGGAGCAGGTTGATGCGATTCTTAGACTGAGAGGAATAAAATGAAAGTTCTTAAAGGTAATGGTAAAGGTATGTGACGCTGTCTTTGTAAATCTGGTTATAAAAATGATGTGACGTTGAGAGTATGGAGTGACTGGTTATGAATACCCATGAGAGTAAGTCCCTGCATAGAAGTGTTGCTTCTTTTGCTATGAACAATCACTCGTGTTCTCAAAATGCTGGGTGTACTTGAGAACAATGCAAGATGTCGATGGGAGCCTTTGTTTCTTGACTTACTTCTGCACTGTTCTTCGAATGTAGAACAACAATACTGAACATCAACAGCCATCCGATATCAACTCGGTTATCAATCGCTCCAATTCATTACATCTATAACAATACTTGTTCTTAAACACTCTACAGACATTGGCTGCCATATGGGGGCATCTTTATACCTGCCAGTCTTTGATCTCTAGTTCCATCACATCTGTGATGGACAGTATCAACATTTCCCCACTATGCCCGCCGTCACAGTTTCCCGGACACTGTCAAATACTGTCCTTAGTTCCCCGCGGAAAAGATGACATCCCATTATCTTATTCAAAACGTTCCTCTCTTCTTTCCATGCCGCGGGCATCTGATCGAGTACTGTAAACCACTCGAGGCACAGAGAGACGAATATGGAACGGCAAACTCTGAATGATCGGCCTTATAGGTCCCACCTCCGGCCGGCCTGTCTACCGTGTAGGAGGCGTAAATCGCGGTGTCAGTCTGAGGCCTCCTCCGAGACATGTCTCATGTGCCGGGCGCACCGCACCGACTGCGTGTTTCCTTCCGGGCCAAGTGGGACCCCGGGGGCTCGGCGTCGGCGGCAAACCCGGTCGCTCGGGGCTCACAACACGCCGTCTGTGTCGGTTCAAACTATTGACCGGCCAAGCAATGACACGGATACCATCTCGATCCAGCCCCAAGCTTCGTCTGCTCGTGCTTCAGCTCCCAGTAACCCAATTGGTGTCTCTCAGGGTATGTCAACAAATGCAGAGTGGCCGCGGCATCAAGATACGCAACAAGAAGAGTCACCCCTCGCACTAGGGTCAAACGAAGAGCAGCAGCACAACCTCCACATCGTCGGACCAGCCGTCACCTCGGACAACCAAGTCTTGTCCGACTACCTATCCGCAATGCCCAGTGCGACGCGGGGCTCTCGGATGGTGATCCCGGTGCCAGGGAACAGGTCTCGGCCTGTGCTGTTCACCATGGTGCAGAAGCAGCCGTTGGGTCTCGATTCTAATCGCAGCCTTCCCGCGGAAAAGCTTCAGATCGCTGAAAAGGTTCTAGAACCTTTCTTGTCCGATTTACTAGACGTGTAAGAGTCATTGAAACCCTCTGTGATCTTCAGCTGACATGCTGCAGCTATTTTCAAAAAGTCAACTCCTCGTTTCCTCTTCTTGATGAGGCATCTTTCCGCAGGCAATATAGCTTAAACAAAGATGGGATATCTCCTGCGCTTCTGGCATCCTTGTATGCGCACTCGATGACCTTTTGGGGTAGCTCTCCCAGTCTGTCTCGACAAAGACGTCCTGATGGGCGCTTCATCTGGAATCTTGCCACAGAAGCTACTTACTCGCAGTTATATCGGTCTCCAGGCATGTCAATAATCGAGGCGATTTTATTGAATGTGGGTGGCCGGCCAACTACTTCACTCATCGGCAATGGTGTGTTGCTTGGGTCTGCCATAGCAATGGCTCACTCGCTTGGGTTGAATCATAATCCAATGCCTTGGGAGATACCACAATCTGAGAAGAATCTTCGGATGAGGATCTGGTGGGCTATACTAGTCCACGATAAATGGTAAGATTATCTTGGCCATGTAGTGTTTGCTCTAACATGGTCGTAGGACAAGTCTCTCCCATGGGACACCCCCACACATCTCAAAGATGCAATACGACGTGCCTTCACCTACGATAGACAATCTCTGCGAAAAAGGTTCTTCGGCAGAGAAAGTATTAAAAGCTTCCATCTACGTGGCTCTCGTTGGATTAACCGACGTCTTGGATCTTCACTTGACACACATCTACCAACTAAGGAAAACGGATGAACTCGGGGATGTCACTCATTTGGAGCTTGCTCTCAACAACTGGATCGACTCTATGAACGATAGAGTTCGCCGAGTAATTATCAGAGGGACGAACCTTGACATTCCAGGCGCTCCGAATCTGCGCTTGGCTTATCTCACTGTCAGACTTCTGCTCCAACGGATCGAGCTCGAGGCCGAGAAGCGCATCTCCAACGCTGGAGATGGTCGTTTATTGAACTGTTACATGGAAGCTCGAAGAACGTCAGAAGAGATGCTCATCTTGACTCAAGAGTTGCAGCCTGAGCATCTTGCTGATTTCTGGCTACCCAGCAGTGCCTTTTCATTCCCAGCAGCCGTGAGCTTTCTCCTACGATGTGCCCTCGAGACGGAGAATTCTCCTTCTGGTCTTTCGCAGAGCAGTTCATTAAAGATTGCTTCTGATCTCCTCACAGCTCTAAAATCTCACAAGGAGAAACATGCGTGGGATCTTGGAGATATTTGTCTTGCGCAGCATACCGAGGTTGTGGACAAGCTTCTGGCCATGGTGCCTCCTGAGGACCCTGGGACTTCAGACTTTTCCGAGTTTGCTATGCTTGATCCTTCTTTTATTGATCAGTTTCTTCCGAGTTTATGGGATCCTCTTCAGAATGCGTGGTAGAGAATTAGCTTTCTGCGGGAAAGTTGACAATGTGTTTGGCGTGTTGGGTGCAATATCAAGAGTCAAGGTCCACTCAATGTACTTTCTTCATTATATACAGAGATTAGGAACTATTTCTGCCCCCTGAACGCTTTGTTTCATCAACCCATGCACTGACCTGATTGGAACTTGAACAACTGTCCTTGCAACCTCCCCGGGAAGTGCTCTCGATCAGTCACCCTAGAGACTGAAGAACAAGAAACCCATCTACCTCGGCCCAGAAACCGGGTTTAAAGATGCTCATAGTCCCTTATTCGTGAATTGGCTGATAACACCCTTTCATCCGTATCAATGGTAACCGCTGCTCTGAAACTTGTTGGATTGACTACGAGATATCATAATAGTCGTGAAGAGATGACAAAACAGAACAAGAACTAAACACAGGAAGAAAAGGTTCTGGCCAGGAAACTCGACGGAAAAGGTCAGAGACGAAAGTGCAACGTGCTAGGAAAACAACCGCCGCAGCAAACTCAACAAATATCGCCCCAAAAGCGGTACGCCTCCCAGACAAAACACGTCTCCCTAAACGCCTTCGCTTCCCTAGCCTCCCTCGCCAATCTATCTTCATCAAATGCAATATCCAGTCCATCGAGAAAATCTTCCTCCTCTGGCTCCACAGCCTCACGATCGAGAGCTCCTTGGACGTAGAGCTCCATGCACCCACCGCACGGCTTCCTCGTATGCTTGATGCACTTGCAGACATTGCACATTTCTCGTCGTAGGTGCTCAATGCGTGTGAGACTCTTGTCGCTGCAACCCATTAGTGCCACGCACCGCTGGCAGCGCAGCTTCCATGCTGTATCTGGCTCCTTCTCCGCCATTTCGAGCTGCCTCCAGGGGAACTTTTGCTTTGGGCGGATACGGAAGCACATGTAGCAGGGGAAATTCTCAATGTCGGAGAATTCCATATCTGCAATGTCCTTTGTCCACTTGTCCCGGACGAAACGGTAACGAGTAGGTAAAGAGACCCAGCTGTTTGGCTTGACAACGTCGTTGAGGGTGTGACTTGCCTGTGCAAGACGAAGAACATCATGAAAGTCCAGAAAAGAAGCAATGTTCAACATGATGTGTGTCGGGAGTTTTTCCACTCCTTGACATTCTCGATGAGGAGACTTTGTGCAGAGGGCCAAGGCCTCAGCGACCTCGTCCTCGCTGGAACTCTCGTCGACGGGGTTCCCCTGACATTTCGTAGACTTTGTCTGATATCGACAGCAGTTATGACAAAAGTAGTACTTCAAGTTTCTTGTCCCGTTCTCCACAGACTGGTTGTGCTTATAATGCTTCAGCTTGCCAGCGCAGTCAAGACAGAAGCGATTCTGCCACGCATCCCTTCCAAACCACGCAGGTCTTCCAAATTTCTTCTTTGGAAAGAAACGAAAGCACTTGTAGCAGGCGTATAGCTCCCTTCCAATTTCTCGAAAGTGACGATCCTGGTTCTCGCAAAAGTCGGCGACTTCAGCTCTAGAGAGGATGGCGATGGGGTCGAGGATCTGGTGGAAGAAGCGGTTTGTGGAGGCTAGGTTGATTATTCCTGGGTAGTCGAGCTGCTTTGCTACTTCGAAATGAATGTCGAAGGGGAGGTTTTGGAACCTGAGGGGGTTGTTGGGATCCATCTTGGCTTGGGTTGCCGGGTATGGCGGGTCAAGTCTAAGTGAACTTATAGTTGATGCCGTTGAAGGTTGATATAGTTACTCACGGGTGATTGGTGTGATTCGGTTGCTCAGTTGTTGTATCTTGTTGTGTATGTTTCCAATGCTGAACAATGAGGGTACGTATCATGGCCACATTGGTGTAACCCATGTGTGTCAGAGTGTAAGTCAGGGCATGAGTTGAAATAAAAGTGAAAAAAGCCAGTATATACAGATCTTGAGAAAGTGACTTGTGTTACATCTTGAAGTACTCACACTCTCGTTTCCCTCACTTCTTTTATAATGTGTATCGATGCTGAGATTGGACCCCCATTGCCGCCTGACTCACACCGCACATGTGTGCACAGTTTGGCTATTCCTCTACTAAAGTACCAATCAAGATTCGAGTTATTCGTGGGCACTATGTTGTTCGTCTTACTCAGGGTGGCTGGGGTGGGCCGGGATATAGGCAGAAGAACCCTTGGCGGCTCTGGATCACGACAACGCCCGAGATACAGTGGGTAGAAACAATCAGGATGCCTAGTTGATTGCGAGATGTCACAATCTGTGTAATTATTACATGAAGGAAAGGGAAATTTTGAGAGGTATCAATTTGCTAATGTAGATTGCAAGCAAAGAAGGAAATTCTTCGTTTGCCTTGTGCTCCTACACCGCAGGCACATCTAAATGTAGTCTCACACCACACTCGCTGTACCTGCATCTGGTGGTAAGACCAACACGTTTCCGATCCTCGGACTTTCATAATGACTCAGTTGAGCTTTGAGTGCGAGCCTTTAATGGTAGAGCATGCTCAAGCTCTAACCCATACTCCCTACACCAGCCTAGGTACTCTAGGGACGTGGTCGCATGAAGTGTCATCCTTCGATATGGACCCCAAGCCTTGCCTTCAAGAACTTCAGAGTATCATTCGACACCGTTTCGAGTGTTGTATCAACATGCCTTGGCGAAGCTATCCTTGCGTAAAAGGTCCAACACTGATACTCGGTTCCATCAAAGTGGCCTGTCGACAGTCATGCACATTGCGCGCAATGCATTTCGGTTTGCTTTGTGTGTCGGCCATCATGGTTGCGGTCACGACCCTTTCGTTGATGTTTCTTGGCGTTAGTCTTTCAAAATTTCACAATCCTCACCCCAGAACTGTGAGCGGCGAGATAAAGACAAGAAAATATGTGGAATTAGCTATAAGACTGGGGTATATAAAGTCGTTACTCATAAAGTTCAGCATCAAGTGAACATGTCCAACGTTGCTCCAATGATATCATCCTCAGAGGATAAAATGCCCCTTTCATGGGCATATATGCTGTAATTCCATATACGAGCGCTTCTCGCTCGCATCCAATTTCGGTTTATGTGCTTAAACAAAGGAATATGTAGTCGTGTCGTCGTGTGGTAGTGGATAGGCTAAGCCCAGTACTTTTCTTTTCGAGTATCGGTCGTCATAATACTGATCTCTTGATGTCGAGAGAGGAGAGGTCGTCGACTGGAAGGTATGGGGAGGCTCTCGCTTTGAGCCGTCGGTGTAGCTTAACTCGCTTTACAAGAGCCATGATGCAGACTCCAACCACCATGAGGGCTTCGATGCTGAGGAGGGCGATGTAGACGATGTTTAGAATCTTCTGCTCGCGCAGATAGGCAAAGGTTGACATGCTGCTAGGCAGCGGCGCTGAACTTGGGACGAGAGGCATGGGAAGGAGAGTCTAGATTTGTTGCATTCTCTTTCTTTTTTGTTGGGATATGGTCAGTCGCGTGTCTCGATGGGCAACGGGGGGGAGCTCGCCACTCTCACCTTTTCCTTGATCAACAATCAAACTCCAAGCGCCTCGCAAGACTCAAAATGAAATATTCGCGCTCGCAAAAAGAGAAGGTGTGGTTGTGTAAAGAAAGAAGAAGAAAAAACTCTTGGGTGGCGGTGTGGGATAGTAGTAGTCGGGTATATCATCAGCGCCAGAACAGAGAGAGAAAGGATTCAAGTTCCTTTTAGTTTGTTTCCTTGGCGCGGAAACGAAATGGAGTCGCCCCCCCATGGATGGTGTGCTCCTTTACAAGGACTATTTTAATGCTAGGGTTGCAAAAATGCAGTGCCGTCCGGGGAGGGGAACGACCGCTTTGACCGCCTTGATGCCCGTGTTGGATGACCGTTTAAATATGAGGCAGATGGGCAATAAGCCTTTGATCAATGCAACGAGATGGGCAATTACCGGTGGGACGTAGAGGATTTGTGGCCTCATTGTCACCTTTTGATTCAAGAATCTTGCAGAAGATACGAGAGGAAGAGAGAAGTAGAGTCTTCTCTGGTGCAGGGATTGCCTGATCCTGGTCTCGGGCGAGGCGATCGCCAACCTTTTTTCACCCTGTGACCAACTTGCTCCTCCCCCCAACACTCGTAAACGCGCAGTGGGCTTGCTCCAAGCTTGGCCAGATGAGGAACCGAACCGCTTGACAAGAACAAGGCTGGCGGGTCGGGCTCTCCGTCGCGTGACAGCGTTGCAGTTGGTAACTTGTCTTGTGGTATCATGGGAGAGTCTCTGGCCACCGGGTGACATGATGGGCATGGGAAATTTCCCCTGAAATGATCGAATCTATGCTGCAGAGATGATAAGCGAGGGTTCAGACATGGTCAGATGAAATGGAAGGGGAGAATGTCATCAATGAAATTCCCGCTTGTGGCTCTTGCATTTGATGAACAGGGGTTCATGGGTTTTAGATGGAGTCGTTACCTCGAAGGCGGTGGGTGGCTGGATAAAGGCGGTGATGAGATGCAGTATCGGTGGAACTCTCACCAAGAGATCATCATCATTCTTTCGCAATGGAGCAACATCAAAAATCGAAAATGCTTTGCCTCGAAGCATCCATAGCAAAGTTACGCGTGTCGACGCGCAACCGACACATCGCGTGTCTCATCCGCGTGTGGTGAGTGTGCCATCTAGATGACGCCGTCGGGTGTGCATCAATAGAGGCTATGGGAAGGATAGAGACCTCGGGAATGGGTGCATGTTGCAGATAAAACTATTGTAAAGGAGGTCTGATGCGCAGGAAAGGGTCTTTCACATGTCAGGGCTCATGCGTCCTTGTTTGGTTGAGATTGTCTCATTGCCTTTGCCACGCAACCTACGTAAGGGATGCGTTCCTGAGCGTGCACGACGAGCAATCATCAGTGACAGGTGCTAGGCTGCTTGATTCTCCAACGAGCAGTTGATCCCAACATTTCTGTCAGGAGATAAGAGGGTACTTTCAGATACACATGCCACAGGAGGACAGCCACGTATCCACCTAACAAATAACCGCTGCACAGCCACGCTTGCACCGCCCATCATGCGACCAACGTGTCGATGACGTCGCCCTCCCCCGCATCATCCATCAACAGCTCCCTCCCTCTCAACTGAGTCCCTCTCCAAGCGCTTGAAAAGCTCCCCACCAACTTGACCAAACACGCATTGCCTCCCGTCGTCACGATCCAGATTGTGGTGTCGTCATTCCTACAAGTTTCCGCGCGTCATTATAAAAACCCTTTGCCGCGTCGCAAAACTCAAGCACTCCAAGCTTAGATACCCCTCTATTACCCCTCCTCAGAACATCCATTCACAACATCACCATATATCATCCTCTTTCCTAACAGACACATTCACCATGGCTTCCAACGCTACCGTTCACGTCAAGAACATTGCTGCCGCCACCAGCGACAGCGAGATCAAGGACTTTTTCAGCTTCTGGTAAGTTCACGATGCCCACTAGCCACATGGCACCACGGACCTCCACTGACCTCGGCCACTAGCGGCAAGATCGCTGATCTCAAGGTCACCACTGAGGGCGAGACCAAGTCGGCCGACGTCACTTTTGAGAAGGAGACGGCCAAGAAGACTGCTCTCCTCCTCCACAACACCCAGCTCGGCCCCAACCACCTCGAGGTCACCAGCGCCGGCGAGGACGTCGACGATGATGCCGCTCACCCCACCAAGAACGCCGACCGCGACTCCGACGAGATCACCCAGGAGGAGAAGCCCCGCGCTCGTATCCTGGCCGAGTACCTCGCCCAGGGCTACGTGATCGGAGATGCAGCCATCCAGCGCGGAATCGAGCTAGACACCAAGCACAACGTCTCGAACCGCTTCCTCACCACCCTCCAGAACCTCGACTCCAAGTACCACGCCACCGACCGGGCCAAGGCCACCGACCAGAGCTACGGCATCTCCCAGCGCGCCAACAGCCTATGGCTCGGCCTCAGCTCGTACTTTGAGAAGGCCTCCCACACACCCACCGGCAAGAAGGTCGCCCAGTTCTACACGGATAGCAGCCGACAAGTTCAGGAGGTTCACGCCGAGGCTCGACGTCTGGCTGACCTGAAGACGGAGGAGGCTGGTGGTAGCGCCTACAAGGCTGCAGGACTCGAGAAGGTGTTTGGCAAGGAGAAGACCTCTGGTACCGCTGCTCCTGAGTCGGGTCCTGGTGATTCTACCGGTACTTCGACCCAGCCTGCTCCTACGGAGAACATTCCCAACGTCAGCGCTCCTGAGGGAGGTGAGAAGCATTAAAGGTCATGAAATGACGATCATAAAAACGGTTGATGAGAATGGGGATTGTTGGGTTTGACAGGATAGTCCTTTGTTGCTTTGTAACGAGTTATCACCTTCAAGCATGGCGCACGTGCAACATGATTTTAAATTGATTCCTCGATCATGATTTATTAGACTACATAATACGGTGATCCATCAAGCTGTGCCTTCGTCAATGCTCCCACAAGCATTATCAATCCGATCACATGAGCCCCGCAACAGAAACATCACTCTTTCTTGAAGCCCTTGGCGAATTTCTCCTTTAGAACATCCTCGGTGATAGGCTTGGGGTTCGACTGGAGATTCTACATCAAGGTCAGCATTGTATACGTGAATGTGCAGCAGGCCGGGGGCATCATCTCACGTCAAGTTGACTCTTGGGGTCCTTCGGCTCTGTCTCGCCAAGGTTCTTTCCAGATCCAGTGGGTTCTTGTAGCTGGCGACCACTCTGGTGCTCAGGAGAAGGGGGCTGGCGACCTTCAGGCATGATGGCGGATGATATCTGTGCAGACTTGGGGGGAGTTTTCGGGGCTGAGCGTGTGTAGTTGATCAATAGAACTTGGGTCGATGAGGTTTGTAGAGGTTGCAACGGTGTTGCAACGGTGCCTATTAAATACAGGAGCGAGGGATGGAGCTTGTGCCGTCTACGGAAGGCATGATTGAACATTGACGTCGACGCGCGAGTGTATGCCGTCATAGGGAGAATTACATCATGACGCCAGATCGAGATGATCTCTACGGATCAATCAATGGCTGAAATATGACGATAAGATTGCAATTTATCCGGAATAGGAATTCTAGACTCTTGACGGTTTAGTGTCGGCATTTTTTAAGACTTTGGGGGTTGGTTGATTGTGAAGCTCTCAAGATGTGCATGTCACTGATATGAAGCTTGAGTTTTGGTGGTGAGGTTGGGCAATTTCCCTGGTCATGCAATGCAGCATTGTATGCCGGCAATTGAAATATGTGATAGTGAGTAGTCCTTAATATTATATGCATGATACCCGGGCGAATTAATTATTCATGCCTTCGGTTAATGCTGCACAAGTACTGTCAGAAGGCTCGTCGTGGCACAATGACGCATACAAAGCATCCCACGTATCTCAAGGCCTCACAACGCCCTGATTGACTCAACGAAAACCATCTGATCTCTTCATCACGGCTGTGACAAGGCGACCAAGCTCACATCACGGCCCAAGTAAAAACTGTCACCGAGTTTCAGGGGCTCTGACAGAACCAGTCGGAATTCTCGCAGCCGGTCCAGGGGAGTAGCCCCAGCAGCCGCTGTTTTAGCGCCCGCCTCATCCGTTCCAGTGGTGCCAGCGGCCCGCTAAACCCCGCACCCACGGTGGGAACGCGGCGTCCGTAAGGCTCGGGCTCAGAGTTCCCGTACGCGTCGGGCTCGGCTTTCTTTCTCTTTCATGATAAACCGTCTTTGTCCTCCCTTGAGCATCTTTTCCAGGTGACAACACTTTTACTCTACAGCATCGAGAAGCAGCTGTAGTTTCAGCTTCCATCACCGGCATGCCGGATCTCAACTCGGTTCCTCCTTCGCCTCATTCTCTTGCGGTCTCTCGCCGCCAGTCTACGAACCAGATGGCTGCTCCGCCAGTTCCCCCCTCGCCGTCCCTCAACATCCTCCCTTCGAATCAGAGTGCTGTCAACCAGTCCCAATCCCCTTCTCTCCCATCACCAGTTCTTACGGCTTCGCAACCGCCTGTTCATGCTTCGGTTGTTCCTGGATCGGCTGGTGAACATGCCGTTGGACCTGGTCCTGGGCCGCTGAGACATCCTCGACCCTTGACCGCTGCGGAGCTCCATCTTCAGCTTGAAAAGGAGCAGGAGGCTGTGGTGAGTTGATAACGATACATAAGCTAAGCCTCCAGCATCTAATATTCATCATAGGTCAACCGTCTGACTCGAGAGCTCTCCCTTCTCCGAGCTGCCCAGAACGCCTCGGTCGTTTCAAACACATCGTCCACCTCGGCCGCAAACTCGTCCCATGATGTCGCCGAGCAATCCCTCCTCTCCGGATCAGGCTTCTCCATCCCGACCGCCCGTCATCAGCGAACATCATCCACAGCATCTCAGAGCTACGGCAATCAGCAGCTGTCGTCGTCCTACGAGGCACGGATTCATGCCCCTCGCCCTTCCTCGCACGCTACCCCTCTCTCACGACAGAACAGCTCCGCCTCTCGCAGGAGCCAGACAAACTCGCCCGTGCCCCAACACAGTCTTGATCCTTCGAGCTACTTCCAGCATCAGAGGATCCCTGCACCCACGTCGATTCCCCCGAGCTCGGTTGGCGCAACGCCGGGAAGCGTCAGCGAGCAACTGAGCCCTGGCATGATGCCAGCTACGATGCGATATGAGGAGACGGCCTTTTACAGAAATGAGCTCGAGGCGGCCAAGAAGGAGAACGATGCTCTGAAGCATCGGATTAGAGAGCTTGAGAGGCAAGTCCGCTCGAGGAGGACGAGCGATGCCAGCCGACCAAGGAGCGAGAGCGTCAGCACCACTGCCAGCTTCAACGTCACCCCAGCCGGAGGAGTCAGCATCGCAGGACCCCGAGACGGAGGCCTCATCCGACCAGGAGGTGAACGCGAGCGAGGAATGACAACTCAGAGCGTGCTTAGCGTTGCCAGCGTTGGTGTCGGCGTTCCAGAGGAGGAGCTCAAGGTTGGTGAGAGCGCAGCCAGTGCTGGAGTCCAATGATCGGAGGCTCCAGATGTAGTCTCTTAGACAACTCTGTTTCTGGTGGTTGGCTTGGAATGCACATGAAATCACGACTGGGTATGCTGGTATTGGCGTTGGAGGAGCTTTAGAATCACAGGAAGAGCTTGGTAGATATTTTCTTTCATGAAACAAGTGCTCAGATTTTTGGTATTGCAACGACTGCCTTGGTCCAACTGTTTCTTTATGGAGGATCTCGTCCATGCCGAGTATCCCATCTGACCAACATCTCGGTCGTCTCCGTTATTAATAAAAGCCATCTCGACTAGGCCACTTGACCTAGGTCTAGGCATTGCCTGCAAGTGAAATGCATCCCGTTGTCCGCTGGCCATTCTTCGGATACCGATCCTGCCTTTTGGGCAACTGTTCCCCAATTACCGTTTCTAGATGGTATGTATTTCTCGAAGGGGTCCAGAGCAGAGTCCCTGTTGTTGATATAGTCGAGGATGAGCCGCTCAGGTATGATCCGAGGCTTCTGTGTCGAGGGGTACTTTTTATCAGGGGGGGAAACGAGGAAACGGTGCAGTTTGATCTTCTTCGAGTTTGCTGCAAAGCGGGTGATCAGGAAGATTCCCCGGCCGCTGGTGCAGTCGGAGAGTAGAATGTGCTTCAGAGTTTCTGCATGAGCCTCCATGAATATGATGAAGGAGTCAAAGGCTGGCAACATGACAAAGCTAATCTTGATGGTCTGCAAGAACTTCCATCTACAAGCGAGGACCGCAGTCGACACCCACTCGGAATGGGCAAATGGCCTGGAATGGGTCCTAGTTGGCCTGAATCTCAAAGACAGCTCGCGAATACCGCTAGCTTTCATCAGGAAGAATCTCAGGAACCCCTCTGGGATGCCTTCCCCCTTCCAGTGGCGTCCGGCAGAATCGATCCGAAGATCCAGCTCGAGGAGCTTCTTCAATGGCCCTTCCCAAACCCTGGCAGAGAAGGGATCCAGGTCAACATCCGTGAGAAGCTGGGCCGAGATGAGGCCTGCGAGAACCACTCCATGATACGTTTCCATGGGAACGTCCCGGGTTTCTCTAAACCATGTGTTAACTGTTTTGCGGAGAGCATTGGCGGGGAAAGAGGCAGGTAGCTCAGTGTGTTGACCTGCGATGGCTTGTAGACACTCGTAATTGAGCCATCGCATGTAGTTCAAGGGATCCTGGCACCTGAAGGAGGTGATTCTCGACTGTGGTCTGCACATGGCTGGCCACAGGGCGTAGACGAGACCATCTATCTCGTCCCTCTCTGAGCCGATACCTATGGGCCCGAGCTCCGAAGCAAAGGTGTGCAGGTTTGACATAGCATCGAGGCACAAGAAGAAGTGGTAGCGGAACTCCTTAATATAATCTTCATGGCCGGCCCAGGTGTTGATATGGCCGTGGGGATCATCGTGTGTATCGCGTGAACCAGAAGTGATCCAGATTAGTTGTTGAACCAGAGGCGCTAGGTGTGGTGAGAGGGCTATTCCTTGGAGTCTCTTGATGTACTTTTCGGCAAAGTTGACTTTAACGGTGTGGAAGAGATCGGGGAGTATGAATGGCTCGAGGAAACGCCAGCATAGACGGATGGCTTTTAGTGAGGAAGGGGGCAGGTCGTTGAGGATTTGGCGGGTGATCTCAGGGGGTAAACTTTCCATCGTTGAGAGTCTGCAAGTTTCCGGTTTAACAGATTGGTGATCTCCAAGTCTGTGGTTGAGCTATTGGGGAGAGGAAGTAGAAGGTGAGAAGCAGAAGATGGGAATCAGCAAGCAGTTGGGCTTTTTAACAAAGGGTCACGACAGAGATGTGACAAAGGATATGACCGATATGTTCGGGTACCGACAGAGCAAAGAGATTACTTGCCAGATTCATATCTCAAACGAAAGGTTTATGGTCTTTTGTTTGTTTTGTGTGGGAGCAAGAGTCTAGTGCTGTATGTTCCCGTCTTGGATGGCTTCGGAAAGCTGCATGTAATAACATGGCCCGCTTGGTCAACTGCGCATTTTCATCAGAGAGTTGCTGGGGCATAGCGGAGAGTAGATGAGATTGGTCACGGAAACTAACATGAAGAGAGGGATGCTGCTTGGTCCGCCATTTGGCTCTCACTGAGGCAACACTTGTTTCTCAAACTCGCGATATTAATTTGTGATGCACTCTCTACCCAATTACCTGCTACAGTCTTACATTAACTCTCAACGTCGTTGGCCTGCAAGGTTGCCATGGTATTCTGTAGTTGCGTCTCGTTTACCAGCCTGCGTTTGTTCGGGCTTGTGCATGGAAACATGCCCTCCCACAGAACCAATAGCAGAGAAGAAGATGAAAGACGCATGAAAGTAGGTAGCGATTTTGTGATCAAACATACAAAGATACTCCAGTTAGTTCTGGCAGGCTTTGTTCCGTAAGACTGCGTACATGATATCTGACTGATGATAACCCATACAAACAAAGAAAGTGACCTAGAAATAAACAGGACAAGCGACTTCCTATAGTTCCCAGCCATAAACATGGTTGCTCGTGCAGACAACAAAGGATAGAAGGTTCCCAAAGCATCGACATTACCCCAAAACTCCGGCATGGCACTCATGCCCCGGTAACAATGTCGCACTCATACAAGATTCATTCATGTCGCATTCTCTTAAGGGGTCGCCTCTCTTCATCGTTGGTTGTCTCCCTGCTGGGGGTCAACGCAGGTGTCCGCAGCGAGTTGTTGATCTCGTTTGTCCAAGCAACACCAGCCTCCTGGATTACCAAATCAACCTCCTTCTCAACCCATAGGGGTGAGATTGCCTTCTCTGATAGGGATTGTACCCGCTTAATGGTGGCTTGATCCTCGAGAGACGGGACAATCTTGTAGGCTGATTTGAGGGCGATGCTACAAACAAGAGCCTTGCGAGCCTTGTTGCGCAAGGCTGTGGCCAACTTCTCAGCTTGCTGCCGGTACCCCAAGACATCATTTTCGATATTCCGCATGCGTTGTCGATAAGATTCATTCTTTGCTGTGATGTCCTTGACGTCCTGATGAGCGGCGACGAGGTTCTCGTCAGAGACGCGACAGTTCTCCTTCCACTCCTAGAGGCTTTCATGAAGTTGCTGTATCTCCTTGTCCTTTTCCGCAAGTTTATTCTCAAGAATCTCTCGTAGTTCTCTGAGGTATCCAATCTCGATTTCGGATTCTGTCTGTTGTTCACTCAGACTCTTGATCTCTTCCTGCTGAGTCTTGCATTGTTCTCTCAAGGTTGCTGTCTCGGCAAGAGTTTCGGTGACACCTGCTGACAAAACATCGAGTGGAATCTTTCGCGCCATGATTGTGTCCAAAGAATTCGAGGTGTGGTAGGAAGGGTAACGAGGGATACGCGGGTGCCTTGGTAAAGGAAGTCCGGCGAGGAGAAGGAATGTTTGATAGAGGCGATACCGATGTGTGTGAGGCGGCTGAATGCAGGTTTGAAGAAAGAAAGCATCAAAGGTTTGTGTTTTGAGGGCCGTTTCTGTTTTGTTTTGTTGACGGGGTGAGTGCAGCTGGCAAGCAGTGCCAGGCAATGTGCCACTTCCCAGGCGGGTGTGAATCATTAAGGCCAGGCACCCATTACGACCGGACTTTAATATGAATGCAAACACGATAACATGGCATGATTTGGGCTGTTTGGTTGGTATTGGCATGCTCTTGCGGTGAGGCATGGCATTCACCCCCTAGCAAATGCAATGAGCCACATTAACACCCCCTCTTGCTCAGGTATAAAAAGAAACCATCGATCCAAATTGAATCGACCTCTCTTCTCTACAGAACATTCATATTTCACATATATATGCTACATTCACTCTCTATTATATAAACTTCATCTTCTATCCGCACTTTGTGCTCCTCGCAACCATGCCTCCATCATAGAAGAGTCGAAGAACTCATCATTGATGACACAACTGTCTCGTTTCTTCACGGGTGAAGGCAGATTGGCAAAGATAAGGCCCGAAATTCAGTTCTGAAAAGACCGGAGGTGCGCATACTCCACCGACAGAAACGTGTTGTCCGACGCTCGTGTTGAAGACGCGAGCGATGTTCCGGACCGAGATAACACGCTCAAAGTTCTTCCAATGGGGGAAGGGGGTGGTGGTTGGTGATTTGGAAATGACCCTGATCGAACATATCGAGGGATCAACTGAGAACGACCCTCCACGCTGTGATATCGTATATGACGAAGTATGTCTCGAGGTCACATAACAAAGATCTCAGGATATGACTAGAGAGATCTTTCTTATCTTCGACAATCGTTGCTCTTTGGTGGGCTCTACTGCAAGATGACGAATAAAGCGGTTCACATCTCTTAGCTCCCCCTCAAATCGAGGAGATGTCATATACGCTTATATACTATCTTCTTCAAGTCCTGGTCTAAGAACAACCCTGGGATGCACCAGTAACATCTCATGGTTCGTCACACGGTACACTGAGCCAGTCTGGGGAATCGTTCAACATATGGGCCCTAGGTCCTCGGCTGAGCCATATTGGAAAGCCTTCTCCATGGGGTATATGATGCTACGCGCAAAGTAGCAGCACAGCCGACAACGCATTCTCCTTCTCAAAGCCCACATCGAATGTTTTTCCTTTCAAAAACGAGGCTTGAGACAAAGGTCTCTCGCGCGTTTGCTCTACGGACTCTCCCCAGCCACACCGAACATAACTATATATATACATTCCCGGAAAGAGTCAAACATCTGGGCTTCATCAGGCTGAAGGATGGTGGACTTGTTCTCGAGGGATATGAAGCCCCATCGCTCAAGCACCATTTGCAAGAACCTCTCATCGGCTCGGTATGCAGAGAGCAATGGATATTAGAGGTTGCAAGAAGTCCCCGATCCGATGTTAGGATCAAGCCCAACGCATGACCACACCCTCTACCAATCGTTGTATGTACGCTTATACACCATACTCTTAGCGTCCACCTCCGTGAACCTATTAGAGGGAGGATGGACTGACGAGATGCCTCTGAGGTCCTGAGGTTGGCTTGAGAAGGAGACACAATCCCAATCGCAAAGCAGCACAACCGGCATCGAACTTGGGCACGGAAGCGGATACATGTATTCGGTAACGTGAACCCTTCTTCGACCCCGGCATCCAGACCGGTGTGACTCTCGGATTATACACTCTGGGATCACTTCACAACATGACAGGCCAGACAGGTGTCGCCTCCTTTTGGGCCTACGGACTCTCACCCGTCGAGCTACACTAAACAGAACTACATATAAACGCGACTAGACGAGGATGAACTTGTAGACTGGCCAGAAACGGAATCCCACACAAAATGGTGGCCCTATCTTCGAGGAATGCAACACCCGCTCCTCGAAGACACCATCTATCCCAAGCCTCATCAGCTCGGTATGCAGAGGGCCATGGATATTAGAGGTCGCACGGATCCTTGGATCCAAGATAACGATCGGGGTCAACGCATGAACACACTCAACAACCGCTTTATATATACTTCCATTCCATACTTCCCTGTATCGACCTACAGTCGCCTGATCAAGGGACAGCAAAGTTGGAATACGGATCTGATGTGAGATCAGAGCACGGCCTCCCGTCACAAGAACAAACGCGTCGAGTCTCGCTTCGACATGCACATACTCGGTGCCTCGTACGCCACTTTCAACCCAGGCGTCTAAGCCTGAGATTATAAAATCTGGAATCATTACACGACAAACAACCCAAATAGATATCTCTTCTTTTTTCTATATAAATCACAATACCCAAATCTTCTCCCGCTTCTCTAATGTGCCTGTATATACTCTTCTCGGCCCATTGGACTTTCCTTTATCATCCAGGATATCGTCATATCGGCATCGACGGGGCCCAGTTCTCGTCGCTTATCGAGACCAGTTTCTCACAGAGGCAACATGAGAAGTAAACTCCGGCGCTGAAGTTGCCCGCGAGGATCCACTTGATGATAGCCATGAGTGCGTCGCAATACAAACTCTGATAGCCGCGGAGCCAGATATGGAGCAGCTAGGTCCCAGCTCAGACGATATATAACGAAATCCTGGGCTAGTATCGTGGACGGGCGAACCTAGAGAGGCCGGATATTTGCAAGACTCCGATCGACGATTTCAATCGCTCACCGGCTGTGCTCTCTCTTGATATCCACTCGCTGCGTCCTATCTGACCCATCTCCTGCTGGCGGTTTATCAAGTTAAGCGTCATCATCTTGACTGGTTGCGTATCACATACGCGTCAGATCCAAGGTGATTCTGCCGCCAATGGTGAGAGCAGTCACCTGCCAAAGAATCGCAGAAACTATCATTACACTGGGCAACCATATGTTCGGCCTCTTATATATCAATACCCGGACACATTGCCACTTGAATGGACAAGTACCAAGCTGTCAAAGGTCGATGTCCTCTTTTGTTTCCGCTATTTCATATATACGTATTGAGCCTTGCCTCGGCCTCCAGGAGAGTCTTTCATGAAGCAATAGACTGAGAGGGCGAGGAACGCCAAATCAGCTATGAGGCACCGTTTGACGAAGTGTACCTGGGAGCAGGCTGTCACAGATGATCCACATGCGATGGGAGCTACAGGCTCCAGATAATGGGCGTTGGTGCCCTACAGGATATATAGGAGTGACTCAAGACTTTACTTAACAGGAGGGAGGTGCGACGCTAACGGTCACCATCCAAGTGTTGACGGTTGCACCAGATTCCTCACCAGCCTCGCAAAGCATTCGATCACCACGATTTATAGAAGGAATAGAGGAACGGGTTGAAGCCAGATATAAGAATTGTCGTGGGAGATGCAACCGACTCCTCGGGAACTAGTGTCATGCAGTCCTCTCGAATGGCTGCGGCAATCTAACCGGTCAAGAGATCATGAGCCAAGGGCAAGTTGGGTGTGCTCTTGCATCGATGTCTTGATTTCAACACACAACACATTCTGGTCGAGGAGCACAGCTTGGCAGTATCAAGACGGCTTTAACGGTCGATTTGGAGATTGCTACCATATCGCAACGATGAGTGATCGGCGCTATCCCAGAAACCCTTGCTTCTGGTGTTATTCAAGCATCGAGAACTTCCCCTTAAGCCATGTAATCAATGTAACAACATATCACCAGAAGCTTACTTCCACTCACCTCAGTCAAGTATGCCGAGGCTTTAGATACCAATGG
Source organism: Fusarium duplospermum (assembly GCA_003946985.1). NCBI lineage: Eukaryota > Fungi > Ascomycota > Sordariomycetes > Hypocreales > Nectriaceae > Fusarium > Fusarium duplospermum. The sequence continues at coordinate 84,328 of NKCI01000121.1, read as the reverse complement.
TATTCAGGTAATCAGTCACCTTGCATCAACTCATAATTATGAAATTATTAATCATGGGTATCATTTGTTGAATATCTAAGTAATTATTCTCGCTTCCATTACATGTAATCGCCGAGCCCTTCTATGATGGATGAGATTCCGCCAAAATGTGCTTTATAGGGAATCCATTAGCGATAGCTGCACCTTGTAACTGCTTAAGCCAAGGAGCCCCATCACCTTCAGGAACCGGTCGGTGAGAAAGACTACAGTCGACAAAGATGGAGTCGTCCAGGTATTGGTAGTCTGATACTTCAATTGCACATTCGGAGAGGGAACCGGGGAAGGGTGAGGCGCTGAGGGCGGCGCAGGTCCAGGCCATTTGTTGTAGAATCTCAATCATAGTGTACGTCCATGCTGAGACACTGAGTCGGATTGAGCCGTCTTCGACTTCAATGTGAAGTAGGCGGAGGCCGGGACATAGAAAAGGGTCGTCGGTGCCGTCCCAGATGGACATGCCTGTAAATGCGTGGCCGTCGCAACTCGATATAGATGCTTCCTTAACGGCGTCTTCGATGCAACCGAGGAGGAGTAAACCACACTTGGGCCATTGCTTAGCCGTGTACTCTGATATTGTGGTGTAGACGCAATCGTTTGCTGTTCCAGTGATTGCCGGTAATGAGCCCATCTTTACGAGCTGCGGATCTCCAATGCCTTCAAGAGGGCCAAAGAGTTGGCACTCAAACTTGAACTGAATGACATGGAAGCCATCTCTTGGCGGTCGAAAGGGTCTCTTTAGGAGAATGTCCCATACAGCCGATTCCATGAGATGCATCTGGACATAGTGAGGTGAGACGAGTACCTCACGAATCCTCGAGATTAACTGCCTGGCTGACTCTCCCGTGGTGATATATGTGTGCAATGAGCGCGCGATCTCATCGGGTGATCCTCTAGGTGAGCGTGCAGGGAATTCTCGATCCCAATAACTGCAGAGGAGTTGCAAGGCGAGAGGAAGATCAATGCCTCGTGCAGTCGTCGACCATGTGGCCGGCCGTCGTGAGATTCCAGGACCCAACTTTTCCAAGACACAATGTGGCGCCTCAGGTCCGTTGAGGATGAGAATTAGTTGGCATATAGGCCCATCAAATAGTTTCTTAATCTGATCTCTTGAATCCGGGTTGGAATCGCAGTAGAAAGACCATAACTCATCCCACAGCTCTTTAGTAAACTCGGACAACAACCGATCCAAGACTCGATCAATGTTGATCCGGACCTTTTGCTCTGGAAGGTAATAATGAGTGAGAAGCTCATTGTTCAGACCATCCGAGAGGGCTGTGGCGAAGGCTGCGACGACTGCGCCTCCGATGAGAGGCGGCACGAGGACCTCGGCATTGTTGGGCGACTGGGCTGTTCGAGGACGTCTGCTCGGCAGAGGAGGCTTGATGTTTATAAGGGAGGCATTCGCAATGTCGTCGACAGCTTGGTGCTCATGTGTGGTGGAGGACAGGGGCGGGTTCGGAGGGGGCATGTCTAGTCATTGCGGTAGAGTTGTACAAGTGGGTGGTGAAACGAAGGGATCGAGACGAAGGGGTCTCACAGTGAGATCATGATGCAAAGTCCATTTTCCAGCCAAGAAGAGATATAGAGTCTGTAAAAGAAAAGGAACTCCCCGAAAAGAGGAACAAAGAGTTTATTTGCTCTGAAAGTGAGAGAAAAATGCGGTCGGGTGTGCGTCGTCAAGCATTGCGTGGCCCGCTGACAAACGGGGTAATTCCATTAGTCGGGTTCTCTCTACTACAAGAGATGACGCCACCCAACGATGAAGAAGAGATTGACGCCGAAAGGTATACGAGAGAGATTGATAATGAAAAGAAGAGTCTCAACTCTATTGCCCTTGACTTGACGAACAAGACGCTGATGCGGCCTCGTTGAGGATTCCTCACTATGGCTGACGTCCTCGCCCTTCGTGTAAGTGCCTCGCGTCTTTTTTTTTCATGGTGGAGATGGGGATTGCGGATATGAAGGCCGCGTAATGAGGACGCCATGGGGCGATAAATCACACCCCGTCTCCTTTCCCCCTCACGAAACGGGATCTTTTGCTAGTGAAGATGGGAACCCCGGTTCTCGATCTATTGGGTCTGTCGTGTAAGGCGGTTGAAGAGAAAGACGAGGGTTTTCGTAAAGGAGAGAGACGCATGCCAAGATGTGCCCCTGTTAACTTGAGTGAAGGGTGATAGAAAAGTAGACACACTACGTAGCAGGTGTTTGCGTGTACTTGGATCTCTTTATTTTGTCAGGATCGTCAAGGTGTGTTCCTTGTTCCCAAACTTTCTTCGACCTTTGTCTCCGTGACCACGTAAGCGCAGTCTCAACTAACCACTCGACACCTCCAGAGGAGCAGATCGCAATTACCGTCTGTAGTCGCAGTAAGGATGACTTTTAAAACCACTAGACCCTTCCCCCTCGCACTTCTGACTCGCTACCCTTGAAATGACGGCTCTAGACATTTTTCGCGTTGAGGATGAGCGAGCCATTCAGCAAGGAGAGTGACGTCTGTGACAACGGCTTGCACAGCCTCACCGAGAAGCTTGGGTCTGAAGCTTAACCTCATGCATGAATCGCCTCTATTCCCTGCTTTTTTCAACGTTTATTAATGGGTCCTTTACTCGGCCGAGAGAATGCATATTAAGGACGTGCAGGAGAGAATTCGCTCCTTGTGCATGTCTCAACGAGCTGTACTTCGTACGTACCTTTGTTCCAACTCATCACCGCCGATCGATCCAATCATCCAAACCACCAACATTCACAAGTGACAGCCCCTTTTTGAAGAGATGAAATCATTATTGTATTACCACATCGTCCATTTCCATGTCCGTGCCGTGGATTCTCTAAGAGTACATAAATGAGGGGGAAAAAATACAATTAATTAACCCAGTAGCCACCCAGAGAAATCAGAGCGCCACCATGCCTAACGCCGTCGTAAATCATTGTCGTCAACGCTTTTGAACTTGTCGCATTTAAGCAATAGGAGCACAAGCAAATGGGCCCTGCACCTCGCCATTTCTAAATTTCCTTATCTGAAGCAAAGTTAGTGCAAGTCCGAGATTAAAAAGATGGTGATTGAACTTACCACGTCGTCGACGCTAGCATATGTTCCGCCAACCAAGATGATGATTCCAATGATAAAGATGATTCCGTTGAGAAGACTCAGCACGATGTTCTCCTTGGAATGCCACGAACCCTTCTTGATCAAGAGGAACCACATCATGGCGGGGAAATAAAATGTAAATCCTGAAATAAACAGGGAGGAGGAGATCGATAGCAAGTTGTTGAAGAAGGGAATGGCCTCGGCGATGATCCAAGCGAAAAAGGTGATAAAGATGATCATGAGCAGCCAAGTAGCCCAACCCTTTGGCGTATTGATGTATCGAATAATGGAATTCTTAAAGATTCGCCCGTGGAGATATCGGCCAACAACGATCGTGTTGATCGATCCCGAGATGAAGATGACGGGTAGGGCAATGCCAAAGGTGACCTTGCTAATGAGCTCGCCGGCTGAGAGGAGGGCCGGGGACTTTACAGAAGGTCCAACAAAGGCGTAGATGAGACTTCCGGTGAGGGTGTAGATTGTGATTTCGAGGAGGCCGAGGGACCAGATTGATTTGACGAAGTCCTTTGGCGTGTGCATCTCGTCCATGAAGGAGAATTGACAAATTGCGAAGCAATACGCAAAGACAATGTTGCTGATGGCGATGAATGCTTCGGTAAAGCCAAGATCCTCTTTAGGCCAGGCTGACCATGGCACGCTGGAAAGTCCACCGTTGTCTCGAGCCTTGATGCCAGTTGCGATGATGGTTGTTCCAACAGCCGCGATGATGGAAGCAAAGTCGATGTAGCCAAGGATAGCTACCTCGGCGAAGCTAGGCGGGATGGCAACCAGCAAGAGAAGAATGGCAGAGACGAGGCCAAAGACAAGAGAACAAGCTCCGTCATCGGTGAGCTTGAGGAAGGCGATTGTTCCCGTCAAGCAGTGCGAGCCAACGAGGAAGATGAGCTGAAGAGAGAACATGACGCTGATCAACTCGTAGCCAAATCGACCATGTCCGAAGCGTTCCATCAGCAATTGACCCGCATCTGCATAGTGGGAGACGTGGGGAAATGCTAGTTTGACTTGTCCAACGACGTAGGACGTGTAGATGGCGATGAGGCCAATGCCGATACAGAGGATAACACCGGCGACCATGCCGAGGGTTGCAAAAGCTGCTGGAAGACTCAGGCAGCCCAGAGCAACAGCCTCGACGATGAGGACGACGGTCAACCTCTTCCAACCTAGACGGTGGAAGTGAGCTGCGCCTTCTGCTGCCTTTTGCTGCTCGATGTCGGCAGCGGTGACGAGCCTCGCCGTGTCCTGAGACGTCTGGCGGGATGTTGATGATGTATTATTGTAAGTCATTGTTGATGAGTGTATTGATGTTGTTTGAATGTGTTGCTGTGGTACAATTGAGTTTGCTCATTGGAACTACATTCTCTTATATAGGCACTTTTCATTACGAGGCACAGCAAAAAATACAAGTCAGTAACTTTGACCTCGCTCTCGGGCTCGGTATACAAGCGGCCGAATCCGGGCAAAGAGAAACCGCGTCACGAACATTGTCAGGCGGGAATAATAGCACGCGCAAGTACAAGTCCGCCGCGTTCCCATCGTGAGCGAAGTTCTATTCCTGACGAGGTTCCCATGATGGTGGTCGAGATCTGTACAGGGGTTTGCAGTGTACAAAATGGGTGATCTGGCGGGTCGTCTTGTCCGAGGGATCAGGCCATGGTCAGAGACAGCGGGAGAGGCGCTTGCTAAGGAACTCGGCATGTCCCGAGGACAGCAAGAAAAAATACGGTCTTGGCGGGATTAGGGTAGCAGATTGGTCAGAGTGCCAAGGTTAGCCAAGAAGGGTGCTCGAGAAGGGCCGGAGACGACGGCATTGCTTGTGCTCACATGACGGCCTGCTCATGTTGTTTACAGTCAGAGATTCCCAGAGATTCGATCGTGAATCAAGCTTAAAAAACCTCTGGGGGATAATTATGGACCGAGCTTCTGATGCGATGCACCGCCCCCGCGCCTGCTGATCAAGTCACCCCATTGCCCATGGGGTCGTTATGATGCTGAATCTTACTATCGGGGAGTTTTTGTTCTCCGCGGCATGATCGTGAGTCATTAGATGCGCGTATTCGCCTGGTTACACGGGTAGAGAGGCTTCCCCAGAGGATTTGTTATGAATTTGCTGTTGTTTCTATGTGTTGATGTGATGCAGGGTAAACTGGGTCTTGAAGCGAGGTGGAGTTGAGGATTATGGGGATGGTTTTTGTTGCATGTGAAGACTGTCAATTAATTAGTAATGAAAATGGAGAGAAGTGACCATCTTGTTTCTTTCTGAATAAATGTGATTTAGAGATCCTGAAGGGACTGGTGGTTTGCATATATTTGAGTGGGCTCTGAAGATGCGAGATGCGTGATTGTTTGTCACCAAAGGTTGTCTTAGATTTCAGGAGTGGCGACGTGAATTGACTTTTGACTTTTACCTATTCGAATGATGAAAGTAAAGAACTTTGAGCTACTGAGCAGCAATTGCACCATAAACCGAGTGAGATGTGGTGTTCCTCAGATGAGGGAAATCTGTGGTTCACTGGGTGGTGAGGGAGGCAGCCCATTAGGCTAGACGATATGGAGGTGTTTTTGCCCACTTTACTCGGACATTGCAGAGAGGGAAACTAGACGATACAAATACAATGTATTCAATTGGGTGCATATGAGAGTGCATCCATAATGCCATCTGAGCTTTTGGGGGGAGTTTGATAGGTGGGAGAACGGTTTCATGACAGCGGTGACGAGAACTCCCCCATCACCATCACAACTCAGGACCCAATCTTATTCCCCATTGTAAAAGCACGGTGATTTCTCGCATCCGTGTCTGAGCTTATTTAGATCTTGTTGGTCGTGCTCTTTGTGACACGTTCAACCCCCCACAGTCCCTCGAATCCCCAGTCTTTGAAAGGGTGAAGCGAATTTCTCGCATTGGCCCACCCATGCAAAACTACGTCAGTATTTTAGCTACCTTGGTGTTTTGACAAGCAGCACACACACACTCGGCGGGTTTCCGTATCAGAGCTTGCCGGGGCCTAATCTAGCTGCATCAAGGATACCGAAATGGACACCTCAAATATGTCTCAGCACAGCCTCCCATCGGCTAGGGATCTAAGGTTAGACAGGAACATGGCTTGGCGGTAACTAGGCTTGTCTCGCCAAGAGCTTATCTGTGAGCAGAAATACTTGGCGACTGGATATAAAGAACTTCCTCCCCTTGACAACCTCCAACGCTGCACCAACAACATATATCCACTGTTATGAGCGATTTATTTCTCTCTCGTCAAACTTGAAGCGCCCGCTGAGAGACAAGTCATTTATGAGCGGTAAATGAATCGGATATTGCATTTGGAGGCGCAGCGTGACCTTGTTTTTCTTGCCTTAATAGGGGTTGGCTTTGTTTGTTGTGAAATGTGAAGGCGGTGATGATCAACGGCGGCCTCCTGATGCCTCTTTTCTCACACCAACATGTGAGGTATGAGGAAATTTCCCCTCTTCTTATGAGGGCTGTGCAGAGGAGAGGGGATGGACGAGTTGGGAATAGTTACTCCAGTTAATAAATGAGTATAAAGAGGTCCTTGGTGGTGCTGGTCTGTTGGGGTATTCACTCAGATTCTCCTACTCTTGCACTCTGCTCTCTTTTACCATACTCTATTGTTACTACTCTACCCTTTCATCATGGCCGATCCCGACATCAAGCATCCTCACCCGGAGCGCATCCACTGGGTTGACGATGAAGAAGCGGCTACCAAGGCCAGACCGCCTGTTAAGCGCGGCCTCTCGACTGAATCCATGGGCATTCGCTCCATTAGGTCCAGACGTGGCTCGGTTGATGCCTCCGCTGTGCTTCCCATTCAATATCGCGCAGTGTAAGAGGCGCTTGACTAGATCGTGATGAGTGTTTGCTGAGAGGTTTAAAGGTCGATGGATATTGAGGACTATAACCAAAAGAATAGTCTCGCCAAGACGAAGAATGAAGCTGCAGCAGGTATGGAATCACAACGTGAAAGAGTATCGTGACGTTGTTGTCTGACTTGTTGCGCTCAGATCTCGCCAAACTCGAGTGGCACACCAACAACGTCGACGAAGTCATCCGACGCCTCGGTTCCTCCCTCATCGAAGGTCTCTCCCCTGAACAAGTCGAACGACGCATCGGTCGCTATGGAAAGAACGCCCCTTCTCCTGCCCCGACGCACAATACCAAGAAGATAGTCGGCTACTTCTTCAAGGGGTTCGGTACGGTTCTCTTTGTTGCCGCCATTCTGGTATTCATCGCCTGGAGACCTCTTGGAAAGCCCCCAGCGCCTGCGAACCTTGCCCTCGCTATCGTCCTACTTGCTGTGTTCTTTATACAAGCTGCGTTTAATATGTGGCAGGATTGGTCTTCGTCGCGTGTCATGAATTCGATCAAAAACTTGCTTCCTGAGCACTGCCTGGTAATACGCGACGGGCAGCAGGTTACGCTCTTTGCGGACCAGCTTGTGCCAGGAGATATACTCTTGATCAAGGCTGGTAACAAGCTTCCTGCCGATGTCCGGTTTATCAAGGTCTCTTCTGATCTCAAGATTGACCGGTCCATCCTCACAGGTTTGCAACCTCCAAAGCCCCTATGTAACAACCTTGCTGACATCTCAGGCGAATCTGTCCCCATTCACGGCACGGTCAACTCTACAGACGACAACTACCTTGAGACCAAGAACATTGGTCTTCAAGGCACACACTGCATCTCGGGAACCTGCACTGGTCTTGTCGTCGCGACCGGAGACAACACTGTGTTTGGCAGGATCGCAAAGCTCACGAACGAGCCAAAGAAGGGTTTGACCACGCTCGAGCGTGAAGTTCTCAACTTTGTCTTGATCATCTGCTCCATCATGGCTCTCATGATTATCCTTGTCGTTGTTCTTTGGTATGTACACTGGATGAGATGATTGCTATCCTTGCTGACTATGTCCCAGGGCTACATGGCTACGCAAGGAGTATCCCGACTGGATCAGCGTCCCTAACCTCATCATCTCGTGTGTGTCTGTCGCTGTGGCTTTTATCCCTGAAGGTCTTCCTGTTGCTCTCACGGCCAGCATGACCATCAGTGCCAACATGATGCGCAAGAACAAGATCCTCTGCAAGTCACTCAAGACTGTGGAAACACTTGGTTCAGTCTCAGTCATTTGCTCCGACAAGACTGGTACATTGACACAGGTTCGTACACAAGTGACCCTCACAGTTCAGAACAATCACTGATGTATTATAGAACAAAATGATTGTTACAGAGTGCGCCATTGGCGACAAGCGCATGCTCGCAAACCAGGCAAGAGACGTCATGGTCCTCAACCAGCACACGAGCCCCAAGAACAACTCCATCAGCCAACTCCGCGCCGTTGCCGGACTGTGCAACGCTGGTTCCTTTGACGCGGCCACCATGAGACTCCCTCTCCACGAGCGTGTCATCCACGGCGATGCCACTGATCAGGCCATCCTCCGATTCTCAGAGGGTCTTGGAGAGGTGTCTGAGCTTCGACGGTGCTGGAAAGTCAAGTATGAACTTGCGTTTAATAGCAAGAACAAGTACATGATCAAGGCGTTCTGTCTGACACATCCTGATGGTCTTTCACTTGCGTTGCCATCAGATATCGGTTCCATCTTTGCACCAGGCGATGTGTAAGTGACACTGGCCATGATTTGACGGTCTTTGCTGACGACAGTAGGCTGCTGACGATCAAGGGCGCACCGGAGATCCTTCTGGACCGTGTTAGCTCATACGTCAATCCTTCGGGAGTTTGTGTTCACCTGGACGATGAAAAGCGCAAGAGCATTGAGATGATCAAAGATGACTGGGCGTCTCAGGGTAGGCGAGTGCTGTTGCTGGCGCGCAAGTCCATCTCTAGCTCTGTCTTTCCACCAAGCATGTCGGAAACGGCTCTTGAGTCCGAGATGTACAACCAGGCTCTGACTGGTTTGACTCTTGTTGGTCTGGTCGGTATTGTCGACCCTCCGCGCCCTGAAATTCCGGATGTGGTTGACACGCTCCGCACTGCTGGTATTCGAATCTTCATGGCAAGTTGTTGGCATCAAATGAAAGCTATCTCAGCTAACAAAAGACAGGTTACAGGTGACTTTGCATTGACTGCTCGGGCTATCGCGGAAGAGTGTGGTATCATCACCAGTCAAAACGTAGACAGCGTGGAGGCTCTGCACCGCTCAGTGACTATCGACCCATCTATCCGTGCTCTAGAGCTTGACTTTGGAGCCGATGGACCTCGAGAGGCCATTGTCCTCAGTGGCCCCGAGCTCATCACCCTCAACGAGGGCCAGTGGGATCAGTTGGCAGAGTATCGTGAGATTGTCTTTGCTCGAACGACACCTGAGCACAAACTCCGCATCGTGCGCGAGTTTCAAGCTCGGAACCAGATTGTCGGCATGACGGGAGATGGTGTGAATGATGCTCCATCTCTGCGTGCTGCCGATGTTGGTATCGCCTTGGGTTCAGGCAGTGACATTGCAATTGAGGCGGCTGACATGGTTCTGCTGGACACATTCGCGAGCATTGTTGAAGCACTGCGATACGGTCGAATGATGTTTGACAACCTCAAGAAGACTGTGGCGTATCTACTACCCGCAGGCAGCTTCAGCGAGTTCTGGCCAGTCATGACCAACGTCGCCTTTGGTATTCCTCAAATCCTGAGTAGCTTCCTCATGATTATCATCTGGTAAGTCCAATGTTGACCATGGACTGCATGAGCTAACACGCATAGTCTCTTCACTGACGCGATCGCTGCCATCGCCCTCGCCTATGAGGCTCCGGAGGCCGACGTGCTCCTGCGGAAACCGAGGGTGCCAGGCAAGAACCGCCTCGTTGATTGGCAGCTCATCCTGCAGGCGTACGGACTCGTCGGCTTCATGGAGACGGCGGCGTCGTTTGCCATGTCGTACTGGTACTTGCAGCGCAAGGGCATTCCTTTCTCGGACATTTGGTTCTCGTTCGGAAAGCTGCCTGACACGATCGATCCCGACTATTACCAGGCGAGGCTGAACGAGGCGAGCTCCATCTACTTTGTGAACCTGGTCGTCATGTAAGTCACACCGCCGAGATCGGGGCTGGGCGTGGTTGGAGCCACAAACATTTTCTGACACATTGCAGGCAATGGTTCAATCTCTTGGCCGTGCGGACCCGGCGTCTATCCATCTTCCAGCATCCTCCCCTGTTCAACAAGAACACCCAGAACTGGTATCTGTTCCCGGCCATGCTGTTTGCTCTCGTCATGGCCTTCTTCTGGCTGTACCCGAAGGAGTTTCAGAACGTCTTGGATACGGCCGAGGTTCCTGTCGAACATTGGTTCCTGCCCATGGCTTTTGGTATAGGTCTCATTCTTGTTGATGAAGCGAGAAAGTATTGCGTGAGAACCTATCCAAAGGGCATATTGGCTCGGATGGCTTGGTAGGCTGGGTATTAGTGGACGATGGGAGTGTATTCGGATTCGATAGGCTTCGATATGCCTCGGAATAACAGTACATTAACAAATTGAAAATGTCGTTGCCTTTTTCTCCATGATACATGATTCTGAGCGCAACATGATGTCGGCGGGAGCATGATTCTGAGTTGAACATGATGTCGATGAGAACATGATGCTGATGAGGCCAAACGTTAAACCCTCTCCTCCTGCAGTATTGATTCCACCCCTGACGCGCATTGGCGATTTACACTTGATTATACGGTCGAAAGCGAAATGGGCGTCATCGAGGTCGTCACGGAAACGGCGGTGGAACTTTGTAGATGGAAAAGATTCACAAAAAGGGCGAAGGGGCGAAAAGATGGGACGGAGACGTCGGTGGAGGTGTTCACGGAGTTGAATCGGCGCATCATGTTGATCGCACGGGGCACGGCGAGCGAGATGGCGAAGACACTAAAACTAACTCGTACTATTCTAGGAGGTCGGATGGGGCGAATGGATCGCTGTTTGAGCAAGTTCGAGGCCCTACATGATTTGAGGCACAGAAACCTCGTCAGTTCCGCTGCCCAATATCTTGACACATACCGTTCTTGGCCAGGTGGCCATGTTTTGCTGTCAGAGTCCTGGTTTGGTGGTTATTCCCCTTGTCGCTGGCGTGGCGCCGTCGGAATCCGTGCTTGAAAGTCGGTGTCGAGAAAAGGTGAGCTGAGCTTTGATTTTCCTGACCTTGGAATCCTGGAATGGGAAGATGTCATGGGGGGGGTCGTATCACGTGGAACCTGTTCATGGGTTGAAAGGAGTCATTTGCGTCTGGTATGGTCTTCTGCGACGGAATTTGTGAGAATGCAACGGAAATGGCCATGGCCTGCGTTAAATGAAAGGCGTCCTCATGATCAATGGTTTAAACAAATCACCCATTTTCGGCGTCTAATCGCTTGTTCTTAGCTGCCGTCGGCGCTCGCCTGCCGGTGCCGGACGTGGTTTGAGAGGTGGCATGCTCCTGCCTGGAGCCAGGATCGATAAGAGGGATCCATCCGAGGTCTCCACCCGAGGTCGCCTGTTCCCGGCCCCACTATCGGATGTTGACGTTGGTGATGTAAGACAAGGGGGAAACAAAGATGATGAAGAAGATGATAGCGAGAAGCTATACTATGTTATTCTGATGGAAAGAGGAGATGAAATCGAGGTTCCATTGTGAGGTTTGGAAATGAAAGGAAGGTAGTATGGACTAGTGATGCCAGAGGGTGAGGGGTTGGCCGGAGGCCCAGAGATGCAGAACCGCCCTCTTTATGTGGGAATTGCCTCCTTGCATCTAGCCCAGCAATGGCAACCACGGGCATGAAACCAGGTACAGGAACAGCATCATATGTGCTCAGTTACAAGGAGCACCGTCACGAGGGACATGGCACGCGGGGGTCAGTCATGGGGAGACGCACGTATCGGACGCCAGCACGGCAGTCAACCTGGAACGAACAGCATGATGCTGGTACGATGGGCAGAGTCGACGACGATCGAGAGCAGACGTCTAGGGGCAAGGGGGTCCATGAAACTTCAGAGTCGGCTGTCAAGCTACGAAAGCCTAGGACCGAATTGACACCCATCTCGATACTACGGTTGCAGAAGGCGTTTCGGCAGAGCGAACCAGGCGAGATGTTTGTCGACTCGGCGCATATCAGCGCGAGCTAGGAGCATCATTGTCCACCAATCGCCCGTCCAGCCTCCCCTCAATTCCATCACAAGGTTTCACGCGGCGCCCCGGGGGAGGGGAGCGAGGCATGATTGTCTTGAAGCTGTCCTTGTCTGGCCTCGGCGTGGGACATGCCATCAGGTGAGCTGCGCCAGAGAGCGCCAAAGCACGCACCCGCAGGCCGAAGGCTCCGGGGGACACGAGGGAGAGGGGCACAAACTGGCGATCGCTCGTCATAGGCCGTCCTTGGACGTGCCAATGTTGGCAGGCTTGTCGCTTTGCTCTGATCGGCCACACCACCAGGAGACTGAAGTAACCCCTCCCAGATCTGCATTCAGTCATTGCATTGAGCATTTTCTTCATCTCAAGCTCACCCGTTTTCCTTCTCTGACCGCTCGCAATTCAGACCACATCGCGGGCTTCCGAGCCCGTCGATTGCATCACTTGATTGCCGGGCTCCTCCACAGTCCACACACGCCACCAGAACCCACAGCATCCGATCCCGGTGGGTCTTTGACAAGCTTTCCCCGGATTTACGCCCCCCACGCTAACCCGAGATGGGCAGCAAGCGGGTACCAGACCGGTACACAGAGCGGGTTCGGCTTGCACGGTGCGTTTTGCATCACGCCAACGCTAGTCCCATTGCGGCTCCAGGTCTGGTCTGCTGAGCGCCGGAGTCAGGGGCGTCACGCCTTCCGTCAGGCCAAAGTCACGCGATCGTCCCTCTTATGCTCTCCCGCCCGCCGCCTGCAATCAATGCCCACGGCCGAACGTGGCAGGGGTGGATGCGAGATATCCACAATCCAATGGATGCGTGAGAGGTGAGATCACTGATCAGGGTCGGAAGGCGGCGCAGGCGCAGGGCAACGCAACCGCGCAAGCTCCCCAGCACCTTGCTCGCACCTTGCACCTTCCCCTAGGTCGCGCCTTCCGGGTGTGGGCAGTTACCCCGCCCAGTCTGACGACAGCTCAGTGGTAGCAATTGAATGGTGAGGTCCTGGGGCTGGATGGATGACTGAGGTTCCAAGGATGAAAGCGTGATTCGGAGATAGACGACGCCGGACGGCAGGTGCGCCTGTGGTTGCAATGAATAACAACCCCCTTCCCCCTCGCTTTGTCCTTCCATCCCTCTCTCTCTCCTCATCACACCTTCAGATCCCAAACAACAAATCAACCTCATTCTTCACCTGCCATCACCTGCTTTTGACGTAAAGGTTCGTGGTCATTGTCCCTTTTTATTTTCGGTCCTTCCTCTTGAGGACATCATCTCCTAGAAATCTCCTGTTCCATCGTCAACCCAGGTCCAGGCATCTCGCTAACACGTCTACCCCTCACTACAGCAGGCCAAGCTATCATCAAGTCGATCTCATAGATCAATCACATACAGAACCAACAACCATCATGTCGGAACCTCTCACCAAGGTCGACTCCGCCGTCCAAGGCTTGTCAAGCTCACCAAAGGAAGAGAACCTTGTCAAGAAGGCTGGCCGACGACAAAGCTCCATCTCACCTGATGTGATGAACATCGCCGACCTCGGTAAGCTCCAGAAGCCTCAATACCCCTCGCATAGCTCCGACCGATGTCGGACTTGATGCCAATAGTTCTCTCATACTGACATGTTTACTCTAGAGGCTCAAGGCATTGAGCTCGAGCTTGCTCCCGAGACCCAGAAGACTGGATGGTAAGTGCACATCAGCACTACCCCGCACTTCCATCTCGACCCTGAGATGGCATGTCATGAATCGTGGCTGACTTGTTCCACTTCCAGGAAGATCAACACAAGTCCCAACACTGTTGAGGACCCCGCACTCCTCAAGCTGCCTCTATCAAAACCTCTCATCAAGAAGATCGACCTTCACTTCCCCCTAGGGAAGGAAGTAACAGCCCGAAACCTCAAGGGTGTAACAATCAAGGATGCCCTAGATGCCATCCACAAGGCATACAAGAAGCGAGTAAGTCTCAACCATGCATAGCCACTTGGCCAAGACTGGTGCTGACAATGTCCTCCAGTCTGATGATGAACTCGACCTCCCCTACCTCGCTGGCTTCGAGTGGGACAAGGAGGAGTCATGGACCCGACTTGTTGTGCACCTTCAGGCACAGCCCTCAACCACAGGCGGCCACTCTGGCGGCGGCAAGAAGAAGAAGAACAAGAAGAACGAGGAATAAGTGACTTGATGCCACCCTGATATCTGTTCCAATAGTTCCCTTCATTCTTGTTGTTCGTTTCGCTGGGTTCTTTGCGAGTCGGCGCTCGGGATATTGCGATTAGATATTCTGGCCGGGTCATAATCTGTGCAACGCTGGGAGCGTTGCCCGGTGTACTCCACTACCGTTCTGTTCATCGCTGGTCGATAGATCGGCGCTGCAAGGTTTCATGACGACATGAGCCTTTTACCTAATTGAGAATTCCTCTCGGCATATCGTGTCTTCTGCTTTCGTGAATGTGAATGTTGAAGTTGGTGTGGAAGTTGAAATTAGCATACTTGTTGTGTCCACAAAGCCAGAACCCTGCCAGAGTTCGGTTCGCTTGGGCCCCACCAACGCTTGTGGTTGTCAGCTCAACGTCAATTGTCTTTATCTTATCGTGATCATGTTGACATGGTGGATAGATGGATACCCTGGAGTTGGAGAACCGGCATAGAGTTGATCATCATCGATTCCGATTCCGTGAACCCCGCGATTCCGCCATCTGGGGAAACAACCCACACAAGGTCCGTCGTTGCATTGGATTGTTCCGACGGCATGCGACGGGAGAGAGGGGAGATGGAGTTCTATCAGAAACTCTGCCGAAAAAGCAGGTCATCTGTTAGTGCCGTTAGCGGAATCGAGGCGCGCTGACCCACGGCTAACATCGGGCCGGCCTTGGTCATCCATTGAAGCTGTAACGCGGAACTGTCGTTGGACGGCTTACACAACGGCTGGACGTCATGCTCGAAGAAGCTCAAAGCCGCGGGCGCGCAGTTAAAAAGATGGTGTGCGGACGTCTCGGGAGCTGATCTCCAGGCTCGCCATCACAAAGTCGACGAACAGATCAAGCACTTGCACAATGCCCGTTACAAAGTTCGAGACGAAGGAGAAGTACAAGTATCAGAATGGCTTCAATTGCTATCTAGAGTGAGTATCACATGTTATTTCTAACATTTTCCCGCTGACTTGCTTGTTAGATCGGAAGCTGTCGAGGGTGCCCTCCCGGTTGGACACAATTCACCCCAGAAGGTGCCGTACGGACTCTACGCCGAGAAGCTATCCGGAACTGCCTTTACGGCGCCGAGGAACGAGAACAAGCAGACATGGCTGTACCGTGTCCTGCCGTCCTGCGCGCATCCCCCGTACCAATATGACGCCGAGACGAAGAATGGTTCCAACAAGACTCTCGACGGTGCCGAGGGCAAACTTCACTACATCCCGAATCAGCTGCGCTGGGACCCCTTCGACCACGACCAGGCCAAGCATCTGGATTTTACCGCTGGTCTTAGGTTGGTCGCTGGAGCTGGAGATCCTACCTTGAAGGAGGGACTCGGCATGTACATCTATGCTGCGGGCAAGAGTATGGATGAGAAGACTGCTTTTTACTCGGCCGACGGTGATCTCCTCATTGTCGCGCAAGAGGGAGTTTTGGATATTCGAACCGAGTTTGGATGGCTCCTCGTCCGACCTATGGAGATTGCTGTTATCCCCCGAGGTGTCAAGTATCAAGTTCACCTACCATCTGGTCCTGCTCGTGGTTATGCTCTTGAGCTGTACCAGGGTCACTTTAACCTCCCCGAGCTTGGTCCCATCGGTTCCAATGGTCTTGCGAATGCTCGGGACTTTCAATCACCCGTCGCTTGCTTCAGCGAGGACTTTGGAGCCACTGCTTCTGAGGGTCCTAACTCATACACTGTTGTGGTCAAGTTTAACAACACGCTCTTCAAGACGGTGCAGCCTCATACGCCATTTGACGTTGTCGCCTGGCACGGCAATTACTACCCCTTCAAGTACGATCTCGGCCGATTCAATACTATCGGTACTATCTCGTTCGACCACCCCGATCCATCCATCTTCACCGTCCTCACAGCGCCGACCAACTCGCCCGGAACGGCTGTTGCCGACTTTGTCATCTTCCCTCCTCGATGGCTCGTGGGTGAAGATACCTTCCGACCTCCCTGGTACCACCGCAACACCATGAGCGAGTTCATGGGCCTGATCTGCGGCGGCTACGATGCAAAGCGCGGAGGCTCGGGGGGTTTCGTCCCTGGCGGCGCGAGTCTGCACAACGTCATGAGCGGACACGGACCGGACGCGGAGAGCGGCGAGGCGGCCCGCAACGCCGAGTTGAAGCCTGCCAAGGTCGGTGAGGGAAGCTGCGCATTCATGTTTGAGAGCTGTTTGATGGTGGGTGTGACGGAGTGGGGTTTGAGGACGTGTCAGAAGGTGCAGGAGGGATACAATGAGGAGAGTTGGGGAGGAGTCAAGACGCATTGGAAGTTGCCCGAGGGGTTGAAGGTGAAGTCGCATACTGTTTAGGGATTGAAAATTGGTGAGATTGAGTGATATGAGTGATACCTTGGTGGTACATAGCCTGATTATTGAATGTTCGTCATGGATGAATGAAGCTTGCCTTTTGTGGAACATGTTCTATTTTCTTTAAGATTCTTTGCTCTATGTCTTGTGCCGATTTATTGCCCACCCGTCCGCATAAATAGGTTGGACGGCAAATCACGATCCTTGAATTCAGGATCAACGTGATAAACCATCTCATCTCCCTCAGGCTGAAATCCCATCTTGATATATGCCTTGCGTCCCATGCTCGACGCCTCAGTGATAGCCTCCAATCCACCCCGTCGCTTGGCCTCATCAAGACCCCATTGCACCAACCGCTGAGCGATACCCTTCCTCTGATGAGCTGGGTCGACGACGCAGAGGTCAAACACCATGACTGCAGGCGGAGATGCAGTTGCCTTTTCCTTGATGACCTCAATTCGGCGTCCGTGGAGTGAGCGGTCTAGTTGAACGAGATAGCGCTGCTCAGCTTTGTTCCCTGGGTAAAGAGTCTCCAGATCCATGGCCTTGCTAAAGTCCTCAGGCTGAGGGTCGCCATAGCCTTCGACAACTGAACACTGCTGCCAAATAGCGAAACCAGCAATAACACGGCGACCGTCTGAGTCGGGGACAGTGGCCTTGAGGAAAACGGTGTTGAGATCCCCGTCGCGGTTTCGTGTGGTTGAAGACCAGCGGTCAACGAGGCGTTTAATACCAGCAGCTTCGCCCTCAGGCGTATCCCACCCTGGGTTCATGGCGATCCAGATGCCATCTCGAGTCTGGCGGCCGAAAGCGGCTGCGATGCAGGTAAAGGCTTCGGTGAAGTCTTGGGCGTTTGTGACGGGTTCGATCTGGATATCTGCCATGGTTATAAAAATTGTAGATGCTTTAAAAGAGGGATTTCAGGTTCGTGGAATGGTTTTCTTGGCTGTTATACCTGGTTCCACTTTGTGTGGGTGGGTTATCATCCGTACTTGTTCGGTGTGAGTAATAAGCACGAATCGACTTTACCCAAGATGGAGACGAAGCCAGCCGCTCGTATTATGTGCGATGGGATAGCTAGACCTGAACGGGATGTCGAGTCAATTGATAGGACTGAATTAATATCCGTCATGTTGGTCATGATAGCAAAGGCCAACGGTTCATGTGTAGTGTGGAATTGTGAAGAACCCATGGCTGTTGGAGTCGGGTTCTGCACCTGGAAAAAGACACCGCCCTCTTATTGGTGGATTGATCGCTCGCGCTGACCTTGTGAGAGCATTAGGCAGACGATGCGTGTGGCGCGAGGGCTTTCGTCAGCCCCCCTCGTCGGTTATGTTTTAACATTTCACTGCAAACTTAACGCCTTCTGACCTCAGGTCCTGGACCCTGCCTCCTTTACTGCCCGGATGCTGCCGGGATGCTCGCATGGCTGCCGACGAAGATGAATGCGGTCTCTCCCCGGGATGCTGGATAACTACCTATCATGCTACATGCTAATCCTGTGGCATTGATCGGGAGACACCTAAACCTGAAAGGGATACTGTTAGTCCACACCTACTTTTGAAGAACTCATAGTCGCTGTGTTCTAGAGTCTCAATGCGTGCCGTTATGGTACACAAGGTACTCTTAGATTGCAGGTTTGATCCTCTTAAATAACTATCCTAGCAACCTAGATTAGCTAGGAAATTCTGAGATAGTCATTAGGATGACGCATTTTTCTACAGAAATGTGTTAATAGAAGAAGTGTTGACAGAAGAAGAGGGAGAAGCGAGTGATTGTTCTGGGGACTTTTCTTGGAGAAGTGAATATACTCCTTGATCCCGCAAATCTGGCGTTGACCCAAGCTGTCTGGCCATTTTGTGACTAACTTTGCTTGCTAGGCTGGCTCACACGACATGTCCCCTTTCATGAAACGCCTCGCCTTCACTGCAAATTTAACCCGTGCCGGGACTCAATTGTTGGGGACGTGTTGCAACACGTCCCCGACCTTCACTGCAAATGTATCGACCACCTTTGAGCCCAAAGCCCAGAGATTGGAGGAGATAAGGTCTCAAGGTACTGCCAGTAAGGTGACCGAGGGCTTCACTGAAACTTTGATCGCCTTTGCATTGATCTTGAAATTCAGCTTATTTATTTGGACCATCACCAAAATGCTGGGTTGACTCCTTCACGTGTAGTCTCTTCTACCTATTAAGCAACCATGATACCAGTCGTCGATCCTGCGGCATTAGCTACGGGATACTTGAACTAGAATAACATATTAACTGGGCTGATACACCTGGAGTAATGTTAGGGACAATGCCATCATAGGTATCAAAGCTAGAGAGTTGTCATGTAGTCGCAGAAAGTGAAGCGTGAGTGGCCAACGACGACACTTTCGCACCTCGAAGGGTGCATGATCCGGAAACGGGCCAAGACTCGGCTGAGATTTCACTGCAAATTTAACCCCCCTCTGACCTGGCTCCGCAGTTTGTCTTGGGCGTTGTGAAGTTGGCCGAACGACTGTCGATGTTATCCTGGCTGTTCCAGGAACTATCTAACTAGTCCATAGCATATCATCCCTTACGATGCCTACCTAAGTTAGAATGTTAATAAAACACGAAATCTATCACAAAAATTCTCATCATGTAATAATCTCTCCGGTCGACCTATTGATGGGTTGACCCGACAAGCAGGTTGCATTGCAAACTTGCGCTCCAGCGCTTCTACAGGGTAATCGCAGCTACGGGACGGAGGACGTGTCACACAGGACTGCATACCTGCATTGGGGCCGGTGAAGGCACGAGTCCCGTCTCGCCCATTTGAGGCTCTTTTCACTGTAAATTAAGCCCCCTCAAGGATTCCTTACGAGGCGGGGAATTGTCGTCTCTTTTCCCCACGGCGAATTCGACCCCTCTGGCCTGGTTCGGGTTTGCTATCTTTCTTTGGCGACATTGCCAAGATGCTTGTATGACTGTTGATGAATGTCATCTCTCACCAGGATGTCAGGGAACATTATGCCAACCCTTAATCCTGTGGCATTGGCTACGAGGCATCTAATATGAAGCGGATGCCGTTAGTCCAGATCCAATTTCGTAAGAGATAATAGTTAATTAGCTATTGTCCTTGCATGAGGCTTTTCGAGCTGACGTTTTGAGGCCTTTCGAGTTTCACGTTCTACGCCATCCTTCACTGCAAATTTAACCCACGGCGAGACCTCTCTGCTCGATCGCTGGGTGCATCACGGTCGACCTCTTAGCCACCATGATCGAAAGCACGGGAGTAGGTAAGTCACTGGTAAGGAGTACCTAGATTCCCATGGCCATTCCATACGAGTAGAGGTACCCTTCAAAATGAAATGGCGCGGGCCGTGATTGGGTATGTTTTGCCCATCGGGGCATGGGTTCAACGATCGAGTTCTTTCACTGCAAATTTAACCCCCTCTGATCTGGTCTTGGCGTTTGCCTACTTGATCGGTGCCTGTATGACGGTCGGTGCATGCACACATTTCTTTGTCCTTCGGTTATGAGCACCACACAACAACCCTTGTCTTCCCTCGGCCTCAATGTGATAGAAACAACATCACCAAAGAACCAGCTAATCATGGCAGACGAGTCTCCGTCGTGCTGGTCCGGATCCACAACATCAACTTATGATTCCTCCAGCGAAGATGCCCCTGCCAGCAAACAAGGCGCTCCCCGACTCACGGACGAAGAAGATCCGTTGATACCAGACCCAGCCGATGTTCATCGTACTTTCTGTAACGGAAAGGCCACATGGGAGGCTTTCTTAGACCAAGCACGCAAAATACCACCAGGTCTCTGGCCAGCAGATGCTCTAGACCCATACATTACTCTGGTAGACATCCCAAGCCTGCCAGAAAACCTTCCTCGCCGCAGCGCTGTTCTGTGCGGCAGACCTTGCTGGGAACTGCCCATCGACATCGGAGGTACAGTGTGCGAACGAAACCCCGATAGCAATGTAGCCCTTGTCCTCGGCCGCCAAGTCGCGTTTCGGTTAGGGATAGAGAACCCAACCCGTTGCAAGATTCGCCCAAAAATAGCATCGGATGTCTTGGGTATTGGTTCGGAAATAACTAGCAGCCTCGCTGTATTGGTCATGTGCTGGTCATACATCCTTTCGGTTCGACTTCTCGAAATGCAAGGCCGGCCGGTACGATATAACATCAGGGATCGTTTATGGCCTGAGACCCCTCAGAACCAAAGTGGAAACGTGGTTGATCTCGATCTCGAGGGGGCGTCGCCATCCCTCGTCAGGTGGCTTTGCGCGATCCTCAGTCCCAAGATGGGTTGGCGAACTATGGATCTAGGGCGACTACCGCCATGGGCAACGTCTTTCAACAAACATGTCAAACTTAGCATCAAAGCTTCAACCTCAGTCGCAGAGATGCGTTTGCCCCCAAACTCTTCTGAAGCCACGGAGCTTCTAATCGAACTATGCCGACTATTCAATCTCGGAGGCGATCTGACCGAAACCTCTAACTTGCAACCGATGCAGCCCTACAAGGCGTCGTTCCTAGCCGCACTTGTGCTGCCTTTTTATGATGCCATGAAGCTTCAACCCCGACTACCTCATCCATATCTGAGTGGGGCACGGAGAAATGGCACGTTCAACAGTTCCCATGAACAGAGCATTCGAGGGTACCTCAGTGACATGCGATATTTCATGACTCTCAGCACCCAACCCATTTCTATCGGAACCATTATATGGAGTGTCTTGTGGCAGCCAGAGGTTGATTGCAACCTGGTTGGCCCATGGCTTGCAGCCGTCTTGGACACGCTGGAGCCAGCAATTAACGAGGAACAACTCGAGGTTATAGCCAAGGTCTTTATTTCCCGCCGACCTCGGGCTTCCATTTGGTGGGTGGCTCTCTTCTTGCTCGGCGACCCTACTCTCCCTGACTGGATTCGACGATATTTGGTGCAAATGGAAGAGAAGTACGGGTTCGGATCGATGTCGCCACCAGATCCAATGGTGTCTGCCTGGACCGGATCCAAGCAGTCATTCTTGGATCTTGACAAGGAAGCTCTCTACGCGGAAGCATCCGATCCGGTGTCTAGAGCTGACCTACTTCGATGCCGCTTCGATCTTAAACTTCAGGATTCGGCTGGCGTAAACATAGCATGGAGACCCTTTGGACATACACAGAAGGGGCGGATTGAGCTCGAACTTTGGCCGCAGCTCGAAACTGAGTATACTCGCAAGTACCACTCATTTACCTGGTACATTAGAAAGAAGCCCATCTCCGACAAGGGCTTTCGGAAATGTACGGGGCGAAAGGTGAGGAAGATGCCAGACAACTTGGAGATGCGTATCTCGGCCGAACATGTGGAGAGAGATGACCAAGCCATGAATGTCCGACCGTCGAAAAAGTCAACTCTTACGATGATGTCGTTTCTGGTAGAAGACGCTGCAGGTGGCCGTAACTGGGCAAATGCTGATATGCCGGGAAAGCTTGAGCAACACCGCTGGCTGCGCGAGTGGGAAGGCCTCTGTAGCATGGATGAGGAAATAGTGGAAGGCGACGAGGAACCGGCCAAACCTCCGTCATGGTTCCTTGAGGAATGGATTGAGGGCAAACATGAATGATAGGGGGCGTGAGAGTGGTGGATCTGATACGAAGGTCACTATGGGGGTTTAGATCACAGGTCGTGGAGCTGGGAAAGGAGGCCTAGGGCACCTTGGCTGATGCGTTATCTCTTCGGTCACCATGTTTTCTTATCTTATAAATCTAGAACCCCTACAGGAATTGGTATTTGTCACATATATCATCAACATGGAGGCCGACGAAACGTGGTGTCTTTGAACTGTCACTGCAAATTTAACCTCCCTTGAGCCCAAAGACTACAACCTATACTACAAGGAGATTGGATTAATTGGCACAGCCAAGACGGAAAGGACTCGGGAGTGCTCGGGGGAGGAGGGTCGGCTACTTCTGTCATTGACCGTAGTACCTCCCCATGACAAAACTGTGCATTTCACTGCAACCTTAGCCCATGATGAAACCTCCATATCAACTTGTTGGCCCAACAGGACCCGACATTCGTTACACATTTCTTCATACAACAATCTCTATCATATTCGGCCGTAGCTAGTCTATACAATTATCATATCTCCATAACCTGGTATACTACACCAAACCAGCCCGCTGGTCCTCTGCATTTTGTCTATCCCTCCATTATTTTCCTGCATGAGATCGCCAAGATGCAACTCGTCGGTAATATTGTGACCCTTCATAGTCAACTTCCTCATTTTCCCACCGGGCTGGCGAGTAGGTGTTATCTTGAGTGTTTAGGCGCACAGCATTGGGCCGGCTGGGCCGAACATCATCTTCATCGTCTGAATCATCGCGGTCGTGCTCGTAATCAGACGTCTCATCGTCTGCATCGCGAGTAGACTTGCTGTATTTGGACTTGTTGGGCACTGGTTCGCGCTTTGAGGCCTTTGACGGCTCGAGATCCAACTCTAGGTCAGAGAGGTCGAGCTCAGGGAGCATCGGCTGAGATGAGTTTCGAGAGTGACCGGAAACAGTGGCTGGTTGCCAATTAGTCTTGGTAGTAGCCTCTTGCTGTCTGGATTCGGTGTTCGTAGGTTGCATATCTTCTGTGTCTGCTCGACGAAGTTGAGAGGAAACGAGATATCCAAGGCCTCCACCAGCTGCAAGTACAGCAGCACCGGGCTTGCTACCCTGTTGAGTGGGTGCCGTATTGCCCGTTTGCTCTGACTTTGTATTCTCCTCCTCGTAATCCTCGACCTTCGCTCTTTGCTCCGAGGCGGGCACGCTTCCAGACCTAGGGGCAGAAGCGCTGGGAACACCTTGCATGTGTCCAGGAAGAAGCACCATAGGGAGACCTGCCATCGGGGCCGAGACTGGTCTCTTCGGTCGTGTCGACGCCATCAAGTTGGTGTTTGTATGAGCTTCGGGCTCGATAGCGGAGGGCGGCTCGACCTCGACCTGCGGTGCCTGCACTGGCCTGGAGAATGGCGATCCATGCCCACTTGAAGGAAAGCTCTCGGGAGTTCCAGGCTTCGAAACGGGAGGTGTGGGCCTTTGAAATGAAGCTACACGGCGGTGTGGTGCTGTTGGTCGCTCAGGAGGAAGATGCTGGGAAATTGACGAGGCCTCGAAGCCTTCGAGTCCTAACAAGGAGGGCATGCTGTTGTTGGACTGGGCCATGATTCCGCCCGCAGGCATCGAGTATCTATAGTTGGTCTGATTAAAAGCCCCCATGTCCAGACCTCCAAGCCCGGGTATCATGCTAGGTGGGTGGGCTATCTGGGGCTGGGCAGGCTTGAAAGGCTGAAATGTCCTCGTCGAAGCTGCCATTGAGGGTGCCTGTGTCACACCGGAATAAGGAACATAGGCCGTCTGCTCTGGTGTAGAGTCGGCTGGGATGGACTGGTAGTAGCTCCAGCTCTTCCTGTGGTCTTTGGAGCTTGTCACTCCAAGACTAGAAGGCGCCGGTCCAGGCCATGCCACAAAGTTCTTTTCGGACGAAGGGCGGCTCACAGGAAGGCCAATTTCTTCCTCAAGTTCGGCGATTAGTACAGATTGCCGATCCGAGAGAGTAGTTTCGTCTTTGTGTTCGCGGGTTCCGTCCGTTGATGAAGTTGTCGAATGTGCCCGTTCGCGAGCTCCATGACCAATGACTAGACTCTGGGGCGGGGCATTGAACCCAGGCACCAAGCTTAATGGTACTGCTGTCGACTGGGTTGTTGGTTGAACTGGTTCCTTGCGTGTTATCGTCTTAGGCAGCTCTGATCCAGACCGGGGACGTTCTCGAAACTCCGAGACGTGGGCATTCAGAAAGCTAAGGGCGTCATGGCCGGCCTTATCGACTTGTGGG
Organism: Fusarium duplospermum; assembly: GCA_003946985.1. NCBI lineage: Eukaryota > Fungi > Ascomycota > Sordariomycetes > Hypocreales > Nectriaceae > Fusarium > Fusarium duplospermum. The sequence continues at coordinate 59,730 of NKCI01000121.1, read as the reverse complement.
CTCATTCCGGGACTCCACGAGATAGCACGAGGCCTTGAGACTGACGGAGCCAGTGAACTGCTGCCAGTGTTGATATGTAGCTTAGGGGGCTGTTGCTTTGCATGGTGTCCCGACTGATCGTGTTGAACTCGCAACGTCGGTAAATCTGTGTTGGATGACGAAGTCGTGATGTATGAACGTCGTCTAAAGTCTATTGAAGCAGGGAATGGTTCCGTATCGGGCGTTGAGGTCGTACCCTCGGGGGCGTACGGCTGGTAAGCCTTGAACGACACTGGAGCGGCGGAGCTCATGTTGCATGAGAGACATGGGGTGAAGTTTTGAATCTGTAGAGAGAAAAAGCGAGGAGAATGGAAATTAGGTCGGGGCTTGAAGGTCTATTTCATAGATTGGGAGCACAAAGAGGCGTAGTTAATAAGGGTCCATCCCCGCTGACGGCGCCCAGGATTATTAGTTAGCCTTTAGCATCGCCGCGTTTCCCTCTAGTTGGGAATGGGATTGGATCTGGCGTCTCCGTGCGGATGGGCTCTAAGAACGTTGGATCCCGTCTCACGCACACAGCCGAAAATCATCCCTGTCATCTGGCTTGGCTGACTGCAGACGCCATGCAGTGGAGAGGATGCCAGCCTGTCATGACCCTTGGGTGGAACTGGGCATCTGTAATCTATTTTTCCTTGAAGGGATCGTATAGATAGGATGACTTGCCCTGTTCGTCATGGGCCGCGTTTTTGAGTACGCGACATGAGCTTCGTGGAATATTCCATTCTTAGATGGAATACGCTTTTACGAGGAACTGGCCCACCTTCAGCGCCACCCCCAAGGCTTGTTCTGCATGCACAAGGCCACGGGTAGAAATATCCCTGTATCTTCACCAATTATAGCAAGTGGGAGACTCACAATTGCTTCTCAAAGTGCAAAGAAATGGTTGCCGATGTGATGTTAGTGGCTCTTTACCAAATGCCGACAGCCGGATTAGACATCCGCCAGCCACAAGGTAAGACAGTTGCAGTATTTGAAATGTCGAGATGGTTGCTGTGCTTTGTCAGGTCTCGTTTAAAAATAAACACAGCCCACCATGCGCAGCAGCACAGGTCAAGCTGCCAAGCCACCTGCTGCGCGTTTTCCCCATCAACTGACGAAATCCCGCCTTTTTGAAGCGGCTGGTATCCGTGGCCGCGCCTATTGGTGTCCGTCTCGTCTAGCCCCGGAGTAGTATTGACGCCGAGGGCGGTCTTGTCTGGTTCCGTCGGCCGTGAGGTGTGACAAGCGCTTCAGCCCCGACTTTTGGTGTTGTCTTGAAGGGAAATCGCAGGCTAAGCGCACGTGAGTCGCAAACAGACTTGGGCGTTTTTGTGGCTAACATGTTACATTAGTCCTTTCAAGCCCAGTTGTGCGCAGCAGCTCCCTTGATGTGGACGGAACGGGACGAGATGATCATCCTTCTCGCATGAGTGTGCCTTGCGTTTGATCAAAGTGTACGCGAAGAAGGTATCGGACCTGCCTGACCTTATCTCAAGGTTAAATCGACTAGTTTCTGGGCTCGACCCCAATAGACCAGGGATGGGGAAGTCCAGACTCCATTCCTGCATCTCAGCTCGGCTACAGAGTACTCGAAAATCAGGCTCTGAGCTGAGACATCTCAATTCTACAAAGATGCAAACAGGCGCAAGGAGAAATCGACCTCGAGACAACTCGGGCTCAGCCTCGATCAAGAAATCCCCAAGGCTCTATTTCCAGAAGTGCCTTGCATCGACTGCAGCCCTATGGATGGTGTTCCCCTTCGGCGTTTCTTGGTGGAGGCTATGCCAATCCTCCATCGCACACACACAAACAAGAGTCCAGACTCCAGAGCCTGATTCTCTAGCCGGGAGCCTGCAGCCAAACAACCGCCCCCAAGGCTCCATAATGCTGCAGAGGGCTTTCTCTCAAGGCTCTGAACTATTTCATAACCGACCAGGCTGTGGCGTTTTTCAGCTCTTCCCCCCTGCACAGGACCATTGGTAGGACTAGGTATAATAAAGCAAACATGTCCCGCCGATTGTTTCCCTAGCAAGGCTGGTATTCCCATCCTCCTACCTCGAAACCATGGGCCAAAGGTGCGCGGGTTACTACGTCAACTGCACGATTCAGTTTGGGCAGGATGGCAGCGTGAGCAGCGTTGGCAATGTCACCCGCGGCGAGTTCAAGCCTAACGCTGATGTCGCGGGGATCGGCGTGAGTTTCTTTTTGGCCAAGATCTGGGGTTTGTCTGGGCATTGAAAACTGACAGGAAGGCTTAGACTGTTTTGGCTTTGGTTATTCCTACCGGGTTTGGCTTGTTTGTGAGCTTGATCATTGGCATGGCCTTGATCCTCGATCGCGTCCCGGGCGTTTATCGATTTCTTCGGAGGTAAGTATGGGTCTAGTGAGGACGAGTAGAAGCCGGTGCTGATTCCTTTAGACGTCCTCTCTTGCGAAATCTTGTTCCCAGCCCGAACCAAATTCCCGTTGAGCTTCCGGCCGACAGCCAGCCCTTGATACACCACGCGAATTCGTCAACCACATTGGCATCCACGAATACAGGCTACGAGCAAGTCCCCCTCCAAGAGCACCCGGAACATTCGCACAGCGGAAGGGGGTCTGCTGCAACTTATTACGATGATCATCCAGAGAGACGCACCCAGCGACCGACTCATGCAAGAAGTCCTCGCCATCACTGGAGTGGCCCCCGACCAAAGGGCACGATCTACTACCGCCCCATCACACAGAGAAACGTTGAACAGGCGGTAGCAAAGCCATCGGCCACAAAAAAGCGAAGCACCATCATGATAAGTCTATCTCAGCTTCAGGACTTTTCAGATCGAAACACCCTCTCAGAGACACGATACGACATGTTGGAAGCTATTATGCTCTGCATTCCTGATTCGCAGATCCTCATCGCCCTGGCTCTAGGTCTCAGCTTTGCCTCTCGAAGCAAATGCACTACTTCACAATACCATATGAACATTGTCGTCTGGTTGAGCCTGATCGCCTGTACGAACTTTCTCCTGGCTTTTACGCTGGTGCGAAACTTCTGGCGTTCAAAGCCGGCGGGAATCATCAGAATCTGCTGCTTCACGGGAGTTCTGATCTTCCTGATGTTTGTGTTTATCTGGCAACGCAGAACAGGCTGGACGACTGAATCTTGGCCCCCAGATGAGAGGAAGGATAGCTTGATTCTGTTCAACGCCATCTGTTTCATGCAGGAGCAGAGTTTGCACAACTTTACCCATCTCTCCGATAACGAATACAGCAAAGTGGGCAAGCTCGTCTCGACAAGCCAGCCATTTTCAGAGCTGGACCTACTCTCATATCTGATCATCTGCATCATCTTTGTGATCACACTGATCATCAGAGTATATCAGTTCATCAAGTTCCGCACAAACGGTCCTCCACGAGGATCCCATACCGACGATGACACCAAAGGCCTACGAAGCCTCCCCGCCAAAACATGGCTCATCATGTCGTGGTGGCTCGTCTCGTGGTTATGCTGCGGTATAATTTACATCGTCGCGACACGACGCATCTTTCACCTGAGGAGTTGGATCGCTGACTCGAACTGGATGGAGTCGGATGAGTTTTCGTCTAACCCTGAGAACGATGTTCGTGGGTTTGGTCAGGTTACGCCGCTTGTGGCGACGGGGGCTATTATTCTTGCTGCGATGGATACCATGAAGCCTCGGTGAGTTTTCCCGAATATGTTCTTTTGAGGAGTTGTTGCTGACTTTTGATGCAGATATGTGACTTGCAAAATAGTCGAAGAACCTGAGCCGAGCCATGACACCGAGGAGGCATAGAAGCATATGATAGGGTCGACTGGATGTACAAGGAGGACTTCGATCCCTTAGGCAGCTTGATCTATGAGCGGCTTTCTTGTTATGGGTATGTTGGGTTGGTCATCACGGCGGCGTATGGCATTAGTGCGGGCATCGTAGATGTTTCTTGTAACAGGTACACACGACTGGGCAATGCATTATGCCAGCGTTCTTTCTACTTACCTATGGAACCATGTGAAATCTATTCGTAGGAACTCGCTGAGGTATCCCTTTAGTCAATTGGGGTGATTGTAAGGAATGGGCCGGAGGTTGGGTTGGATCCTGGAGCGGTCACGCGGTCGGTTGACTTGCATCGCCCTCGTTGACAATAGAAACGAGTCATGACTGTTATTTGAACAGATCATCCCTTAAATCCTTAACCAGAGTTAAGCATACCTAGAAACCCCCAAGATCAAGAAATTTCCAGTCCTCCGCTCCCAGCTGCTTTTCTACTCGAGAATGGCGCAAGGTTGAAAGTGCCCGTGGTAGCATCTTTAAAGAACCCTGAGCTGTATTATAACGGGGCATGCTGGGCGGCTCTGATTTCCTCATCGAGTCCACCTCAGGCATCTTCACCTGCATGAAATCCTTCTACTGAGTTGACGGACATGCAGCCATGTCCGTCAAGTCGCCAAGGATTACGTTGGAGGGAGAGATATCCGGACACCTCGGGTTGAACCCCGCAAAATGGGATCTTGAACTGAAGAAGCGAGGCAAGATCCCTTCCACTTCCATATTCTACCGACTTCCCTGCTAATAAATAATGGCAATATCCCCGCATAAATCAAGACGATAGCGTCTTCATGGTCTTGGTTCGGCAAAGGTGTTCATCTTAGCAAGCTCGTGCAAAAGCCGAAGGGAAGGGTTTTTGCATGTGATAGGCAGAGGGAATGACTTTCTGACTGCGCCGCGTTAGTTGAAAGGGCTCACGTGGGACGGTTTCGGACGGGAGGACTTGAACGATTCGTGGCTCTTTTCCGTTTTCGAATCTGATTTCCATTTGTCTTCATCACTCTCCTTTTTGTTCTTCTTTCCTTTTGATCCGGTCAGGTGAAAAAAAGAATTTCTTGTCTGCGAGACATGCTGCCCTGGAGTCACAAGAGTAGCTGACGTCGCGGGGCACACTTCCAGAAGGTACATGTCCTGAAGTACCTGGGGTACAGTAATGACGCCTGGATACCGTCCAGTGGCTTACAGTGGGTAACAGCACCAGCAAGGACAGGACGGGATACTTTGAGGCCGTGTAGATGGCTGCCTTTGTGAGTTGTCCCTTTCATGAATGTCATCATCATTATCATCACCACCACGACAACCATCTTTTCTTTCCTCCTTCACTTCTTTCTCTTCTGCACAACTGCCCCTTGTCGCTCCCCCCAGTCTATCCCGTCGGCACGGACAGCCCTAGCAGGCCCCATCAGCTAAAAGTGGCGCCCCCCATGACATAAACCGTCCCCAAGCTCTTTATTAGCCTCCACTGTTAGTGACTTGATTTGTGACCCTCTGACGTCGCGACGCGGCCTACCCAGCGTTCACGCAACGGAACCGAGTGAGCACGGGGCGAGAGAACACCTCTCCCTCTCTCTGTCTTGCTTGCCTCGGATTCATCGGCGATAGCTTCACTTCATCTCTGGATATTGCTGCTGACTGTTCAACCATCCTAGGATACCCCTTGGCTGTCCCAACTTGGATCGTCGCCCATGTCTTCCCGCGACGATGCCTCTCTCGGCGCATCGCCTCCCTCCTACGAATCCCATCCCTCGACTGGCGGCGCGCCCCCGACCTATGCCACCTTTTCTCCCGTAACTCTCTCCGCAAACACTCCTTCTCGATCCTCCCGACGATCAACAATCCTCGTCCATCAAAAGAGCCCTCTGCTCCTTGCGACTCCGCCGCAGATCACCCGAGCCCTTGCCTATAGTCACCCCTTTCTACTCCCATTAAACAACTTTGCGGGGCTGCTCACCTGGAGCACCGGAGATCCATGGCAGAGCTTCCTATTAGTCTGCTTCTTCTGGGCTGTCGTTCTCTACGGAGATGTGGTAGTGACATGGGCAGGGCCTGTCATGGTAGGCGTCGCCCTGATCGCTGGCATGTACGGCCGGAGGTACAGTCCTCTCAGTAGTAGTGGGTGGGCTGAACCTCGAAGCCAACACAGAGATGCTGCGTCCCAAGGTGCAAACCAGGCTGGTGAGAGCAGTCATCAAAAGGGGAAGCCTAGCGTCAGCGAGAAACAGTCGAAGCATGTCAGGGGAAACTCCGAGGTCACCAATACCAAGCACCAAAAGACGTTGGATGAAATTGTCGAGACCCTTAAGGAGTTCACAGGGAGATGCAATGTCCTTTTGGAACCTCTCCTCGATATGACGGATTTTCTCAGCACCCAGAGAACACCGACCAGTGCTACGACTCGACCGGCTGTGACCGTCATCTTCATGCGCCTCCTTATAATCACACCAATTTGGATCGCTCTTACTGTGCCACCGTGGAGGGTTATCACCACGAGGCGGGTCATATTGGTCGCTGGTACAATCATCTTGACATGGCATGCAAGAGTCATGAGAGTCTCGAGGGCTATCCTTTGGAGAAGTTCCATGGTGCGGCGGCTTGCGGCCGGAATCACCGGACTTCAGTTTGACACTCCTGAGAAGCCATTTCGAAAAGAATTGGAGGTGGCTGCCACCAAGGGCTCAGAACGAGTGGCTCAAGAGTCGGAACTTACAAAGGCTCTGGGCAAGTCTTCAAGCTTTTCGACAAACCATGGACGAAGGAATGGCCACGCCAAGACTGCAGGGGTCAAGTTCACGTTTATCATTTACGAGAATCAACGACGTTGGCTAGGTCTCGGGTGGACGAATAACCTTTTCGCATATGAACGACCTGCTTGGACAGACGAGCATAATAACCCAGTACCTGCAAAGGATGACTTTGAGTTACCAGAGGTGGAAGATGGGAGCCGTATGGAGTGGCGATGGGTTCAGAGCGGCCGTTGGCGTGTTGATGGAGTGACCGATGATCAAGGGGCCGTCGACTATGATGGAGAGGAGGGTAAGAATGGATGGATTTTCTATGACAACAAGGTACGCAAGGACAACAGTTCCTGTTTTAATAAGGATGCTAACACTCTCAGTGGCAAAACGGACAGCGAGGCCAGGATGGTTGGAGCCGATGGACGAGACGACGAAAATGGTATCGCGATGCTGAGTTGGTTGAAGTGGACCAGTCACAGGATGCTCACACCGGTGATGCGGTAGAAGCCAAGGACTCTCCCGCAATGGCCAAGTTAAGGACTCAACAATACAACTCGAGCAACGAAACCATGGTTCCAACACGACCAGACGCGGCCGACCAGGCCCATACCCACGCCGAGGACCTCAGCATCGATTCCGCGAGTTCCAAAGCAGCAGAGGATTCCCTGTCAGTACACTCGACATCTTCAAGATCATTCTTCCGGTCGCCATTAATGCGGAAGCGTGTCGCTGACCGATCCGTCACGGATAAAGAACGTACTAGGAGGGCCAGTAGGACCAGCAGCTTGTACAACGACGATGACGCGAGCGCCCTTGGAGCAGAGCTTGCACTGGAGATCCAGAAACAGGGCAAACCAGGTGGACAGTGGGGGATTGGCGACGAGGCACGAATGAGTCTTGAGTGACGTGACGACGGACGCTACGGGTACTTTGACAGCGGCATTACCACGGCCAGGTCATCGGCGTTGACAGGTTTTTGCAGGCGAGTTTGTTTTATTATCTGGGTCGACTCGACTCGACGGTGCTTTGCAGGTAATTCTGAACTGTGGTTCACAGGCGCGACTGATTGATTCGGTACTCACGGTTAGGTACGAGGGAACGGCGCATGGAAGGTTGTCGAGGTACGCGATGGATGGATGAATGGGTGTAAGATAACGACGGAAAGGAGAAGGATATGACGAATACCAAGTCTTTGATTGACTGCATTTTTGTTACGAGGACAAAGGGGAACGGCATCTGTCCCCCTTGGCACAGCCTTGACCTCATGACGCCCTCGTGGGGAATCATATTAGCACCGGCGTGATGACCATGTCTAGAGTCTAGAACAAAGAACAGGCTCTTGGTACGACTCAACCATGGCGCCTCAAGGGGGGATACACGGTACAAGAGTTTGTCACACTCGGAATAAAGGCAATTTTTTGGTGCCAGTTGTGCAAGTAACGGTTCCCTTTTATATGACGCTTTTGTTTGTCCTTGACCGATGTCGTTTCGTGGGGTTATGAGTTGGCAGTCCGACCCTCTTTAGCACTTTGACAGTGCTTCATCAGTGCTGGCGACTGTCAACATTACACAACCTTGATATTCTCTTTTTTTAAAACACGACTTTTTTTCTCTTTCTTCTCAAACGAGATTGTTATTATCTCAGCTTCAAACATCTTCAAGATGGCGGAGCTCCGATATCCGATTCGCAAAAAGAGAAGCACTCGCGCAAGCAACCTCACAATTTCCCTCGCACCCGAACTCGCTCCTCCATCTTCTCGAAGCATCACTTCACCTGTGAGACGGTCCCCCGCGAGACCTTCCCCCGCACAGCAATCAGCGCCTTCATCTCTCGTTTCTCCAGTTCGCGGTGTCACTCAGCAACAGCACAACTACTCTGGTCCATCGCCCGACTTTCTCGCTCCCGCGTCGCTTGATTATGGATCTATTCGTTCGGAAAGACCTGAGGAACGGGCTGATTCTACCGAGACTGTTAGAGGTCCTTTGAGCTTGGATAGAGGGGGGACACCTCCTCTTACGCCTTTTCCTCGATGGGTTAGCGATGATGAGGATGATGTTCGTGGATGGGATGAATCTGTTCAGCAGTCTACGTCGCGAATGGATAATAAGCATGGGTACGATGGTCGGAATGTTCCCGTCACTATAGTTCGGCTTGAAGGGAGATGGATCATCAGCTCTGCTATTCACGGATTCGTTCTTGTGATGCAGTTTGCTGTTTCTCTTGGTGTTTTTAGTGCTCTTATGTGGGTTACTGTGTGGAAGGAGGATGAACCCGGTAACGACTTTACTGAATGGTAAGAGATGTCCTTTGATACCTTGAGAATTGTTCTGATAAGTTACAGGCTATGGACATTCGTCGATCCAATCCTCGTCACACTTCTTCTCCTCTGCTCCATAACCCTACTCGCCCACGAAGTAAAACTTCTCTCATCAGTTGCGCTGCTATATCTCCAATCCCGCATCCTAGCAGTCACCACCGCCGCAAGCGTCGTCCTCTGGGCTCGATGCTTTCAAGAGCAGAGTCCCGAGGTAAAGGGTGTTTTGATGGGGTGCAATGTGATGCTTTGGGGTCTTGCGCTTTTCGGCTTCATTAGAGCTGCTGTGGTTTGGAAGGCTGAGGTTGGTGATGAGGGTGTGGATGTTGAGAGGGGGGTTGCGTATGGGACTTTTGTTCCTTGGGGTGGTGATGAGAGACGGCGTTCTCTTTGAGGGTGGGAAGTTGTTTTATTCAGGGAGGTTCTGTGGTTCTGTTCAAGGGTTGAGAGTCTGTCTATCCTAACATGCCGATGCCCCTACCATGACAGAGGATTCTGACAATACTCTTACAACTCTACTATCTACCCTGCTTGAGCTCCTTAATATTCTCACGAAGACGGTTTCTCTTGGTCTTCTGCACACGCCCTGGGAAGCGGCCAGGAGCTGCTTTGATGTGATCTCGATCTTTCTGGCGGTTAGCCGGGGATCTGCGACGGATAGTCCGCATCTAGATGTAAGCCGTCAGTAACTAGAACAAGGTGCAATAGAGCAATACATAGAGGAATTGACTTACTCCCGTGATTCTCAGTGCTGCTCTGAAGAATCTGGTTGTGGCTCTTTCAGTCTCCTCAATCGCTTGACGATGCCCGAGGAAAGAAACGAGCTCATCATATCCAATCCAGGAGACCTGCATCTCTATCCGAAGCTCGAAATATCTTGACATATGGTCAGCACACATAGGATGTAGCCTTTTTTAGGTAGGGCAACACGTACTGTTTGTAGGCCATCCCGGCGATAAGGGATGTCGCCTGCTTCATCAGACCGGTCTCTTCACTCTCGTACACTTTTGACATGCTTTTAGAAACTTTACCAGCTGCATGGTAGTTGTCGCTATCGTTTGCGAACTCGCTGCGTGGGGGGGCTCTGGGTTCGCCTGCTGCCAACCTCTCCTTGATGACTGTGCGATAAGGGTCGTTGCAGTATTCTGCTGTTATCACAGGAGGAGCACTTGCCGTGGAGTCCCTTCTCCTGCCGATACCAAATCGCTGCTTGGGGATTCTCATTACAAATTTATTAGACAGCTTGTCGAGGACTGGGAGCTTGCCAGTTGAGTGACGACGAGAGATGGGCCTGTCTTGGTCGATTTGTTTTCGTAGTGAGGTAGCCAGCTGTGGAGAAATAGTACTGGTGACAGGAGTGTGGAATGTCTGGGGACTTGCTGAGGCTTGTAATCCCTTTGGATCAAGGCCTTTGGGAGACTTGAGTTGAGGCTCTGGGAAGGCCGCCTCGGGCTGGTTAGCTACTGGGCGAGGGCCAACATCCTGGGAATCCGGGGGTGCTCCCACTCCCTCTGGGTTCTCCTGACGATTAGGAAACCTGCCTCCTCGTTTTCCGCGGTTCTTCTTGCGACGGTGAGCTACTTGGGAGGTTCCGCCATGCTGATAATTCGCCGATGCTCTCTGCTTCTGGCTCGACTTGGGTTTTCGGTGTCGGTGTCGGTGGTTCTTCTTGGGACCATTAGCTTCTGGATAGTTTTCACTATACTGAAACTTGGCCGAAGGCCGTTCCTTTCCATGTTTCCCCTTTTGGATGTTGGTCACTGGGTGAGCGGCGATATGCTGAGCATTCTCCGGGGCATCCTCTCGCTTTAGGTTGGTAAGGATACGAAGAGACTCGGACTTGGTGCTCACGTCGGGATCGCTGGTTACCAGATAAGGGCCAAGGTATTGGGGCCTTGCCGAAGTGTTAGGTTCATGTGGGTTGTTGGGAATATTCAGAGATCCGAGTTCAGGGTTCCTCTCTGGAGAGTTGGTCACCAGATAAGGACCAATATATTGCGGATTTGACGATGTGTTGCATCCATTTGGGTCGTTGGGAGCTTTACGTCCTCGATTAGGGCGGTTCTTCTGACCACGCTTGGTCACCGGAGTAGCATTGTTCCTCTGAGGCGCCTGAGATAATCGCTGTGCTTTCGGTGTCCCTCCTACGTCGGTAACTTGGCGTTTTCTCTTCAGGTTTACTGAATGTTTCAGAATCTTTGCATTGCGTGGTAATTTGCAAGGCTGGCGTTTTCTCTTGCTGCTCGTGTTCCACTGCTTGGCCATGATGGGCAACGGAGGGGAGCGTCTGAGTCGATGAGAGATTTGGCTTGCTCGCCGGATGCGATAGTTGATCAAAGTGGTGGTTTGGATCTCACAAGATCAATGAAGAGAATTTATATTGGTGTCTGTATCTTCCTACATCATTTACTGGAGGGGCTCGTTCGCATGTTTCCAACACAAAAGGACAGGCATCCATCTCCTATCGCCTATCTTCTTAGGAAGTCCATGGTGACTTGCAAGGCACGAAGGACGAAGCGACATGCATCTGCCGCTCTAGGCAGTCTTTTATTTCCTGAAACAGTGGGTCTTTAAGGTGCGTGAATGCGCAGGCAGGTCTAGGGTCATTTCTCTCTACCTAGTTCAATTGACGAATAGGTGTGCCGAGCTGCCCAGCTGGCAATAGTGAATAGCCCATCGCAGGAAAGCCTATCAATTAATTATATCTTACTCGGGCGCGAAGAAGATGAATGCTACTAGTCCATTTGATATAAGCAGTCAAACATGGGAAATCTTGAAGGGGTAGCGTGAATGCGACAAAAGTTGTAGACTTCTTGTGCTTGACAGTCAGTTGGCACGCACCAATAACCACATACACCCATGGTCAACACGACGGGATAAGAGCAGTGATTCCTGCCGCGTTAATTAAAACAATCGGCAAGCTGTTCCAAAGGCCTTTAACGTGAGGAATAAGATGGGTTGCTTACCGAAACCATCATCTTACGTTCACCAGACGCAACAACACAAGCAAGACTCGAGACAATCTCGACAAAGGAAATGTTTTTATTTTTATTTCCAAAGATGGACTAGAAAGCTAGTAAACCCCAAATTCCCAACCACAAGATGTTCCAAAAACCCAACCGTTCATGAATCCATTAAATTCGTTCTTTCATTTCATCAAGAGACAAAAAACGCCCGAATCTAAACAGACACCAACAAGAACGACCCAACGTCTCGGGGAGGGGAGGGAAAGAATAGTGACAAAGTGTCACAAGGGGGAATGGTATCTCAAAAATGATTTTCGATCATGGTTGTGGTGAGAGAGGTGTGTGTTGGTTTGAGCTGTTTACTTGCAGCTAGAGCAAGAGCCTGAGATGATGTTAGCGAGTGTTCAAGGTGTGAAGCTTGGGGATGACGTACAGCTAGAGCCGCAGTTGCAGCTAGAAGCGCCAGAGCATCCGCAGTCGCCAGCCATTGTGATTATTGTGTGAGGGTTGGGTATTAAACCAAAAAAAAAAAAGTTGAAAAGAGATTTAAAGTTGTTTTTTGTTTTGTTTTGTTTGAATCGCTGATGAAGAATAAGAGAAGTCTATAGAAGGAATCTGCAGGGTCTTATATAGAACTACCTGCGGGCTTTGTGCGTCCTGCGATGCGTGTTTTGTGCGTCGAATGCTCCACCTGCTGATGCGGGATCAACGTGGGATGAGGGGTTGGAGGGCGCTGGTTGGCGATCCGATCTTAGATGGGGCGCTTTTTGAGTGATTTTGGCGGTGGCTTTAACCTTTGGATGACCGCGTGATGGGGTCATTTGTGACTGTTAGTTGTGGTACGAGATAACAAAGTTCCGTGTCGGAGCATCGAGAAGCTTCTCGATAAGCTCATGACAGACAGAAACCTTGTATGTTGTTCCTTGGTATTCGTGAATGGAATCACGTTTCCCTTTGCGAGAATCTTCAAGTGTCCACTGGAGTCACTGTAGTGTCCCACTCGCCCGAAGAGCAAGCCGTTCTTCGCCACTCGATGCGTCACTATCGTCAGCCATGACCAGCTCCGATCCAACTTCTCGTGCCAAGTTTCACAGCTCGTCTACCATTTGTCGAGACACGCTTAAAGAGCATTGAGACATCCTTGAACACCCCTGTCGGCATGGATGACGGACATGGAACTCTTCCGAGACGACTTCTAATCCACCAACCGTAATCTTCTCGGTTCCCCGATTGCGCACCCCTCTTACGCGAGGTTGCCGATGGAAAATCCGCGCCGTCGGGGCGGGGTTCGCATGTCGGGCTTCACTGCATTGAGAGGCCGGGTGCTTCATGCACAATTTATCGTGAGGTTCTTTGTTTTACGTCGGAATAAACTTGACCGTTCATCATGTAAATTGACTTGCTTTACTTCAAATGATTTAAAGTGATCCATTGTTTTACCTTGGATGTGAGGCTGTATCGCCAAGACGGAGTGTTGGAGCTTATCTGACAGCCGTGTCTTGAACCCTGAAACACAACTGAAGCAACACACAGTAAAGCACTTAACAGGTAGAATAATAATAATACAGCGGCATCTTATGAACCCGTACCTATATCACATCTGTTTCCCCAGAGCTCGGCAACATCCTGAAACTCAATCGAGACACGATCAATCTGTGATGGCCTGATTGCTGTAACAACCCAAGATGAGTCCAAGTATATAGAATCGCATTGAGATGCTGCTAACAGCGCAAATAATTCTACAATCTCAACATCACACTTTTTCTAATACACTGCCGATACATCTTTAATCATGAATCAACCATCCTCAAACCCCCGCTCCAACAGCCAACGAACACACCGACCCCGACGCCGAGGCACGCGTGGAGGCGGCAGAAGGATCAATTCGAATTCGCCCAGAAACAGCACCGCTTCAGAGGGAGCAGCACAGACAGTTCACGACCCTGCTGCTCGTCAACAAATGAAGCAGACTATGGCCATCGCCCTCATGACCAATCCGGCCATCCCATTGCCTTTTCCACTGGCCATTCCCCTTGGAATCACCATGTTGGCATTCCCGAACAAAAAACCAAAGGAACAGGAACAGGAGCCTTCTGCATAAACCATTACCTTGCGAACCGCTTCATATTTCGACATCTGCGCATGCTGCCATATAATTCGACGTTGCCCATGAGGTTAATGGCCCAAGGAACTCGCAGGACATGCAAAATACAAGGCGGACATCTAGAGATTTAAAGAGGGTCAATGTCACTCAAATGAGCGAGCAATAAGGAACATAATGGAAAGGAAGCTGTATAATTATAATCCAGCACATACGAGGGCGACGATTAAACATTAACAGACTGGTATCACTTCCCCTTCGAGACTATAGAAACATAAACATGGTCTCCCCACAAGCATCAATAGTACAATCCATATCACCACACCGAAACTTGGATCTCACTCTCTTATCCAAAATGTCCTGTGAGTGAAGCTTCAGCTGCTCACCAATAGGGGCCATATCAGCTACCGGTGCTATAGGCGAACTTCCTGGCGAAAAGTCTTTAGGTAACCTGGCGGCTTCATCGACGCATAGGTTACAGACCCATGGTACGGTCCCGAAAGGACAGTTGTGAGACATGCGTCTTTTGGCTTGGTTGATTGCTCGGGTTTCCATCTGGTTCAAAGAAATCGCAAACGAAGTCCACGCGTCACTGTCTTCAAACTCATCCTCCACCCGCATCCTTCTTCTCTTTGACTTAGTGGATGCCTCTTCGGCATTTCTCTTCTTGGTTTCCGTCTTGGCTTGTAAGTGTCTGTCCTTTGCGGCTCGTCTTGGTTGAACCCGGCTTGGCTGTGGAGGCTTCTCGATTTCCTTGTCTGGTTTTACAGCGCTGTCTGCTTCAACCTCGAGTTCAATCTGACGACGTGCGTACTGTCGAAAATGCTTCTTGCAAAGGGGTGCCTGTATGGGCACCTGATCCTCGGAGCATGCGCTTGACATGTTGAAATTGGTTGATAGAGATCCAGATTGTGTTGCGTTGTGTAGGATTATTCAGAAACCGCACGACGTCGAGAGATATATCCAGCTTATCCCACACCTAAATCCATCTCTTTGTCAAAGTATCGAATTAACGGGAGTACATAAAACCACATGCCTTTCAGCTAGATCCTTCTTAAATAGCAAAGGGAATTCATCTCTTTGTTCACTCTGGCTTTGTTGGTACACCCAAGCCTATCCTAAATCAGCACCAAGTCAAGTGGCACATGATAAAGATAAAGGTGATACATAATGGACTTCTATTTTAGGGAAGGCCGTGATGCATTTTAAAGTCTACGGCCTTGACGTCCTTGGGTGAACATTCAACCTTGCAATAGTCGACAAGATTCTGAATACGGTACAGATCTTGAGTCTCCTTGGACTACTTTTCGATAACTGTTGATTCAGACTCGGCAACTGATATGTTCCGTGATACCCTACGAGTTCAAATGCGAAAACTCTGTCTCTAGCTTAGTTTCCCTCTACTTGCTGCCATGTGAACCAGAAGAAGTGCACGATGGCCACCCTTAAGGCATTGCAACTTCCCCCCAGACTTTCATTGAAATGATGATATTCTTAATCATCTCTTGTTTCTACAGTTTAAAGGTCCTTATACTTAACTATCCGGGTTTGTAATCACGCTATGCATACATTGTGCAATGTGTTTGGAAGCATCTTTCGACTTGGAAATTGTTGGGTGAAATATCTACAGTAAAGTTATTCTATATCTAAAAACCACTACATCTTCCCTATTTAGATATTTTTTTGTAAGGGCATTGAACTATGATGAATACTTCACGATTCTTTCTGTTGTGTCGTCCTTGAGGAAACTTATCGACTGGTTACCTCTTCTCTCTAGAGGCTAGGCTGTGTTCCTTGTCTATACATATAGGGTCTAATTTTTCGTATATTAAAAAGATTTGAATATAAATGTAGCCGCTTAGAATTATATGAATCATATCTCGAACTTGGCGCGGCTCACTCGTGAACCAACTACCCAGAGAGCGCGGTTCTCCCCAGCCCTATTTCTACACGATGACGTCCCCAAGAGACCACGTGTACTTCACTCAAAGCCAATACTTCCCCGCAATCTCAATATCACAAACTAAGCCCTGCAATCTGCTCCGCGCTTCATCTCATCTCTCCTCCCCCAGATTCGAAGCGTGACACATTGGGGTTCAATGTGGAGTCGCGGCAAACGGCGGACCGAAACGAGATAAAGCCAACCCAATGAGGTCGTTTTCCGCTCTCGCGATTCTTCCTATTAAGGATATCCGAATTACAAATCCCCGGTGGTCGGGGCGGCTATTATGCAACGGTCTCCGAAGGCCGGCTGAAGGAGGGGTGCTTGATTAAAGGCCCAGGGTAAGGCAGCCTTGAAATAACTGAGGGCAGGATTACCTTTCTAGCATTCTCTTGAGATATTCGTAACGATGACGCGCACCTTTCGACTTGCTGTGTTGGAGTGTGATACTCCCTTTCCCTCCGTCAACGCTTCGCGTGGTTCATACGGGAACATCTTTCGTGATCTTCTTCTCAAGGGCCTCGATGGGCTGGGTGACAAGGGAAGCGACGTGAGCCTTGATCTGAGCAAATGGGATGTTGTCACGGCGCAAGAGTATCCCAACGTTGATGATGTGGATGGCTTCTTGTTGACCGGAAGCAGTGCGTGTCATACCTACTTGTCTTTGCGTTGCGCAAGCTGACCTTTACAGAGTTTACTGCTTTTCACAATGATCCTTGGATCTTGAAGCTGGTCGACTTTGTCAGCAAGGTGTACACAACCACTAAGAAACCGATTGTTGGTATCTGCTTTGGGCATCAGATTATCGGTCGGGCGCTGGGCGCAAATGTTGGACTGAGCCCGGGAGGATGGGAGATTTGCGTTGACAGGATCAACCTCAACGAAACTGGCCAGAAGCTGCTAGGCGTTTCATCACTAGTATGCCTCAACATACTCCATTCATCGCTACATGCTAACAGTCACAACAGGGCCTGCATCAAATGCACCGAGACGCCGTCCTGGATGTCCCCAAGGGTCTCGTCAGCCTAGGCAGCAGCCCTCGATGCGAGGTCCAAGGCCTCTACGAGCCAGGCCGTATCATCTCTTTCCAGGCGCATCCCGAGTTTGACGACTTTATCATGTCAGAGATTATGGAGGCGAGGTATGAGCAAAAGATCTTTGACAAGGACATGTATGAGGAGGGCATCACGAGGGCTCGGGCGGAGCACGATGGAGTGCTTGTGTCTTCTAAGATTTGGGAGTTTCTGCTGTAAGCAATAGCTTGGAGAGTCGATTATGTCAATTATGAGTTTGATGAGCATAGAAAAGAATAGAAGGGCTTTTGTCTTGACCACATAGCTTATATGACGAGGTTGAGCGCCCATTCTGGATCCAACCCGTGTCGCGCGTTCAAGGGTATACATTATTTATTATATACTGATACGGACTATATGTACATCCAAAATAACTTATCCCTATGCCAAATGCATCCAAATATCCAAGGTCCTTGCTCTGGGCACTGGGTACCGATGTCCTTCATGTCGCGCGACCCTCGGCACGGCGGCTGAGAACGCGCTCGCGCCGAATCGTAAACGCGCACTTCTCAACGGTAGTCCAGGTATTGTGATAAATACACTCACTCAGTGTCGACAGAACGAGCTGGTGTAGTGTCACCAAAAGCCGATGTGAGGTTGTAGCTATGGTGGGCAACAGTTGCTCTATTGCTCAGGAGCGGTTTCATGCCATCCACTGTCCTGTAAAACGACCTGTGTATGACGAGGGTGGAGGTGAGACATCTGGCGCCTATCCTTCTCGGCAGGTGTTTCGGAAGCCATCGAGTATTCCTCGTCAGCGACGCCAAGGCCTGATGATCTATGATCGGACTACTCGACTCTGGACCTGGCACGAACCAGTCTCACTGGGGATGCCTGGGAAGTTGGCCCAAGGACCTTTGGCCTTTGATGGAGAAAACAGGATTCTGCGCTTGTCTCACGCAAAAGATATCCAGATCTGATGTTCTCGCATCGCCCTGCACAAAGTCCAAGGGCTGACCTGCTCCAGCGGCTCTCGCCAGATATGCTCCAACAGCACCAGGGTTTGCCTCATGTTTCCTAGTCCGATAGTGTCCAGCATAGTCTGTAGTCGATCTCTTAAAACCTGCTGGACAATCGGATCTGACGTGCAGCAGCCGATGACTGCAAGAGGCCAACAGAGACTCGTGTTTATCCTCTCGCTGGCAGGGAACTGGTCGAGTAACGTGATTGCTTCTGCGACGGCTGAATCCATCAACGCCTTGTGGACACTGGTGTTGGGCTGTGGCCGAGGTGTGCCCAGAACCGACCAGAGGTAGAGTAGAACCGCCTGCTTCCATACCAGGCCGGCGAGTCGTGAGTAGGGACTGACTGAAGGATCAGGGAAGAAACCCATGACTTGTGACTGGAGGAAGGCAAAGTTGACGATGCTATCGGGACTTGGGGGAACTGTTTGTCCATCTACGACAGCCAACATGCTCTGTCCGAGATGGAAGATTTGGGATATGAGGATGAGTAACTCCAGCCAGCACCCGCAAAGTTGGCCGACATATTTTCTAGTTACGAGCTCTCTGGCTCGAAATTCAATGTCTGGACTTAGTAGTGATTGCGAGTTGTACTGTGGGTCGATGGAGATCATGCTGGTGGCTGCCATGTGCATGTAATACTCGATAAGAAAATCCGGCAAGTCGCCGTACGGTTCAGTTTGACCTCCAGTGAGTAACGTGCTCACTAATGACTTGGAGGCAGTAAGATGGTCAAATATCGTTCCATGAATGTCTCCTTTAGCGACCTACAACAGTGTCAGTATCCAACAGTTATGAGAGCAAGCTATAGGCAATGCAGACCTCGGTCAAGCACATGATGAGACTCCCGACAGTCAAGACGAGAGTATTCTCAGCATTCCCAGAGACATATTCATCGACGACATTCCTAAACAT
Organism: Fusarium duplospermum; assembly: GCA_003946985.1. Taxonomy (NCBI): domain Eukaryota; kingdom Fungi; phylum Ascomycota; class Sordariomycetes; order Hypocreales; family Nectriaceae; genus Fusarium; species Fusarium duplospermum. Next base: position 40,879 of record NKCI01000121.1, on the reverse strand, counting down.
GCGTAACGAGTCCGTGTAGTATCTCTGGGCGACCTCATCAGTCGGCAGCGGCTCAGCCGACGCCTGACGGTGGGCAGCACTCTGAGCGAGGATGAGTTGTAAGACTAGAGGTTTAGAAAAGGCCAGTGGGATGAGCTTGGCGATAAAGGGGTTGACGTCTGTTGAGCCGTTGCCCATGCTGTTGGCTGTTCGTGCTAGGTAGTAACTGAGAAGCTCGTAGGAATGGTGGCCTTGTTGAGGCAGCATCGACATCGGCATAGGTATGCCTCCGTTAATGGTGAAGCCTGCATCTGAGGGTCCAGCTGATGCGACGGCCAGGGCGAGAGCGTTGGTAACATCTCGATCATACCTGGCGGTAGGAAGCACAGCAGTTGGTGAATCTGACGAGCTAGCTGACGACGTTGTAGTTGATGCAGAAGGCGAAGGTTGACCTTGTTCCTCAGCCTCGTCATCAGCCTCGGCATCAATCATGTGAGCATCATCAGACGTCGGGGAAGTCTCGTCAGGGGGACCGGGTCCGTTCTGGAGCAAGTCGGGGTGTGAAGAGGCGGAGACGACAATCGTCGGCTGGTCCTCCGGGTCCCGCTCGGGGTCCGGCTCATGGTCCGATTCAAGCTCGGTCTGCTGCCGGCGATGCTGGAGAGGTTGAGAGAAGGAACGGCGTTCAGTCTGAACCTGAACTGGACGATGGATACCCGCCGTCGAGTCCGGGGCGGCCGAGGTACTGGCCTTGCTAGTACGAGGAGGCTGAGATGATGATGAAGACGAGTTGTTGTTGTTAGTCGGCTCGGGCCAGTGACATTCGAGCTTGTTACGCTTGCAGCCGCTGCATATGGGCTTCTTCTCATCGCACTTCTTCTTGCGACGACGGCAAGTGAAGCAGCCCGTCCTGCTCCGGATGATGGGCATGGGCCTCATGCCGGAGAGGAAGAGTGGGTTGACAGGTTACAGGATCTGGGGGGGACGACGCAGCAGCGCATGTCCCGGCCTGCCTGCACAAGGTAGGCCCTGTTTTTTTTGCCACACCCGTAGAGGCCAAGCAAGGGGTGGCCCTTGGGGAATCTTGCTTGTTGAACAGCGGCGCGCGGTTTGATGGGCGAGACGAACGCCGTATGTCGGATGGGACCTCCGGGGGGCCAGACAAGCGAGTGGAGGTGTTTGGGTAGTGGGGGAACTGCTCGTCTGTTTCTTGGTAGGTAGATACGGTTATTACGTATGGGGAGATGTATGACCTGTGAGTGGAGGCCAAGATCCTGGTTCTACTGGCGCAAAGTGAGGCGAGCTTGCTTACCCTAGAGTAAACCGCTGACCTTCCAGAGCCGTTCTAGGGCGGACAAGCCATGGGCAGGTCTGGAACTCTCAGGTACCTCGAGGTAGCTCACTTCCGGCTCAAACCCACCCTAACGCAAATCCTCGGAGCGCGAGTGGGGCACACCCTTCCGGACTTCCATTCCTCCAGATTGTGACTCGGTGACATTGTTTAACTCGGTGACAATGGCGATTGCTTTGTCTTGGAGGTACTCATGATCCGGCGGCGGCGTAATGAGAGATGGCTGGGCTATGGTACATGATGTGGGACCTTTTTGTCTCGGACATGTTTCTTTTTTTGCCCTTTTCTTATTAGATGATAAGCTGCTCTTAAAGATTGGTTGAAAGCTGTCTTTTGTCCTTTTGGAAGAGCTAGTTCACCGTCTTGCAATACCGTCGCCATGATCAACATGAGGGCTCTTCGACAGACCGGCCAATGCCTCCGAGGCAAGTCATCTCTGGCTAGCCGTGTCTCTACGAGAACTTTTGCTTCTCAAACAGATGTGAGAATGATTCTTGACGAGATCATGGCAATTGATAGCTAATTTGTATAGCTCTTGGGTGCTTCTCTTCAAAATGGCGACCCTGAGATTCACGCCATCTTGAAGCGCGTAAGTATCACCACAAACCTCAATTGACATCCTCTAACTTCGTTACAGGAAGAGACGCGTCAGAACCACTTCATCAACCTCATCCCTTCGGAAAACTTCACCTCGCGATCCGTCCTCGATGCTCTTGGCAGTGTCATGCAGAACAAGTACTCGGAGGGATACCCCGGTGCTAGATACTATGGCGGTAACGAGCACATTGACGAGGCCGAGCGTCTTTGCCAGAAGAGAGCTCTTGAGGCTTTCCGTCTTGATCCTGAGCAGTGGGGTGTCAACGTGCAGCGTAAGTAATTGTCAATTGCTTTCCTTGGACATGATGCTGATAGTTTGTAGCTCTTTCTGGCTCTCCTGCCAACCTTTACGCTTACTCTGCCCTCCTCAACACCCATGAGCGCATCATGGGTCTCGACCTTCCCCACGGCGGCCATCTCTCCCACGGCTACCAGCTCCCTCACAAGAAGATCTCGATGGTGTCAAAGTACTTCGAGACCTTTCCCTACCGCCTGAACGAGGAAACCGGCTTGATCGACTATGACAAGCTTCGCGACAACGCTATCCTCTACCGACCCAAGATCATCATCGCTGGAACATCTGCCTACTCTCGCCTTATCGACTACGAGCGCATGCGTGCCATTGCCGATGAGGTTGGCGCATATCTTCTATCTGACATGGCTCACATTTCTGGCCTTGTCGCTGCTGGTGTTATTCCCTCGCCTTTCGACAAGTCTGATGTTGTTACGACTACTACCCACAAGTCCCTTCGAGGACCTCGAGGTGCCATGATCTTCTTCCGAAAGGGTGTGCGAAGCACCGATAAGAAGGGTAACAAGATCATGTACGACCTTGAGGGTCCTATCAACGCTTCCGTCTTCCCCGGTCACCAGGGCGGTCCTCACAACCACACCATCACTGCTCTCGCTGTCGCACTCCGTCAGGCCAAGAGCCCCGAGTTTTCTGAGTACCAAAAGACGGTTCTCACAAACGCTCAGGCTCTTTCTGGCCAGCTTTCTAGCCTTGGCTACAAGCTCGTCTCTGGCGGTACTGATAACCACCTGGTTCTCGTCGATCTCAAGTCCAAGGGCGTCGACGGCGCCCGTGTCGAGCGCGTCCTCGAGCTTGTCGGTGTAGCGAGCAACAAGAACACAGTCCCCGGCGACCGCTCCGCCCTCAAGCCCGGCGGTCTCCGTCTCGGAACCCCCGCCATGACGACCCGCGGTTTCACAGCCGAGGACTTCAAGCGCGTGGCCGACATTGTCGACCGGGGTGTCAAGATCACCATCACCGTTGACAAGGATGCTCGTGCGGCTGCCGAGGCAAAGGGTGCCAAGAACCCCAAGACCGTCAAGGCTTTCCTTGAGTATCTTGGTGATGGATCTTCGGTCGAGGAGATCGGTGCGCTGCGGAAGGAGGTTGAGGAGTGGGTTGGTGGATTCCCCCAGCCTTGGCTTCAGTCGTGATACAAGGGTTGTGGAAGTAAAATAATGATATCTTGAGCGTTTAACAAAAAGTATTCTATTGTAAATGTGTGTCTGAGCATCTGTAGCCGGTGTAGATGTTGTCCTATGGTACTATCTAACATCTTGACGTGTTGAGTGTCAACTGACTGCTTCCGTGTCTGTAGTTGAACCCTCCATGTAAATTCTGCTGCACAACTTGTCCACCCCATGTTTACTTCATGAATATTATTGGACATTGAAGAGTAACGATGCGATCATGACACCGTTGTCATACCAAGTACCTAGCCTCTCGGAAGCGTTTCTGCGTCTTCCACCGGATGATCCAGGAAAACAAACTCCCACGTAATAAAACCCGGCTTTGAACTTACCCATTACCCATAGCCGAGCATCAATTGGTCTCCGCATGAGCCACCCTTAGGTCACGATGTCAACAAATCCGGGGATCTAGATGGCAAAAAAAAAAAGTCGTGAGCAACCCTCCAAGCGCGTCATCAAGGGCCGTGCTCGTCAGATCTAGTACTTGACTCAGTGAAAGTGCCAGGTATCATCTACTTATCTCTCAAAGTGGAGTATCGGAAGTGGGCATCGCGGTCAGAGATTTCGACGGCGGAAAACGGCCGAGCTGCACGCGGCTCCGTATCTGATTGGTCGGTCTCAAAAAGATGAGGCGCTCCTCGGCAGATAACAAGTATCTCTACAAGTGAGCGTGGCACCCACAAGTTTCCCCATGGCCTGATGGAGGGGATCTCAGAAAGATTGTGGGGGGCATGTTGAACGAACCATACTACGCATTTCATGACAAGTTGCAAAAAAGAGCACAAGGGGCACCCAAACTCGGTGCCGTAAAACGTACTTCTCCGTATGCACTAATTGGACATGAGCCGGGCGGTCTGCCGGGGTCGGTCAGTGACTCCGAGGTACATCGGAGGAACCCCGAGCCACCACCATAACTTTCTTTTTTGCTGGAAGGAGGAAAAAAGTGTGGACTTGAAAGTCCAGGACAAACAAATGCCAGAGAAATAAACAGTAAACCATCATCAAACTCTCCCCTTCTCTGTAAATCTTTCACACATCACACAATCACAATGTCGGGATTCATCGCTAGACAAGCTTGGGCTACTGCCTCTCGAGTGAGATCTTCTGCTCTTCGAGCTCCTCAGAGCGTCTTTGCTTGCAAGGCTGCTAGCATTGCTCCTCGACGATGCTTTTCAATCTCTCTCAACCGTGAGTCTCACTTTCTGGTCATTCATGAGAGGTTATTCTGACATTTTACAGTCCTCAAGAGGCGATACACTGAGAGCCACGAGTGGATTGATCTGGCTGATGACGGCAAGACCTGTAAGCACCCATTTGACTCAACAAGTTCAAACAATTGACACCTCTAGGCACAATTGGCATCTCCAACTACGCCGCTGAAGCTCTCGGCGACGTCGTCTACGTCGAGCTCCCCGCCACAGGCGACGAGACAACCGAGGGCGAGTCCTTCGGCACCGTCGAGTCAGTCAAGTCTGCATCCGACATCGTGGCCCCCGTCTCTGGTTCCGTCGTCGAGGTCAATGAGCCTCTGAACGACACCCCCGCGGATCTTGGAAAGGACCCTGAGGGTGAGGGATGGCTCATCAAGGTTGAGGCTGAGGACGTTTCTGCCCTGGAGGGATTGATGGATGAGGCTGCTTACGCTGAGCACACCAAGGATCACTAAGTGTAAAAGGAGGTTCACTAGGTGTTTTTTTAGGTTCATGGTGTTTTTAAAAGCGAATCGATATCAAGTCCTCAGTCACATTTTGGCGTCATCATGAATTTTAGAGTGAAGCAATTTTGGTGTTTTTAACTTTGGTGAATCGTTAAACTTGCGGGTTGCTCAACTTGTGTTTTTTAACTTGTGTGAATTGGTTCAACTTTTATCTAGTAAACTATTGCTCATCGCAAAACTCTGTCAACCCAGAGATCAATTCGCCTTTCGTTGAAGAGGTTCTAACACTAAAAACCTTCCAAGCATGCAAATAGGAGCTCATCATGGTTGAATATGATCTTTTTTCCCGCTTCCAAAATAAACAAAACGCTCTACAAAAAACTCATCTATCGTTTAACCCATTATCCTTTTTTCCTTCTACAGGTTCTCACTTCCCTCGACGGGTGGGCATGTGCAGAACAGGTTGGTGTCACCGTAGGCATCATCCACGCGGGCCACGGAGGGCCACATCTTCTTCTCTCGAAGCCAGGGAAGAGGGTAAGCTGCCTCCTCGCGGCTATAAGGTCGATCCCACTCGGAAGAGACGAGATCTTCCTGAGGGTGAGGGGCGTTCTTGAGGAGGTTGTTCTCCTTGGGGGTCTTGCCAGACTCAATGTCGGCAATCTCCTTGCGGATCTGGATGAGGGAGTCGCAGAATCGGTCGAGCTCAGCACGAGACTCGGATTCGGTGGGCTCGATCATGAGAGTTCCAGAGACGGGGAAACTCATGGTAGGAGAGTGGAAGCCATAGTCAGCCAGACGCTTGGCAATATCGGCAACCTCAACGCCAGCAGTCTCCTTGAAGGGACGGACATCGAGGATGAACTCGTGAGCGCATCGGCCGTTGGAGTTGGTGTAGACAACCTTGTAGTGAGGCAGGAGACGAGACATGATGTAGTTGGCGTTGAGGAGAGCAGTACCAGTCTGCTTGGTGAGGCCGTCACCACCCATCATCAGGATGTAAGTGTGGCTGATGGGCAGGATAGAGGCACTTCCCCAGGGAGCAGCACTGATGGGAGCAACAGCAGTCTCAGCTCGGGCGGCATCACCTCGCTGAGGATCGATCTCAGGGTGACCAGGGAGATAGGGGGCAAGGTGCTTCTTGACAGCGATGGGACCAACACCAGGGCCACCGCCTCCGTGGGGGATACAGAAGGTCTTGTGGAGGTTCAGATGGCAGACATCAGCACCGATGTCACCAGGACTGCAGAGACCGATCTGGGCGTTCATGTTGGCACCGTCCATGTAGACGAGACCACCGTGCTGGTGAACGAGGTCGCACACCTGCTTGACCTCAGGCTCAAAGACACCAAAGGTGCTGGGGTAGGTGATCATGATGGCAGCCAGTTCATCAGCGTGCTTGGCGCACTTGGCCTTGAGATCCTCAATGTCCAGGTTACCAGTCTTGCCGTCACACTTGATGGGAACGACCTTCATGCCAGCCATGGCAGCACTGGCAGGGTTGGTACCGTGGGCGGAGACGGGGATCAGGCAGACGGTTCGCTTCTCACCGCCCTCCTTGGCCTCGTGGTATCGCTTGATGACTCGGAGGCCAGCAAACTCACCCTGGGCACCAGAGTTGGGCTGAAGAGTGGTGGCGTCCATGCCAGTAATCTCGGACAGGTTCTTGCTGAGTGAGCTGATCAGGGCCTGGTAACCAGAAGCCTGCTCAACAGGGGCGAAGGGGTGCATGTTGGAGATGCCGGGGTCAGAGATGGGAAGCATCTCGGTGGTGGCGTTGAGCTTCATGGTGCAGGAACCCAGGGGAATCATGGAGTGCACCAAAGAAACATCCTTGGACTGGAGGAGGTAGATGTATCGCAGGAGCTCTGTCTCAGTGTGGTACTGGTTGAAGACGGGTTGCTCAAGGTAAGAGGACTTTCGCTGGAGGGCAGAGGGGATCTCGTCGTCGAGGAACTTGGCGGAATCAGATTCGAGAGCGGCCTTGAAATCAGCCTCAGAAACACCGAAGCACTTGACAAGGTTGCCAAGGCTCTCCAGAGTGACGCCCTCGTGCAGGGAAAAGCCGACCTTGTCCTCGGCAACCCGACGAAGGTTGATGCTCTGGAGGGAAGCCTTCTCGTGGACCTTGGCGATGGCCTCGGGGGAGGCCTGGAGGGTAACAGTGTCGAACAGGACAGAACCGTCCTCGCGGACACCGTCGGTGTGGAGCTTGAACTCGCCCTTCTCAAGGATAAGGCTCTGAGCGAGACGGGTCTTGCCCCAGATGTCCTGGGCAATGGTCTTGAGACCCTTGGGTCCGTGGTAGATGGCGTAAAAGGCAGACATGTTGGCCAGAAGAGCCTGAGCAGTGCAGATGTTGCTGGTGGCCTTTTCTCGGCGAATGTGCTGCTCACGGGTCTGAAGAGCGAGACGAAGGGCAGGCTTTCCAAGTCGATCCTTCGAAACACCAACGAGACGACCGGGGATCTTGCGCTTGTACTTCTCAGAAGTAGCGAAGAAGGCGGCATGAGGACCACCGTAGCCCAAAGGAACACCAAGACGCTGGGAGCTACCAATGGCAATGTCGGCGCCAAACTCACCCGGGGGCTTGAGCATGGTCAGGGCGAGAAGATCAGTGGAGGCACTGAGGAGGGCCTTCTTCTCGTGGACGATGTCGGCGAGCTGCTGGTAATCGTGAACACCACCGTTGGTGTCGGGGTACTGGACGAGAGCGCCGATAAGGGTGCCCTCAGCCTCCTTAACGAGCTTGCTGTTGTCGGCGAGCACGTCACCAATGACGAGGTCAATTCCGAAACCCTCAGCTCGCGACTGAAGGACGGCGAGGGTCTGAGGGTGGCAGGTCTCAGACACGACAAAGGTCTTCTTGCCCTTGGCGCGAGGAGCGTTGGCCATGGACATGGTCATGGCCTCGGCAGCGGCGGTAGCCTCATCCAGAACGGAGGCATTGGCAATGTCAAGGCCAGTAAGGTCGGTGATAAGGGTCTGGAAGTTGAGCAGGGACTGCAGACGACCCTGGCTGATCTCAGCCTGGTAAGGCGTGTAGCTGGTGTACCAGGCAGGGTTCTCCAGAACATTGCGCTGGATAACAGCAGGGACCTGAGTACCATAGTAACCAGCACCGATGAAAGACTCGTAAACGGTGTTGTTGTTGCCCAGCTTGCGCATCTGCTTCTGGATAAAGGCCTCAGAGCGACCATTAGGAGGCACAGAAGTCTCAGCGCCAGACTCCTCCCACTGCTCAACGAGGTTGAGACCCTTTTGCTTCCTCCGAACCTGAGGGGGAATGGTCTGCTCGAGGAACTCCTCCATGGAGCTCACGGGCGGGTCGAGGACCTTGAGCATCTCCTGCTGCTCAGCCGACTCGCTGCCAATGTGCCTCCGCGAGAAGAGCTCATGCTCGGCAAGCTGAGTGCTGGTCTGAGAGTCGACGAAGCGACGGGGAGATGCCTGGGCGAGGGGCACAGACAGTGAGAATGGCCTGCTGCCCGTGAGACGGAGGGATTGGGTGAGACGTGGCTGGAGGGTGTTGACACGGCGAGACTGACGGCAGAGCCGCTGTCCGAGACGAGAAGCCGACATCATGATGGGCTTGTTAGAAGTCGTCTCAGCCGATATGAAAAAGGTGTAAAGATCACAAAGATGGTCACTCCAAGCTGTGAGAAGACGGTATAAGACGTGCGCCGCAGACAAATTTTAAAGATAACATCCATTGGTGGCGTCGGCGGTCATGGTCCGAGACGGAGGGCCAAGCGAAGCATGCGGCTCCCTCCAGTTCCCGGCGGCAAGGAATCATGACAACGAGAAAAGCGCGTGTCTGCCGGGGGGTACATCGAGGTACATCGAGGTACAAGCCGGTCTTGGAGACACCCATCGGGGGCTAGTTCCAGAAGGATCAGGGCACGTGCAAGGGTCGACCCAGTGACTCGGTGAAAAGTAGTTGCGGGAAATTATCGCTTGACTCGGTGAAAGGGACCTACCCACCAAAAGACGGGAGGGAAAAAAGGTACGAGAATTTCTTGTGCGTCTTCACCGAGTCAACATGTCACCGAGTCAAATCGCGAATCAGGTGGTCGGCAATGAAACCGTCTGCGTGACTACTGCAGCTAAAGCACGTCGTGTTTAGACTTTTTTTTTTTTTTTTTTTAATTCCAGGGGCCGAGACCGTCCATCGGAGTTCCAACCGGAGAATGTCTCCCCCAAAGCCCGGGGTTTCGTTCGGGGTGTGCTAACCGATCCATTTTATGACATAATGGTTGCTATTGGTGATGGCATCACGATGGGAGCTTGATGGCACACGCAACGCAGCCACCTGTACGTATTCAGAACCTCTTTGAGTACGTGATCATTGCCTACATGAGTACGTACTGCATTAGTACTGCGACTTCGGGGAAGATTTTGTTATCAATCGAATCCATTCGGGTTGTGGATCGGCATCTGGCATTATGCACCCCCAAATCTTGAGATGGTTGAGAACGTGGTATAAGTGACCACGTCCTCGCGATCTAATCTACCCCGACTTTGAAGTAGAACAATCCCAATCAATTCAACATTTTCTTCTCTTCTCTGAAATTAGTTCAACATGACTATCGACCGTCGTCAACCTTGGGTCACCACCCCCCTCATCAAGTCTCCTCACCTCTCCAAGACTGCGGGATGGTACGTTGAACAATGCTCAACCTTCCTACATCCTAATCCCTTCTATCAATAACTCTCATCCCACACAATATCCCGCCTCTCTTGCTTCTTGTAAAGCCCGGATTTCTAAATCGTAGAAGTAGAGTACTCCTCAAGCTCGACAATCTCCAGCCCTCGGGCTCTTTCAAGTCTAGAGGCATTGGCAACTACCTCCTCCACCGCATCCGCGAGAGTGAAGAGGTCGGTAGACGGCCACACTTCTATGCCTCTTCCGGTGGCAATGCAGGCATCGCATGTGTCGTTGCTGCCCGATCCCTCGGCTACGAAGCCTCGGTCGTCGTCCCAACTACAACAAGTCCTGCACTGATCGCCAGGCTACATGCTGAAGGCGCCAGTGAGGTTATTCAACATGGCCTTAGTGTCATGGATGCAGACAAGTACCTCAAATCTGTTGTCCTTGCCTCAGACCCAGAGGCTGTCTACGTGCCCCCCTTTGACCACCCTGATATCTGGGAGGGAAACTCTACAGTCATGCACGAGATTGCAGCACAGATGAACGGCGAGAAGCCTGATGCTGTCGTCTGCAGCGTCGGTGGCGGCGGTTTGATGAATGGAATCTGCCAGTCCCTTGATAGCTTGGGCTGGACTGACGATGTCACCGTCCTAGCCTTGGAGACTGAGGGTGCAGATTCCCTTTCTCGATCACTCCAAGCCAAGAAGGTTGTCACTATGGACAAGATCACGTCGGCGGCTAGAAGCCTCGGTGTCGCAACTGTCTCGAAGAAGACCTTTGAGTATGCCCAGAGACCTCAGGTGATCAACGCTGTCCTGCCCGATGGCGAAGCGGCAAAGGGCTGTCTGACTCTTGCCCGTCATGAGAGGTTGATGGTTGAGCTAACTGCCGGAATCGCCATCAGGCTGTGCGAAGATCAGCTGTTGGAGAAGTTGATGGGCAGGGAGTTGGGTCCTGATGCAACCGTCGTTCTATGTGTTTGTGGAGGTAATGACATTTCTGTTGAGATGCTCATGAAGTGGCAGGAGCAGTATGGTGCTTGAGAGAATGGTTTGGTTTGATTGTTTCTTCTGTTTGAGCGACTCTATGAAAAAGATGGCCACGAATGCACATGAATTATTGCCCCTTACACTTCAAGTTTTGTCGTTTCGTTTGCCAGTATCATTTAACTAGCTACCCATTCTCCAAATTATGATGTGTTGTTGGTACATGTTGTCTTGATCTAAGCACTTGATTAATTCCCACTCGAGGTTGGTCGGTCACATCTATCGGCAAAGCCGAGGTGGTTTGCTCGATCTTATGTGAATGATTATAATGCATAACGCTCTCATGATAGCAAGCAAGAACAACAACTTATAAGAGAGATTAATTATCGTGTTTAGAATAGTCTTTACCTTGAATATTGCCAGTGTTTACGGATAAGCGCCCTCTTCGTCACTACCCTAGATCTTGAGCGGTAAATTTGTTCTTTGAGCGCGGCAGCTATTCTCGGCCATTCTTAGTCTCCCATAACTTATTCAGAAGAAATGACTACATCTTCATAGCGGAGAGAACGGGCTAAAGGGGTATAGAGCCAGATGCTTATAACTACACTCGAAGCACCTCAATACATACTGGATGATCAAAAGTCCCCAGCGGGCTCAAAGATCCGAACATCCGCGTCTTATCAGCTATTTTAACTTGATCAGAAAATAATATCCTCTAACTTTATTAACACCTCATCATATGAATAGCCTCATGATCGATCAACGCATATATCACCCCTCGGAACGAGCCCAAGGAAGCCCAGTCCCAGAACCCAACCTGATGAAAGAGCGGCATCGCGGCTCGCTTATCATACCTCTCGAAACCCTTGCTCCTCCTGAACCGCGGCTCGCATACAACGGGTGGTCATTGCTGTTCTAGCTAATCATACGTAAAGCGGGTCAAGCATCATCAAAACCGAATAGGGCATCGTCCCGGCCAACCCGCTATCTTTAAGACGAGTCAATGCGTATCTCGGTCGCGTGGGCAATTCCTTTTCAAATGTCCATTTGTTAACGTTTTTGCTAGATACTGTATCTAACACCCCCGGAAATGCGGACCGCGGTTGGTAACTCTATCAGCGCGGCAACGTCCGCAATTGGTCCTTCTCCCCACGGATGAAGGCTAGAGAATCCCCTATCGTCCCCTCTGACATTAGTTCATGATGTCTTCCTTTTCTATCCCTGTTCCCCCGCGTTTTCAGCCCCGAACCCATGCACGCCATGAGAGCGTGGGTGGTTTCATGCCTTGTTCTAGACGGCGTCATCCGGGAGGGAGCTTGGATGCTGATGCCTTGGCTAAAATGAGTCGTATCTCTCCTTTTGTTTTTGTTTTTGCTTTCTTCTTTTATTGTTGTGAGGGTTTGATCACCTCGGATGAACTTTACTACTTTGCCAATTAATTCTATTGATGCCCTTTCTCTGATCGTTGGACCCTTCAGTCCATCCCCTATTTTTACTTTCTGAATTCCATAACCTCTTTTATTGGCGCTTGGCATTCTATCATCCCCTATCTTGTCTTGAAACCTGTCACTCAACCTCAACTCAACCATCATGGGGTCGTCCACCCAATTGGGGTATGCCGTTGAGCTACCCAAGACACTCAGCATGATGAGCATTCTCGGCATGTCCTTTGCAATCATGGCTGTTCCCTTTGGCTTGTCAACAACTTTCTACATCACCCTTGTCAACGGACAAGCCGTCACCATCATCTGGGGCTGGGTCTTGGTCTCCTTAATCTCTCTCAGCATTGCTGCATCACTAGCTGAAATCTGCGCCGTCTATCCAACTGCTGGAGGTGTCTATTACTGGTCTGCGATCCTCAGTACTCCCAAATATGCACCGGCCGTTAGCTTCATTGATGGCTGGATGACACTGGTTGGTAACTGGACTGTTACCCTGTCCATCAACTTTTCAGGCGCCCAGTTGATTCTCAGCGCTATTACTATTTTCAACGAAGACTTTGTTCCTAACGAATGGCAAACTGTCCTCTGTTTCTGGGCTGTCATGTTGGTTGCTGCTCTTATCAATGCGTTTGGATCCAAGTATCTCGATCTCTTCAACAAGCTGTGTATCTACTGGACCGGAGCCAGCGTCATTATTATCCTCGTTACACTCCTCGTCATGGCCGACACCAGGCGATCCGCTGACTTTGTCTTTGGTCACTTTGACGCGTCTGCCAGTGGATGGCCAGGTGGTTGGTCTTTCTTTGTTGGACTACTCCAAGGTAAGTAGACGTCTTGGAACTTGCTCTTATTCTTGTACTGACACTGTTGTAGCTGCGTACACTCTTACAGGATACGGAATGGTAGCCGCCATGTGCGAAGAAGTCCAAAACCCCGAACGCGAAGTACCCAAGGCTATGGTCCTATCCGTCGTCGCAGCCGGCCTCACCGGAGTCGTATATCTCGTCCCCGTCCTCTTCGTTCTCCCCGACGTCACCGCTCTCCTCGCCAGTAGCCAACCGATCGGACTACTCTTCAAAACCGTCACGGGCTCTGCAGCTGGAGGCTTCGGTTTACTCTTCTTGATTCTCGGCATTTGGCTCTTTGCTGGCGTTGGCGCTCTTACTGCTGCCTCTCGTTGCACTTATGCCTTTGCTCGTGATGGTGGAATTCCTGGAAACCTGTGGGCCAAGGTCAACAAGACTCTCGACGTTCCTCTTTGGGCCATCATTCTTTCCACAACTGTAGATTGTCTCTTGGGATGCATCTACTTCGGCTCGTCTGCCGCTTTTGGATCGTTCACTGGCGTCGCAACCATCTGTCTCTCGGCTTCATATTGTGTCCCTATCCTGGTCAGCGTAGTCCGAGGACGAAAAGCCGTGCGATCTTCCCCATTTCCCCTTGGCAAGCTGGGTTATGTCTTGAACTACATCAGCCTCGTTTGGATCTGCCTCGCCGTTGTGATCTTCTGCATGCCTGTCTCATTACCAGTTACACCTTCATCGATGAACTACGCCAGCGTCGTTTTTGCCGGATTTGGGGCAGTCAGTGGTATTTGGTACTTTACCTATGCCAGAAAGCACTTCAAGGGCCCGATTATTGTGGACATGGGCGCGGAGGAGTATAACTCGAATGGTGTGACTGATGCTGAGCACGAGAAGGGGTTGAACATTTCCGACAACTCAGCTGATGAAGAATCCAAGAAATGAGTCTGTCTGTTTTAAGCGAATAATCAGCATGTATTTTCGAGCATCGAGTTCTGTCAATTCATTCGTTAAGCCTGCCATGCCAGAGTTGAGACCTGGCCGTTGAGTGATGACCTGACAGGGCTGTTCTTTAATAATGCGTAATGACAACAGCATTGTTGGTGTATCATCAGTTCCATAACTCGAAACTCTATCTGGTAATCTCGAAAAATCTCCAAGGATTCTTGGTTGGGCATGCGCAGTCCGAGATGTAGTGCCTTGGAACTACCAATTTGCCGACAATAGTGGATGATCATTGCTTCCTATAAACCATTACACTCCTCCGAATTATCTATGCCTTTTTCTCGCATAGGTCTATATACCAAGCTATTACCTTAACATCACATGGTGTCCTCGACGTAGTTCGGTTCTGTGTCGCCCTCTTATGTGTCAAGTTGCAATCCCGCGGGAATGATGCGTGGTCTAGTCCTTCCACTCGCCAATGCCAATAGAACAACAGACGAGAAATGAATCAACCGTCTCAGCGTGTTGACGATCCTTCAGTGCTCCTCTTTCTCTTGTCAATTTGAGTCGGGCTTGGCGCAATGTTCTCAAGGGGAATGTTCTGCAGTCTGCTAAAGAGACCTGGTTTACCAACAGCTGGGGTTGGTCGTGGAGTAACAGAGGCATCTGAAGAAGACGTCTCTGAGGCTGCATCTGATAGAGGCCGATCGACAGGTCTGATAGAGTCGGGTACCTGGCCATTGGCTGGAGGTCGCTCCGCCACTTCCTCCTCGATTGATGTCTGGGACTTGGGTGAATACTGCACATCTGGGATGTACCAAGAAATCCACGCCGATAAAAGCATCAAGGGTATCAAGGCAAGTAGTCTGATTCCGAGAGCCCTCTCCCGACTCTTCCATGCAGAGATGATGCCACGGATCAAGATAGCTCCCATCTTGCCCGATGCTGCTGCGATGCCATTGAAGGTTCCTCGGTACGTTGTTGGGAAGATCTCCGCGGCGAGGACAAAGATGAGAGTGTTTGGACCAATGTTGAAGACGAATTGAAGAATCGCGTAGCAGATAATGGCCGCAATATGTCCTTCTCCCTCCTTGTCGGTAAGTAGAGTTGCGCCAGTGATTGCAAGAAGGATGCTGATCACGAAGAAAGTAACGATCAGGATGACCTTTCTTCGGAAGAAGTCGATGATGAGGATAGACCCGAGACTGCCAAGGATAGAGGCAATGGACATGGTCAGGATGGATCTCAGGGCATTCTGCTCGATCATTCCGTCGATGGTGCTGTGAAGGTTCCAATAGTCCTTGTTCCACCTATCCGTTTCGCAAGTACCATTGCCTCGTAGACCAGACTCAGGGAAGTTTCCAAATGTGTGAAATGCAATGCCAGCGCATTCTTCAGACCCTGGGCGATGGTACAGTGTGGCCAAGGCGCTGCTCAAGTCCATGGTCAATCCGTACCAGGGAACGTCCATGATAGCCCAGAGGAGAGAAATAATAAAAAGAGGCCTCCAACCTTGCTTGGGTCCTGTCAAGTACTCCCAAGCAGTAGAATACCAGGCGTGCCAAGGCTTGTCGCGATCATCTTGCTCTTGTGTCGGAGCGGCATTGAGTTCCTGAGCCTCTTGGCCTGTTCCGTTGCGGGGGTAGAGTCTCATGGCAGTCAGCACACCCTTTCGCGAGTCCTTCATGATGGCTGCGTAGAATCTCGGAGTTTCGGGAATTGTGAGACGAAGTACGATGGCGATGGCGGCAGGGATGAGGGCAACACCGACTGTCCATCGCCAGACTTGGTCAGCGACCAACTTGTGTCCTGCCTCATCCTCGGGGTCCCAGTTCCGAAGCGTGGTACGGAGGGCGCCTAGACTGACTCCCAACGACAGGAGACGTCCGAAAGACTGCATGGAGAATACTGCCGACAGCATGATGCCTCGGGACTGAGTCGATGCCCACTCGGCAGTGATGATACTCGAGAGAGGGTACTAGAAAAGATTGTAAGCTCACCACTGTCGTGAATAGCTTCACTATTTAATTACTCACTTCAGCACCGATGCCAAATCCGAGCAGGAACCGCCACCAGGATATCCAGGAGTAGATACTCATCGATCTGTCAGGTCCGTTGCCATTCTCCGCCATCAGACCTTCGGATGATTGCACCATGCCCATGGTAGCAACAATCAGAATAGCCAGCTCTGCTCCATACCACTTCTTTCTTCCAGAACGGTCAGCAAGGTGACCCATCACCAACATACCCAAAATGGTGCCAACGAGGGTGAGCTCGTCAATCACCAAGCTAGGATCCCCTCCAAGTCTATCATTAGGCGGGTAGACATAAAACAGCGCAATTGACAGAAAGTCGACAGCGAAGAGACTGTAGGAAGAAGCCAGAAAGCCAGAGGCGGCAACAAAGAAGACCCTAAACTTGAAACCACCATCGTTGACGATCTTGGTGATCTGTCTCTCGATCTCTCGAGTGGTCTGAGCGGAGTCTTAGCCTTACCCACCGTTGCAACGCATCAAACAGGTGCTGGGATGTCTGTGGGGAAAAAACGTACATAATCCTGCTCCGGTCCCAGTTCCTCGGGATAGCTCAACCAGAATCGATATCGATGTCCAGTTCGTCGATCAGTCTCACCCTCTGCCCGGGAAAGGTGGTTAGCCATGGTGTGGAGTTTGCGCTGCTGCACAGGTTGGGAGAACTTGCAGGAGTTGGTTCGTCCGAGTCCATTATAGCAACGGTAGGACTTTTTCTTGACAAGCTGCCGTACACAGCCTTGTTTGATTAAGCCACAATCATCCCACAGGCTAATTTAAACAGGCGTGCCGAGATGCGATACTGCCTTGCAAGGCCTTTTCGCGAGACCTGGTCCCCTCGAATCAGGAGTCGGCGTTGCCCCTCGTGATAAACATGGCGTCTTTTATTTGCCCTAAACTACACGACCCCGTCAGCCGCAACTGGGGTTGAAAGGTTCAATATCGTTTAGGTACGTCTGCAGGTAATGTGACAAGTTGTGCCATATCACTTTTACCTGATTTCAAAAGAAAGTCCTGCGAGGCCTCTTCTCCCCCCACCAAGAGAATCGATTCATCACCGAGAGACGGTAGAGCCCACCTCTTGCAACAATGTTCTGCAAAGCATGGCGGAACTTGCGTTAGGGGTCGTGTCACTGACCTTTCAGGTCGTCTCGCTAGTCAACTCTGTCATTGATAGCTTTGATCGCATCCAGAATGCCCCACAGGAGCTGCGAGACTTTCGACATGGCGTCGTGCGTCTGCAGCGGCACTTTGAGTTCCTCGGCGCAGACGTGTCCGGTGTTCCGGATCTTGGCTTCCTACACGTTGACGATGCCACAGCTATCGAAGAGACACTCACTCTGTGCAAAGACTTGTTGCAACAGCAGGTCAACCGTCAGGAGGGTATGGTGACCAAGGTTGTCCGTGGCGTCTGGACCCTTCGGAACAGTCAGAAACTCGTCAAATACAAGAACCAGATAAACGATCACTATACGCAGATAATATTGCCTAGCTGGCTACGATGGATAAGGTGAGTTTGTCTCAAGCCAACAGGGTATCCCTTCCTGTCACTGACCGGGATGACGATCGACTAGTGCGAGGAACTACTACCAACCACCGCAACAAGAGTACTTCGATCTGACTGTGGAGGTGGAACCGGACGATCGCAGCTCCCTGGTCTCTGCACAGCAGTTGCAGAGCATGTCTCAGAGTCTTGATGAGCTTAGAGCTGCATACAGTAGGGAAGAGATTGAACATCGACTGTTTGAAATCGACAATCAAGTTCGGGCATGGAGGGTTGAGCTTGGTCTTGACGATGGGGCAGAAGACGACGACTATTTATTCCCAAGACGTAAGTGCAATACTTACGACGAGTTTTGGCTATTGGAATCAAACGTTTACCATGGCTAACTCTTGGAACTAGGTCCATCTACCTTGAGCTACGAGTATGCACCAACCACTCTGTACGTTGAATATTAAACTTTGATCGTCCCTGGTATTAATATTTATACAGGTATTTAGAAAGTGCTCCCCCACAACACCGAAAAATCCGTCTTGAAAGACTCCACATCATGGCTCGAGACGACGAGTCCCGCATCCTACAATACCAAGACCACGACGCGACCATACACGTCACGCACATCGGTACGCGGTTAACCTCTCTTCCCATCACCGCTTAACCTTGTTAGTTCCCTTCGGATCTATCCCCTGGACGCCAGAACTATCCTCGAAGCGAGTTTCCTTCCTCAAAGACCACTTGATCACCGTTGTCGATGATGAAGGTTATCATCTTTACCGATTACATCCCAAGTACAAGTTTCACGACCAAGACGCTTGCGAGAAATTTCAGTCGACGCTTCGAGAGAGAGATTTTTGCGGGGCGTATGAACCTGTTGAGATTAAGATGGGGAGTCGGAGTCTTCGGACAGTTGCTAGGAGGCAGCTGATACGGTTCTGGCATAGATCTGGGCAACAGAATGTCCCCACGACCAACACAATGACATTTTACAAATCTTCGGGCAGCCAAACAGGTTGTCATGAGGAACTCAACCTGGCAGATTTTGAGCCTATCAATATGCTCCCCAGGCGCCGCAGTCTCTCTGGGTTCGGGAAGAAGCCTGCGGAATCCAGTCTGGTTGAATTATACCCCTACAACCCAAACTCGAAGCGCCTTAATATCAAGTTTGAAACACCTGAAGGTAAATATTCCACCCCATTTCTTTGTCCTGATATCCCTGACGTTTTCATCAGAAGCCGCAGATTTCAAACAGCGTTTTGATTCGATACAAAGAGGAACATACCCTCCACCTCCTTCGATTAGGAGCGAGTCTAGAAATACAGGGTCATCGTTGGCCCCTACTCCATCTCTTACAACCTCTTTAACTAGCCCGACCCCTTCTACCGCACCTAGTATTACTATGGATATAGACCCGTATGACGAAGCAAACTCATGGGGAGCCGCGTTTGTGCATTTTAGGCCCCAGTCCTAGAATGTGTAGCTGTACTAATACGACACTGTAAAACACTCTTTCAATTTATAGCGGATTTGAGGGCGAAGTGAGGAGTAAACATACATCGACGGGGCATGCGCAGGCTTTGTTGGTTACATGGTAGCCTGTTAATAGTTTAATGCAACGTCTTATACTTGAACCTTGACTTCGTTTACTATTGCTGTTATGACATGGGGCTTGATTACGGTAGTAGCGTGAGCATATCGATGATAATTTAATTCTCCGAGTGCCTTTTCCTTTGGTCAAAGCTAAGTACTACCTCAGGTAACCCTACTAGAAATGAATATGCGTGCCACCACGATCTCTTAGGGACTTACTAATGTCATTAAATTTCACCACCACCATCCATTCCACACTATCAAGACAAACCAACTGCCGCTCTTTCTTATCCCTTTCACTCTAGCGCATCTTCTTATTAACCTAAGAAGCATGATGAGGTTGGGTGTCAGCCGGAACCACCGGAAAGGTGATAGAAGCGCGCGATATGCTGATTGAAGCTAACTTTCAACCAACCGAGCTAGAAACTCGGTCAGGTCCGGTTCAATTGCACATGTGAGTTGGATGGTGTCTGACAAATCGATCCTTTCGCTGCTGAAGCTGTACCGAGGTCGAGTGGGTTGTGCGTGCCTCGGCCAATTGGGAGTCTGCCGCAGAACTACTTTCCTGTCAATCCCAGGCACTGCCGTTTGAGTTCCTTGAATTGAGACATGACTAGCAGGGTTATGGGCTGTTGACTAGGGTGGAACTATTAAAGCCAGCTGTCGACGTCATAGAGGTGTGCTCAATTGAGTTACGCCAGCATGATGACTGCTGCAGCTGCCAAGCCTAGAGGTTGCAGTCTCATGCGGCTCTGGTCTCAATTCATCCAAGATCATCACCAGACTAGTGATGTAGCCGAGACACGGATGCTTACTTTGCTGGGATATGCTGGTTGACGGGCGGGGAAACGTTTGCAAAAGGCCTTGAGAGAAAGCTGGGGGGTCGCGATGACGGATTGTATGAAGACTTTTTGACGACGCCATGACGTTCGGAAAGTCTCATCGGGAGGTGACCCCGAGTTCTTATAAAGCTCTTGGTCGCTGCTGAGTTTGAACATATATTGTGTCCATCCGAGTTCAATCTCTATCTAGGCCTTCCTTCTGCACCCTCATGCGACAACCTCCATTGCCGATACCACAGAAAATATGGCTCCGCTCTCTAACATCTTCTCCCCGCAAGATCTAGGCTTGGCCAAGATCCTTGCTCGTGCTTCCACGACGCTCTCCCCGCCGACACTGGTTGTTCGACAGAATCCCCCGACCGCAACCATCACTGTCATTGCGGACGATGACGACGACAATGGTGCGCATCTTAGCGGCGGCGCCATTGCAGGCATCGTGATCGGATCAATTGTCGGCTTCCTTCTTCTCCTCTGGGTCATCCGTTCATGCATGAACCTCGGTGCGCCGCCTCAAGAGCGAGAAAAGTGGTATCACTACAAGGAGAAGTCACCGCCTCGACGACATCGTCATCGTTCGCGAAGCAGAAGACGACGTTCCAGCATCTCGGTGCCTCCTTCGGTTGTTGTTAGAGATTCCAGACCGCGCAGTTATCGTCGCAGCGTGTCGCCTGGTTACTATTACAGCGACTCTGATCGCGGTCGTGGTTCGCGATACTACGTTTAAGAGGGCCAACAAGGACTGTTTCCACATGTTGCCTTTTCGGATACGATGTATCAATTCAATTGCTTGGAATTGATTTGTGGAATAGACGGGGATTGGATCCGGCGAAAGGTCGATGTAATAATGCACTGTCACGATTTATGAGATGAGACGCGACACGAAGCGAGGGAGTATGCGAGAAAGAGACAAGTTTCACGATCGCAATTGAGATAATGATACGATATTGAATACATATAAAATAATATCTCGAGATCATCTCGCTGTCCATATAATGACTGCCTCGCGATAGAGTATGGGATACAGCTGACAGTGGTAAAGACGATGACTGTTCTCGAACAAGCTTAAATCAACCCTTCCTGTACGCCCGACCGAACCCAAAAAGACACCCATTAACGCCCCAACCAATACCCAATTCATGAATGCATTGGAAGGACCTGATACTTGAACGGTGCAGCCCGACGTAGCACCCTGTTGATGCCACGATGTATTGTGAACCGAAAGACAAAGACAATACAGAAACCGATCGCTGCGCCGGTCATACTGAGGCATAGAATGTGCAAGGGCTCCATTCGGCTTCCTCTCACCGGCGCATCAAGTAACCTGGTGACGGTATACTCGTTTTTGGACACCGGTGTCGAGTAAGCGAGAACATTGCCATCCCTGTCAATCGCGGCCACGCGAATAAACTCGTCCGCGTCTTGAGGGATGCCAATCATCATCTCAAAAGCCGTCTTCACGGTGAATCCGAGATCGCGAAACTCATCACTCAAGGCGTCAGAGGCGCTCTGTAGTAGCCAGCTATACACCTCGGTGGCGCCGTTCCAGCTGACAAACAGGGCATTCTTCTTTGGTCGCATCGCGACATCCGGGTGAGTCTTGGGGCGTCCGACCCATGGATACTTGAATGTGCGGTAGTTCTTTACCCAAGAGCAGACGTCAAAGTTGATGGGGCCGATGTGTGTGTCGCAGAGAACCTCGCCTTCTCGTGAGAACTCGGTGAAGGAGGGGACATGACCCCATCCAACAAGGACGTTGCCGTTCGGGAGAACTTGGACGGATCCTTGAGAAGGAGAGAGCATCTTTTGAGGTGATATGTACTCTTGTTCCAAGCTCACTGTCATTGCGTTCATGTCGAGATTGATCATGAGACCACGGCTATACTTTGCCGAGTTCTGATGACCATTCGAACCATTGTCAAACACTGTCAAATTATTCTTTCCCTGCCAGGCAGCATGATGGTTCCATGTAAAGTTAGAAGCAGCTCCGTCGGAAAGGTCGCCGAATGAGCTATTCGCACCACCAAGCTGCCAGAGAACACTCCCATCCTTTCCGTTGATCGCGGCGACGTTGCAGTAGTAGCGCGACGATATTATATAGTCTCCTGCCTCGTCCTTGTCGACGCTGTTAATGTGGAAAAAGTCAAAAGCGTTTTTCGCCGTCTTGCCCTGTCCATTGATGGGCGCGAAGGTGTCGCTGATGGGGAAGTGGTCCGAGGCGTGCCATTCGAAGATGAGCTCGTCCGTGTTTAGGTCGATCTCTTGGAAGATGCTGTCAAAGATCCAGCCGTCGGGGATCCCGTATGCGGACAAGTCGGCGGGCTTTCGGTTGTAGATGGTCATGAGCGCGGTGCCCTCTTCGGTGATTCGGAACTCGTGAAGGTCGCCGGTGAAGTCGCCAATGGGCACCACTTTCTTGTAGACTTCATACGATTCATCCAACTACCGGCGCAATGTTAGTCGCTTCTTCGCATCTGGAGTACGTGAGGTCTTGGGTTTAGCCATTGCTCCTAGTTGACTGTCAACTCACCATTAAATAGTATCCCTCACCAAATGTACCATTATCCGTGCCATGCCAAAATGTGATGTAGTCCTTTCCGTTGAAGCGCTGTACCTTGACATCCATAGCCTCCCCCCATCGAGTCTCCATCCACACAAGGTTGCCGTCATTATCGAGTATCACAGGTCCAGGCGTGTTGACATAGAACCCTCGTGGTTCGGCAAAGATGTATCCGTTATCGCATCGCTCGTCCATCTTCACTACGAGCGGCCATGGTGATTGTGCGCCAAACGATTCGTAATTCTTGTGCGGATAGGCGCCGTACCAGCCCCAGTCGAACCACGACACTGAACGCTCGTCGTTGGATTGGGTGACAAGACTCGAAGCTGAAGCTGAAGAGAAGAATCCTTGTAGATAAAGGACCAAGGCCAGCATTAGCTGGACTGAGAGGGACATTGGCGGCATGTGAGAGTGACCGGGGCTGTAGTCAGGGCTTTGCAGGAGCATGAGATAGTGACTTGACCATCCACTTCTGGTTCTGGAAGCTGTTTCTCCTTTCTCTCGATTTGATTCAGAGTGAGATATGTTCATCAAACAGGACGAAGGGGAGGAGTGAGTTGATAGTAACTCATTCGCCGTGGGTACCTCCAGGAGAGATGAACTGAGGGCACTCCGCCCACAAGTAACCTCCGTCTTGGCTCATCTGGGTATCCCACTCTTATCCCTTGGCGGGATGAAACGATGTAGATTGACAGAGCCATGTCCCAGCGTGGGATGCAAGATGGAGAGCGTAGTGTAGAGATCAGCATGCTGCGCCAACTTGTGCTTGCGTCCATTATTGCGTAAACCGACGTTGAAATGTGAGTGCGTGTAAGGCGGCATGTGGGATGCCACCTTGTGGTGATGCGGTCCGTGGGGAGGAGACAAAGAACTCCCCCACCCAGTCACGACTCTGTCCCTGAGAACAGCTACTCAGTATAATATCCGCCTCGGCCATAAGTAAGGTGATGCAGACAAGACCAACATGAAAAATGTCAGCGATATCTCACCACACACAGCCGCGAACTACAAGGGGACCCCATGGCCGACGCTCGACATCCACCCCCCAAACAGGCAAGCAGTCATGGACATGGTTGCCAAGGTGCTTCCGACCGTCCAGGAACCGCTGCGAGTCAAAAGACTTGGCTTCTTACCAACAGGTGGGACACATGGTAGTGGTTCGTGCGTTCCTCGGGGTGAAATGACCAAGAAGAGGCATCGTCCTTCCAAGTGGAGGCTTGACACGCGTACAAGAAAAAACTGGGGATGCAAAGACGACGGGCATTCATCCCACTTCCCTCGGTCTTGCGTTGATGACACGCGTGTCGTCCAAGTCGTGGGATCTTTAAACTTCGCGAGAGCGCAAGGACTTTGTCTCCTTTTCAGGTGGTTTGAGCCCATCTTCTTGCTGGGTTGATGTTGGTGAAGGAGGAATGTGTGGAGCTCAGACGACGTTTGGTTCGGCATCTCATGGGGGAAGTCACGCTGCTCAATCGCTTGGCCATCATGAATTGCAAATTCTTTCATCTCCATCTGTATCGTGAGATTCTGTCATGAATTCCATTGGATTCCATATTCCTTTTTGGCCTTCACTCCTGTCACGGCGACAGATCACGCCTTGGTCATTCGGCAATCTCGACGGGAAAATAGCCCCAACTCAATCGGTGCGACAACACCGACCGATGAACAGCTGGGTAGCTATGGTACAGACAGAGCCAAATGGAACACTTTAAAGCAGAGGCTTATCGCATTCTGCTCAATTTTTGTCTACATGGAAACAACCGGGCGCCTAAAATCCTGGCCAAAATGGGGGTCTCTGGCTAGGTAGGTACAGACGAGACGACCTAGGTTGTGGAACGCCTTCAGGTGGGACAGCCACTGTAGGCCATCGCAGGCCCCTATAAGCGCCAGGAATAAGAATGATTAAGAATGCAAATTTCGTTCTCGATTGATACTTCAAAACTTCCTACTCTTCCTTATTTTCCCATGACGCCTTGCTCGTACACATGATCAACAAACACTCTAATAAAACACACGATAGCATGAACCCTAATTGTAAGACACCGTAACCAAAAGACTTTCTACCCGCTCCGCTTAATGACATTCTCCGACACTTCCACATCGCAGTCGCCCGACGGCCCGACAACAAACATCAACTTGAAGTCGCAGTTGTCATATTCCGTCTTGCCCCACTTGTTTCGCGTGGGTCTCAGCTTCGTACCTTGGCCGACCTCGATATCGACACTGCGGAGCTCTTCCATTCCGTCTTTCCGTCCTTCGGTTGGTTAGCACTGAACGACGGTTTAGCTTCGACAAGGAGCACTCACCCTTTTCCACGTTCGCGGGCAGGCATGGACACTTACCCTCTAGCCACACGATTTTCTCTGTCCACTTCCTTTGGTCGCTCTTCTCCAGAGGCTTGGTGATTTCCACGGTTATCGGTTTGCCGACCTGGACGGTCTCTCCGAACTTTACCAACCAACGAATCTGATCTGGTGCATCTATGGTCGTGTTCGTAGGGTATCGCTTGGCAATTTTGCTGAGAGTAGGCTTTTTAGGTCGGGGTTCCTTGACGATGATGCCGTAGTTCGCCCGTGCGATGTGTTCTCTGAGTGTGTGAGCCTCGGTTCTTCGATCGTGGAGAAGGCCTTCGACCACGACCGTCCGCGCATTACCGTTGGTTCTCAAGACCCTTGATCCAGCGACGCAACTGTTCGCTTCGTTTCCCAACCCCCTCAAGTACGTGGTCAATTCCTTCAACACGTAGTCGGAGCTCCCCAGGCCACCTGAGAGAACGATGTGATCCTGGCCGAGATTAGAGAGCGATCCATGACCGAATTGCCACCCGAACTCACCACGTGCCAGACTGTGCCTGCACAACGATTGTTATCCTCAAACTTGTGAAGTGCTTTCTTGATAAAACCCTTGATATCATTCAATGTAATATCGAAACAGCGTTCGAGTTGCTCCCTGCTTTGGGGTCAGCTCAGGCTTCACTTCATCTTGCACATCTTTTTAGCCAGATATCGCACCTTGTGAAGTACAATTTGCCTCGCTTGATGTCAAGGTCCTGATTGCTGTATGTATTATCGAGACCCGCCACTGTGGTGGCGAATCTGCCCTCGGGCTGATCACAAATGGCTGACCCAAGTGCGTGCTTCCAGGCCTGGAAACCGTCGCTCTGTGATGCTCTGACGGGGAAGTCTCGCGGCAGTTCTGATTGAGCCTCGGGATACGCTTTGATCCGATCTTCGACAAGCTTGGTGAACTCGCTGTCAATACTTGTAGAACCGACGCCCTCACCCCCGACGGGAAGTATTTCCGCCAAGGCAAAGGAGCCAGCTGTGTTGGACGCCGCCCTGACGAAAGCAAGATCGGTCGTCCCTCCTCCCGCATCGATCGATAGAACGACGTGGCCCTTGTAGACTTTGCCCACTGCCTTCGGCTGGCATGTAAAGACCGCCGCAGCCTCGGGTTCTGTCAGCCCTAGCGCAACTTTGTGGAGCTTGTGCTCTCCAAAGCCTGCTTTGGAGACTATATCCTTGAAGCAGTGACTGATGGGGGGTTCCCATATTGTTGGTGTGCTGAAGATGAAATCAATTGTCAGTGAGTCCCAGGTCTTGAGCTTGAGCTGTTCGCTGAAGTAATGATCCGTCTTGATAAGCTCGGGTATCTGGTTACTGATGTGGGTGTAGATCTGACTCAGGTACAGTCTCACAAGCTCGTGTACCTCATGCATCGTCGCTGGCACACATGGCCCATGCCCATTGCTTGTCGATCGTATTTTGTGCACCTCTGGGACGAGGAGAAGCTTGAATAGCTTCCATTTCTGGTCTTCAGCAAGCTTTTTGCAAAGAAAGCCCCACCTTGTATTCTCTCCACTCATATCTTTCGCCAGGACAGTTGGGACCTTTTGTTCATCCCCGGTCTCTCCAGGCCACTGTTTGATGATGTTGGTTTTGTTGTTCTCCTCCTTTGGGGTGCTCCAAGAGACACCTTTGAATGTCAGACAGCTGATGATCAAGCCGAGGCATTCACATACCTGTATACGTGGTACCGAAATCGATACCGACACAAAGGTCTGGTTGATGGTTGTTCATAGCGACTGCCCGCCAGTATCTGGCCAGAATCGAAGGCGACGGCGAGTAGGTACTGTGATTAGAAGCTGGGTGATGCCAGGAGTCGAAACTAGAGGGAGGGACTGCCAGCAGGTTCCAACGGCTCTCTACGGCATATAGCTACAAAAGACAAGTGGGTTGAGCGCAAGTAAGATGGACGGAGAAACATAAAGCACGTTCGTCGTGGTTGAAGCCGTGTTGCAATCGATAGATCATATAACTGCCGCACAAGCTCAATAGACGCCAGGAGGTCCTTCAAGGTGATTGGCTATACCACAGATGATCACTGCGAATGGCAACGCCAGTTGTGTCTCTACCCGACGATATTAATTTATTGAGCCGGTGTGGCTTTCGGGCAGTTCCAGACTGCTAAAGTAGACACCCGCCTTTTTTTTTTCTTCGGCGACCTTACTTAAACTGGAAGCCCCGGGGGGGCGTCCAACTGCCACAGAAATGAATGTTTGACGTGTGTGCTCTCAGCCTCTCAACTAGGTATCTGCAAACAAAGAACTTCCCCTCTTTTCTCTTTTTCTACTTCACACTTCACCAAGACTCTCAGGAAGCCAGCATCTCAGAATCAAGCATCCATCATTTCGAGGCTATTTATCACAATTTTAAGAGTAAATTCTTGCCCAAGTTTCAAATTATCAGTAACTCCCTTTCTCCGCAGAGCCATGTCGTCCCGTCAGAGAGATGAGCCTTCGAGCCTTTCGGGAACCTCCGCTTCTTCCTCCTTCAACTCAGCTTCGGACGCTGTTTCGACTAGTGTGTCTCCAGATGCCACCGATACAACGCTAACGACAAAAGTCATGACAAAAGCAGGAACTAAAACAGCGACACCGACGGGAAGCGATACAGGAATATCAAGCGCTGTCAGCGCCGGGATTGGGGCAGGAACGGGAATCGCAGTTGCCGGCCTGATATTGCTCTTCGTCGCGGTTGTTGTCTTCTTCCACCGCCGGAAACGACGTGATCCTGATCCTGCGCCGCCTACAACAGTCGCCCAGACGAGCTCTAGTGCACCGCTTGAATTATCGTCAGGAGTGCGACCCAGAGCCACTGGACTCGCTGTAGTCCCAACGCGTTGCCAATTGAGGGGGAAAAGCGATAGCGAGGTCCGACAGCAACTCGGCGCTTTGGGCTTCTTCCTAAAACATCACGCCCAGTCCAGCGATTACCACCTTGACACCATTCTGGCGGGAGCAGACACTCTCCACGAATCACTCTGCCAGCTTCAGTTGAGTGAGGACACTCGTCATACGGTTGTGAGATTATCCATTGATCCAAGCACCCGTGACGTCGGCATCCGTCATTTATTGGCGCTTGTGATATTCCAGAACATCGACACTCACTCGGTTGGATCTCTTTCTCTCCTGCCGCCGGCTCTAAAGGAATTGTTCAAGTCGCTACCCAAGGCTTCCGAGGAGAGCCAGGATCCTCTTGGTAATCACACCCTTCCACCCTCATACATCTTCCTACCCTAACTTTGAGTGCTCGATCTAGTTGAACCGGCTCTCGTGGTCTGGAATCGACTTACGGCATTTCTTATGCATGACGACCCCGAAGGTCTGAGCCCTTTGCCGCTACTACCGAGCGTGGAATCCCAAGTCAAGACGCTTGTCACTCTGCTCTGGGGATTTTTAATGCATTTCGCTCGCACAGGCGACGAGGGTTCCTCTGACATCCTGCAGACTCGCCTCACAAATCTCATTACCGGATGTGTCGAGTTCGGTTACGAGATCTTTTCGGACCCGTATGACTGGAAGTTTACATTCTCACATGAGGAAAGGGGCGTCCTTGTTGTGCCGGGCCTAGAAAAGCTTCGAAACGACAGGGGAGAGCTGTATGATTCACCAAGGGTGGTTTTAGCTCCCAATATTGTCACGGTCGATCTCGTGGAGGACTAAGGACTATTCTCTTAACGAGAAGGCCAACGAAGGTATTCGTAAAATCTGGGCCTGGTACCTCTTTTTTGAATACTACCTAATACTTCCGTATGTACACGGGCTCTGGAGAGGACGGGCACGAAGTAGCAAGAATCTAAGGTTTCATTTGATCTCAATCTCAGCCCTGTCACCTTAACTAAGCAACCACTGCTCTTGATGCCATGGTTCTTAATAGCATGGAGCGAACCCCCACCCCTTCCTCTTTCTTCCAAGTCTTAACCATGCTTGAACTAGGCCCGTGAGTCTAGAGTCTAAAACTCACATAGGCCCTCATCATATGGTTCGGTAAAAGGTATTGTTTTCTTCATGTAAAGCCCACCGACGAGTTCAGGTTGCGATGCAATGATCCCGTTTATTTGTTGACATAGACGTTCCACTTTGCCATCGTTCTCTTCCATCTCTCGCTTTAACTTTTCGTATTTCTTATCTTCGGGTGATAATTTGATGCCAAATCCATCGTTCAAAATGCGAATGATAGTCCGAGATTTATACTTCTCCACAAGTTTTCCCGCCTTCTCCAGAGCATCATTGGTCTGCATGATCGTCTTCCAGGCGTTTTCGGTGATGTTTCTGTGTCCGTCGAGGGAGTAACGATGCTTGCTAATCAGCTTGCTTAGCTTGGAACAATTGTCCCCGTAGCGTTGCATTTCTTCCTGAGCGTTTTCAATTCCGTATTGAAAGGGCGAGTTGGAATGCTGGGCCGTATTCGGAGAGGAGCCCATGGTTGAACTTTCGAGAGATGGGTAAACTGTGCTGGCCTTCTCGTCCAAGCAATCTCTGACAGGTGGGTGTCTTTAGAGCCCTCATCAGCAGGGATATCGACAATTTAGGGTGAGAGATATTCTTGGATAAGGATTCCAATCTCAAGAGGGAGGGATCCAGGGCTGTATCCCATGGGCAGCCGAGGAGCTTCTGGCGCCGAATCCCCGCCCGCGCCAGTTGAAGGGTACTGAAATTCATATTCAAAGCCTACGGAGATGTAAGTAGTTCTTGGCGGTGGCGTGTGAGCTTTTCTTTTGATATGGCTTCACAAGTTCAGCTGCCCATGCAATTCGCGTTCAGGGGTGCCATATGACCCAACGCCTGATCCTTTACGCATGCGGTGTGTTTCTCCACCCGTTCTACTATTATCTGGCAGTCTGTGCATCTTCTCAAACAGGAGAGGATTCACAGAAAGGAGGGAGCTGAAAAATCCCCGGCACGGTGGCGGGAGAACCGGCGGCTCAGACTACTTGCTAGGCACGGTACAATATTCCATCTCTTGGACTGCGCGGAGGCATCCAACGGGTACCAGGCAGGGACCCCAGCCAATCATAGTTAGCATCCCAGAAAGAATGCAACAAGATGAGGTCAGGATAATATCAAGCCGTCAGCAGAAACCAATAGTGCTCTGGTAGCGGGACGGCTTTGCTGTTGGATGCCTTCACGCAGTCAAACATATAACGAAGGAGCGGGTCTCCACTTGCGCTAGTCCAACCTTAGTCTAGTTGAGGCTGTCAAACTGTGGGCGGGCCTAACGGTGCGGAGGCGGAGGGACTCTTTTGGGCTAGATCGAGCGAGTTGTGTGTGTTGAGCAAACAGAACTACCTAGGTACTTACAGTGGTCAAACGCTCCAAGAAGCGGTGGAGGGCGGGCTTCCGAGCAACCCAACGCAAACAACACGGCTGTATGAGGAAACAGAGCAGTCACAATTGCCTCCCTTTTGACGCGTTTCTTGGCACAGCTACGGCTGCTGTAACCTAAGCGCCTCCCTACAACTGATTGGATCATGACAAGACAGCTGTCTCGGGCAACTGCCTCAGGCCACTTGCAGCCCATAGCCAGGGGGGCGGGCTTCCGCAACCCAACGGAAACAACACAGCCGTTGAGGAAGCAGAACAGTCACAATCGCCTCCCACTTGATGCGGTTATTGGCAGAGCTACGGCTAAGCGCTTCCTTACGTCCTATTGGATCATCCCAGACAGCTGTCTCGGGCAACTGTCTCAGGCAACTTGTAGCCCAGGTGTGACGAAGCTATTAGAACCATTGGTTCCCGTATCGCAAGTACGGGGGCCCCCTACTTTTGGGTCTTTGGCCCAATGGTCTATTAGTCACACCAGGCCAAGATGATAAAGCAGCATTGCCCTTCCACCAAAAGCCCGGCCTTCTTCAGCAAGACCTCACAGAGGACCTTTCCAGCTCTGCCCTCATTTCCCAGTCCTCATTTTCATTCCCTCACTTCAATCCTCAACCATCCAGACGAGGTTTCCATTCGACAGCATGGTCAAACAAT
The DNA here is from genome assembly GCA_003946985.1 of Fusarium duplospermum. NCBI lineage: Eukaryota > Fungi > Ascomycota > Sordariomycetes > Hypocreales > Nectriaceae > Fusarium > Fusarium duplospermum. The sequence goes on along the minus strand of NKCI01000121.1, from coordinate 10,152 downwards.
ATTTCTTTCCCCCGGATTTTGGCACAGCCCCACCCCCGGAGGGGCCGATCCATCTTGGGTCCATCCTTTACAGCATTTCCGCGTTTGACCCACTTAATCGGACAGTCAACCCGATCCCCGAGACTGAACTTCATCCCATCAACAAAAAGGCAAAATTTGTGGTATCCGTCAGCGACCTTCATTCGGCTGATTTCGGCGTCATGGCCAGAGCATTGGAACTGTTTGGCGTGGGCGCCAACGCATCAATCACCCAAACCAGGGGCAGCAACCGTGTGCTCTCATGCGAGCAGATGGAAACCATCACCTTCAACCCGACCAAGTCCTACATGAGCGAAGCAATGAAAGACCCGGCAGTCCTATCATTCATGAATTCAAGCAGACTCAGGGTCCCCGTATACATGGTGACTGGACTCAAGGTTGCCCAAGGCGCGTCGTCCACGTCGGGCACCAGCCAGAGTGCGGCCGTGGAGGCCAATACTGGTCTCGCCCTTGGGACACCCGTCGAGGTTGGCCTGAAAGGTGGTTATGCGAGAAATGCTGAGGCGGAAGAGAGTTGGGTTTCCCTAGGGGACATCATTGTGGCGTTCAGGGTGACGAAGATGTGGCTAAACCGTCACGGGGAGGCCCAGTCCGAACCGTACACCAAAAAGGCCCAGATGCTGAGTACAACCTCTTCCAGCCCTGAACCCGAGTACACTCTTCATTGGGACGAAGATCTCACGATCGAAGAGATCAACGACATGTTTGGCGTGGGGGAGGACGACATCTGAAGGCGGCGGAGGGGTCAAGTGGATCAACCACTGCTGTGTTCTGTAGCCTTGAGCCGATTAGGATATCTCAACTGTGGATGCTTTAACCATGTGTTCCTTTGCTATTGTGCTCCTGTTGACCTTTACATCGGAGGTCAAACATCACCTCCTTATTTTTTGTTTCTCGGTGACGTCTCCATCGTACACAAGATCAAAGAGCACTCTAATAAAACACATTATGGCATTAAAACCCAATCCTATAAAACACTGTAAAACTGCCCTCTTATTTACAACAACAACCGCCCGGGCTCGAAGAGAACTTGTCATAAATTCTTCAGAGCATGCTTAAGCCAGGAATTGCCATGGATATTTATAACCTCCTCTAACCTCCAAGGGGAAAGGTAGTCATAGCCATTTCGAACATGAGAAAACTCTTTGAAGATCGCCCTCATTCCTGCCCTTCTACGTGCCAAGTACCATTGAGTATCATCATCCTTCGATTCATCGGGGATATTCTCCACGAGTGTCAGGATGTTGGCAGCCATTCCGGCAGCAATGGCCGTACTGAAGGATGTCCCTGTATCCAAGAACAAGGACGGCTTTTGGAGTGGCGAAGGAATGCCTGCCCCCAAGGTGCTAAAGTTAACACAGTTTGACAGATGGGTGGGGTTAAATCCGCGCGGATTCCCGTGTCCGTCCGTCGCATGGATGGCCAGCACTCTGTCCATACACGCGGGAAAGGCCCTCGGCAAGTTTGCGCCGTCGTTGGAAGCCGCGGCGAGGATGATGATGCCCCGCATTTCTGCCTCTTCGATAGGTTTCCTGATTTTCTTGTCATTGGGTACCTTGGCGGAGATATTGATGATGTCGACTTCGAGTTCTATTGCCCAGTCGATCGCCTAACTTTGTCAGCTCAACATCTCTGACGAGGTGCACCAGCTACAATACCTTAACCCATTGATCCACACCAGTTCCCTCGTTGGTCTTGCTGACCTTCGCGATATAGAGGTCAACGTGTGGCGCCACGGCAACAACCAAAGCTGCCACTTGTGTCCCATGCCCATCGGTGTCTTTCGCGTCGCCTCCAATAAATGACTGTACTTTTTTGATGGATGTACCTTTGACTTCTCGCACTCCCTTGAAGTGTACCTGGTCCTCGTTCACTCCAGTGTCGAGGACAGCCACCTTGATTGCCCTTTTACCTTCTATCCGTTCGATCTTTTTCCTGTAGAACTTCTCGGCCTGATCCATGAATGCTTTGCCCAGCTTCTGCTCGTCGGTCGTGTCCTCGGACTCGAAGGTGATTGGCATAGAGCCGACTGCTGGATCCGGATCGCGACCATTTCTCGAAAGGAAATTGGCCTTGGTTGTGTTAATAGTGTGGCTTTCATTTTCACTTTCGCTCTCATTATCTTTGTTGACGTCGTGGTCATCTCGAATGGTCGTCCGGTGGTGACTGCTGGCAGGTCGCGAGGAATTGGGGTTTCGTAAACCTAATATCTGTTTTTCTAGGTGTGCCAGTGCTTGAGGTGTTTCTGGAAGTCGTATGGAAGGCGGTTTGGGTGACTTTGCTTCATCGCGAGAATTTCGCGCGAGTGCAACTTGGAACCCTTGATGGGGACTCCCCGTCTTCAAGTGGCTGTCGATATCCTTTCCGAAGAAGTCCTCAAGAACCCGATAGAGGGAAATGGCGTATATTGACAACCGTTGATTGTTTTGGGGTACAGGCTGGCCTTGCTTAGGCTCAAGCTCAAGCAAGGCCAGGTTCAACCGGAAGTTGAGCGCAGCCCTGGAATTGAACAAGGCCAGGCTTTCGGCCTCGTTACTGTTGGCAAGGCTCTCGATGGTGAGTTGTACCAGGCGCTTGGCAGTGTCGACGGGGTTCTCATCCTTGTTGCAGGTCATGATGGCTGCAAAACCAGCTTGGACAGTCGCGGGGCCGAGAGGGTTTCAGGGGGTTGATTGTTTGAGATGATAGGAAACAGGGAAACAAATACAAGATTGCCAGTCAGGTCCATTATTCTCTTAAATATGAGAAACGTCGCTTCGCAGGCTCGTCCGCAGCCTTCTCCCTGTAATAATATGAAGTGCAAACAGCCTGAGCACCCACCACACCTAGCCAAGAAGCCAATACCAACTAAAGTAAGGACAATAGATGAATAGCGTATAAGTGAGCTTATAGTAACAATTTGAGAGGCTTAAAATAGCAGTCTGCAGGGATACAGTCAGTAGCAGCCAAAGAAACCTGTAACAGTAGCTTGTAAGGCTGCCTCACCAGCAGCCAAGGGGGCTTACCACAGGGTTACACAACTTGCAGCAGTCGTTTGCATGGCTGCCCAGGCTCCAAAAGCAACCAAAGAGGCCCACAGGTGCCACCAAACATGAGCCAGGGTGTGCTTCAGCGGTGTACAGTTCATCCGCTCCTTGCACTGCCCCAGCCGCGGTCGCGAAAGGGGGCCAGCAGAGGGAAACTCCCAAGCCAGGCTGAACAATTCTTTCCATTTCCCAAGTGCGGTTGACACGGTGTCAATCCGACATGTCGCTGCAAGAGCTGGAGGAGTTAGACATCTCCAAGTTACTTAACGCCTGCAAAGCCCTCTTCGCCGACTATCCTACCCCAGCGCTCTCTTCGCGACGCCAGAGAGCAGTGCAGCAACCAGACCGTTTCTACAAACTAGAGCCTTACCTGGACGAACTCGCTCGCTCCAACAGCCACGATGCGATTTACGACTTGGTGGCGACGCAGCTTTCCGTGCTGCGAACAAATCTAGAGTTTGGTATGCTGCCATGATCAACTGGAGGGCAGTGGTGAACCCGAGCCAAGCTAACAGTCAGTTCTATCCTTGCATAATGCGAAATTACCGGACCGGTCGGACATCTCGAGCTCCCCCCAAGAAACCCAGAGACTAGAATGGATTCGGCAATTAAAAGGAAAGCCCTTGGAGGCATTCGACGGGATCGAAGCCATCATAGATAGGCTGGAGGAGATCAGAGGCACGATCCAACAACAATCGGCCCTCAATCAAGAGAACAAGACCGAAGACCGCACGGAACGGGGTACAACGAGCCATGCGTCAAGCTTGCACTCCGATAATACTAGCAGCGAAAGCGAATCCACCGTGGGCGAGGGCCGCAGCCTTGAACAAGATGAGCCCAAAGTGCCCGAGGCTATTAACATGCCAGAGGAACATAACCCCGTCACCGCAAACGAAACGAATGGGTGCTGCGACATGGCCCTGAATTGGAACAACAACCCCTCGATACCCTCAAGCACGAGAACTCCCCAGAGCCGCAAGTCTCGCCAGTGCAATTACGCTGAAGCGGCGACCTTGCATCAAAAGACGATGCAGCCAAGTTCCCAGTCGTCGAGCTCTGAGCATCCCGAGTCCCTCTCGAACGTGGTCAAGAGCGCAAGGGAACTCTTTGAACAACGCAAGTATCGCGAGTCCGAGAAAAAATACCGCGACGTACTCAAGCTACACACCGAAGCCTTGGGGGCCAGCTCCCCTTGCATCGTTTCAATCAAGGGCAACCTGGCAAACGCACTCGTCAGACAAGGCAAGCACCCGGAGGCCAAGACCATATATCAGGAGATACTGGACCTCGGCACCGACGCTCTCGACGAAAAGCATCCGTATAGACTTTCGTGCAGGAGCAACCTAGCAAGTATTCTCGAAAAGAAGGGGCAGTATGGAGAGGCGGAAGCGGTTTATCGGGATGTGTGGAAGCTTCAACGGAAATGGCTCGGGGACTACCATCCCGATACCCTCGCAAGTTACAACAAACTCGCCAACGCATTGACAAGGCTGAAGAGATTCGGTGAAGCCGTGACCATCTACAAGAAAGCGCTTGAGATGCGCAGGGAGCTGCTAGGCGCCGAGCACTCGGACACGATCATCACTCTCGGCAACCTTGCAAACGCTCTTCAGAATCAGGGACACGATGACGAAGCCAAGGAAGAGTATAAGGAGGCAATGCGTCTTGGTGAGAAAGTGCTCAAAGGCGGCCATCCACATCTGCAATGGATTGTGGATCGTCATAAGGAAGCGCTCAAGGGTGGATAGGAGTGGTAAAGCGGATTTTAATACTATTAGTTCTCAAGCATGAAAGTTACATTTTCAATTGCCTCTTTGACTCCTTTTTACCACTCTCCCTTGCGATGGGACTCTGAGCAACAAGCAGATGGGGGTGGAACGACGAGGCCAGAGAAAGAAATCCAGGCGCCATCCAACAGAATCGGTCGGGCGTCGGCTGACGTTCAGATCACATTCTGTCCCCCCGCAGTCAAGAGTGCAGTCAAGAGGGGGTATAAAGCAATATTCCAAATTATACTTTGAGTACAGTGACACAATATTGGCAACGACGTGCTCCTCCGTCTTTCCATTTTGATCCCATGTTGAAGTCATTCTTGGGTACGTAGTTTGACCGTACTTGGCTTGTCGCCCAGTCGTCCCTCAAGAGTGAAGATCCCTGTATTTTGCGCCACATTCGTAGCCAGGCCAAATCATGGCTGAAATAATCTCAGCACGTTTCTTGGGATTGTTTCATGGGGTATTAAGTATTGACGGTAGTCCACGCTAGCAACACAGTGAGTCAATACACACAGGGACTACAGAACGCACATCCCCATCCCTATCTTGTCTTCCACCCTATCACACACGGCGGTTAAGCATTCAACCGACAGTCATAACGCTGATAAATATTCCACCTCTCACTGGCCAAAAACATACTTCCTTCTTCTTTGCAAAAGCTCATCATTCAGTCATCTCTGCGACACGATCAACCATGCAAGGCCCGTGCCGTCATGCATGTCTCGCATCTACATACCGTATTTCCGTATATCCTAATCCTCCGAGCCTCTTGTTTTAAGCTTGTTTCTTGAAAATTTCCTTTTTATGTGGTGTTGATCCGTATTTCCTTAATGCCAGAGCCATTTTTTGTTGATCTTCATGTACGTTCGTGGGGCCAGGTGCTCAACTTGAGTCTTGCATGGTCTTGGAAGAGACTCTCAACGCATGTGGTGAATCACAATTAGTCAGGCAATTTCTGTCTGGTGGGATATCCCACTTGAGGATGCTTTATGGAAATGTTGTTGTGAGTTGTAGGTATAAAAGCTAGGTAATGAATGATGAGTGATTTCCGATTCTCCAAGGACAGAGTGACATAGCTTGCTACGATTTGAGATCGAGATGTTCAGAGCCGCTTTCCTTGCATTCTTCCTCTTGTTTGGGGCTGTTTTCAGTAAGAGAACCTTCTTCTAGGACTTTTTAATCATTGCTCACATACTGCCCAGGTAACCCTCACAAGGAGCCTGATGCTGAATCAATCAGAGCTCATGACGAAGTCCGCAGGAGATGTGGCCCTCGAGTGACAAGGATGAAGCGAGATCGCCTAGCCTTGAGACGTCGAGATGACTCCGTTGACGCCGACTCTGGAGATACTGTCTACAGGATCAACGCCAAGGCACCCAAGTACAACAAGATCAAGGACTGGACCAACATTCTTACACCCGAGACGAGTCGTGGCCCTTATTTCCTACCTAGAAGTCAGACTCTTCGTCAAGATATCCGAGAGGATGAGCCTGGTGTGCCATTGTCTTTGGAGATTGGTGTCATCGATATTGACAAATGCGACCCCTTGGATAATGTCTTGGTTGATATCTGGGTAAGTTTACAAAAGGAAACATTGACGCCATTTCAAGACTAACAGGTGGAATCACTCAAGCATTGCAACGCTACGGGATCTTATAGTTCCTTCACAGGCCTTTCTCCCAACACTCAATTCCTCGACCTCTACTCTGAGAAGACTGATAATGGCACACTTGACCTTCACCAGGGACTTCCAGATCTATCCGTAAGAACCTCCATATCTTATTGCTCTACAACAGATCTCTGACAGATTTAGTGGCTCTCAACTGATGAATCGACCTTTTTGCGTGGAATGTGGCCCACCGACAAGCATGGAGTGACCTCCTTTACGACAATAGTCCCTGGATTTTACGTGAGCTCTGTGCAACCCCTTGAGAATCCTACTTCTGACCAAATTTCACCAGGTTCAACGAGCTATTCATATTCATGTCCAGATCAATACCAACTGGACTATTCTATCAAATGGCACCCTTGCTCATGGTTCAATCGTCAGTACAGGCCAGATCTTCATCGACGAGCTTCTTTCCAGACAACTCATGGCTTTGGAGCCATATGTAAACCACACGGAGATTGAGCGAGTGGAAAATGCAGACGATGGCATTTACAACCAAGAATCAGCTAGTAAGTCATCACCTCCTGAGTCCAATGGGCGGGACGCCTGACCACATTTATTCTTAGCTGGTGCTATGACTCTTCTGGACACGGAGCCACTTGATGGCGAGGACTATACGAAGGGCGTTTTTGGATACATTACTCTGGTATGCTATTCGATTTTCTTTGCGGGAGGAGCCGGCTAACAGATCCCAGGGCGTCCAAATGAGCCAAATCAGGAACGGAAGCACAATTGATGCCTGTAAGTCTCTCACTTAGTACGGGAAACTAACGTTCACTTCTAATCATAATTTTAGTGCCTGAGGTTCCTGTTCCTGCTTGATCTAGAGCTGCTGGTGGCCGCTCAAGGGGGAGAAAAAGAGTAATCATCCCATAGCCGGGGAACCGAGTTGTAGATGGATCAGAGATTACACCTTGTCATTGTGGCATAGATTAAGTTAGATAACTTTGAAGCTTACTTTAAGCATGCTTAACAATACTACATATTAACCATCTTCCTCAGAACCCTGACCTAATGGCCGACCATGGCCTGATGGGCGGGACCATATCTGTTACCATGTGGCTTTGTAGAATCAATGATGCGTCTTAACTCTGCCTTGTCCTCGTCAGTTAATTCAACATCTCTAGAAGCCCAGTTCTGTTCTAGGCGCGGGGCCTTGGTAGTGCCTGGGATGGCGATGAATCCCTGAGCAGCAACCCACGCCAGTGCAATCTGGGTCAGTGTAACGCCCTTTTGGACGGCGATCTTCTTGATCTCCTCCACGATCGCCTTGTTCTTGTAAAAGTTGTCGCCTTGGAATTTGGGTGCTAAAGTGGACATTAGCCATACTCTTGTTGTTATGTACTTGGATCGTCGGAAACTCACACTTGCGACGGAAATCGTCAGGTGCAAAATCATCTGGGGTCTTGTCGGGAAAGTCATCAACTAGCCAGCCGTGACCAAGGGGACTATAGGCTACATAGGCTATACCGAGTTCTCTCGCGGTGTCGATGAGCCCGTCGGTTTCGTGCAGGGTCTCGAATGCAGAGTACTCGGCCTGAATGGCATCGATCTTGGCAACTGTGGGAAGTCATTAGTCAATTCCGCCTGGGAACGAAAAACACAGGCACTCACTAGAGTTGGCTTTTCGGAGAGTTGCAGCTGAACTCTCGGATAGGCCAATGTACTTGGTCTTTCCTTGCTTGCGAATCTCATCGAGAGCAGTGATGGACTCTTCAAGGGGGGTGTCTGTATTGGGTTAGAGATCATGTTTGGGTTCCAAATTTGAATGAGTGGTTACTTACTAGGGTCAATGCGGTGAAGATAGTACAAGTCAGGGGCAAAGCCAAGACGCTCGATGGTGCCCTCAATATAGGTCTTGATATGAGATGCAGAGTTGGTGACACCGCCGTCGCCAAATACGTCAAATCCGCACTTGGAAGCGACTGTCTTTTGTTAGGGATGGTGGTAGAAGTGGTGATGTATAACTTACTAAAGACCTTATCCCGGACATTGTGCTTCCTGATGAAATCTCCTAGGAGCTTCTCATTGACACCGGCTTGGTAAACGACCTATCATTCAGATGTGAGCGATTATAGCAGAGAAACCCTTTGAGGTCAAGACATACAGCAGTATCCCAGAAAGTGCAGCCCAGCTCAATAGCCTTGAGGAGAACAGGCTCAGCCTCTTCAAGACTCAAGTTGCTTCCTAGACCAAAGCTAAGACCCATGGCTCCGAAGCCAGGGGAATTGACGGTGATGTCAGCGAAGGGGAGTGTCTTGACCATTTTGACCGATTTGAGAGAGATGATATGAAATAGAGATAATAGAAAGAAATCCGTTCATGTCATGATGTCGTCGAGTTTATATATCTCTCGAATCGCTATTTGTTCACAGCTAGAATGGATGGCGTGACGTAGCGATGTGTTAGTGGACGTGCATGCTAAGTCCGCCATTAACTCCGAGCACGGCCGTTATGATGGGGTTTGAATCATAAAGACACAAACAAAAATGGGCTTTATTATGGGAAACTAGTAACTCTATACACGACGAAAGAGGGGTTTCCATGCTTCCCAAGGGAGGTTTGGAGGGCAATGACGCTATCTACTGGTGGTTACGATATGGTGTGATCCACATGTAAGCAGCTTGCGTTAACTCCAACCGCCAGCTTCTTAAGGAGGCAATAGTTCGCCGAAGTTTAGTCGAACAATACAATTACCGTATTCTCTGGTATCGGTGTTAAGCTGGGCTTGAGAGGATATTCCCCAACTCCTATTATTGTAACTTATCTTAATATAATAATGGGGCGGTCTCCTTGAGTACCTAGGTATGTGACAAGTTTGCCCTTATCTCGCTACTAGGACAATATCTAAAATACCGCATACTTCAGTGCAGTAAGATCCCATCACGCTCGAGGCTTAGGAAGTGCAACGCTGATTGATATCGGATGCTGCCGAGTACGAAAATAAGCCTTGCCACAATTAAGGAGATAATTCAGCCGCACTGGTATCTTTTGAACCATAGAGATAAGCATTAGTCGACTAAGTTAAGAGGTATATTCGCTTAGGGTTAGATATTATTAAGGATAAAGGTAGGGGGTTATATTAATATATAAAAGATATATTAATTATAATAAGAGGTCTTATAATTAATATACCTTATAGGGCATATATATTACTTAGAGGGTTTATCTAATTAGATTTTATATATTAATTTTAATTTAATAAAATAAGGGTTAAGAATATTTATACCTTTCGTGCTAATACCGCTAGAATCCTTTATCTTCTTTATTATATCTAATATATAGTAACTTGACCCTTGATAATTAGACTATCGCGCGGTTAATCTAACTATTAAAATTACTATTAAAATTACCGCTTATTACCTCTAAGACCTACCTAGCCCCTTCCGACTTAATATAGCTACCTAACGCTATAGCCTAACCGCTATATTTAATAAAAGCTTAACCTAACTAGAAATTATATAACCTACTAATATATAAGATATTAAGTAACTATATAAGTTATATAATTAATACCCCTTAATCGCGCTAATTAACCTTTTAATTATACTAATTAAGGCAAGGCCCGGCGAGGTATATATATAAGAGAAGAAAGAAATTAAGGCTAAGGGTATATAACCTTTTAATTATATACTAGGTTATA